>BSBK01002565.1:1482500-2082500 GCA_027943335.1 Chamaecyparis obtusa | reverse complement strand
TTCCTTGATCATCATCGGTATCTTTAACTTAATGATCATAATATCACCCATCTAGTTCATCAGCTAGATATGATATCGACTCCTTATACGCTGTAATATGTAGTGTTACTGATCATGTAACTTTTCTCATTTGTTACTCTTTGCAATTGATACTATGATCCATGTATTCATCGATATAATCTCTTTGATGCTAGTCCAATCGATGTTATGCTCTTGCCTTTAGTTGATATTGCTCGATCAGTTTTCTTACCTGATTGTCGACTTGATATCGATCCATGCTTCAGATGATGTATTTCATTCATTTCTCAATGATGTGAAATTGTTGTCATGTCTTCAACTCTGTGATTGTTGACTAGTTGATTCATAGAATGATAATGTAGCAATCTTTATAACTTCCATATCGAAGTGTTCTTAATACTTGTTATTCATTTGATCTCTATATGTGGCATAAGATCATTATCCCTTTTGAAAGTGATCATCAACTGGAATCACCCTTATTCCTTGTATAATGGCTAGGAAACTGTCTTATTTATAAGACTTCATGATTTCCTCAATCCTTATTCTCCTACCATTATCTAGTATAATGTACTTCTAGCTAAATCTACTAACTTCTATCTGGTATGAGTGTCCAAAGACTGCCACTCCTTGCCCACAAAAGTGTCTTGAGGCCATAGTGGGATTGGTTCATAAACATGGACAGTACATCAACCTCTCATAGGACACCCCCATAGGTACCCCAGATCATGAATAATGTAATGTCTTCAAATTTTTATAAAATGACTTAATTAATTTAATTGATTAAGGTGTCCAAAAATTAATATTATTTCATCAGGATGACTTTAAGTGATTAACTTAATTTGAAAAAAAAATTAAAAAAATAAAATAGTCACGTTATTAAATAAAGTTCTCCATTTGTGACAAATATTTAATGTCGCCTTGCGAAAGTTAAATGTATCCTAATCTTCTAGATAGAGCTTGAAGTTTTGTATATGATGCTTGTTGGGAATATTTTATAGATAGGGATACAATAGATTTAAAGTAATAATTTTTGGAATATTTTATTTTTTAAATCCCTAAGAGCTGCCCTTTGTGAGCTTAATAGATAAGTACTTTAAGCACATTTGCTAGAAACAGATTCATGAAACTACTATCTAGTTGAAATTATTGTCATAATGATCACATATTTGTAATTCATGAAGTAAATTGACAGGATATTACAATTAGTGTAGATATCTGTGGGTGATATCGCATCTTCCTAAATTGTAGCTTTGTAGGCATTTTAGTTGTTAATTTCATGACATTGTGGTGTTCATTTGTTTAGTTCTTTCCTATTAATGCTAATATAGTGTTACAAGTAGTGGTTGTCGTTGCACCAAAAGATCGACCTGTTAATGCCCGATACAACCACTAGACTTATAGAAGACATAGGAGGCGGTTAAGTCATGTCACAAATCCCAAAGGGAGCGCTGACTATTTTGCCAACAATCTCCCCCTCAACGTTACCTGAGGGGATTCGAACCTGTGACCAAGCTCTGATACCACTTGTTACAAGTAGTGGTTGCCATTGCACCAAAAGATCGACCTATTAATGCCTGATATAACCACTAGACTTATAGAAGACACAGGAGGTGGTTAGGCCATGTCACGAATCCCGAGGGGAGCGCTGACCATTTTGCCAACATATAGTTGTATTTGATTTAGCCACTAGTAAGCATTCATATATTTTCCATTCAAAATTTATGCTGCAACATGTAAAACTGCCATTGAAATCTATTTTGTTTTTAGTTTTAGTTTAAGGTTAGTTTTGAAAGGATTTAGTTAGATCTCAAGGAGCTTCCCCTTATAATTTGAAGAATTGTCTTACCATATTTTCTATTTACTTTTGTGCTGTTTGACAGCAGACAAATTAAAACACTAACACCATCCATTTGCTTGGCAATTACATTCTTGATGGTTGGCATTTGAATCTTGTGGTCTGAAGAAAAACATCACATGGATACCACATGTATAAGACTATTGGTTGTGTGATGAATGCTAGGTGGCACACGAAAAGGTGCTAAGTCATGTGTAGTGGTGTGCAATGAACTAAGATTTGCGCACTAATGTAGAGTGCAGAATAGACTTGCGCACTGCAACAAGATGCTGTTAATTTGTATGCTGGTGCAAAGGATTGTAGACATCTGTACAAAGTCCAGTGAGATTTGTGTGGCTATACTACGATCAAATGCAACTGCATAATGTAATTAGTAATTACTTGTCATACAACATTTCTAAAAGAAACCCTAAATAGCCTTTTGAATGCCTCATTACGCTAATTCAACTCTTTAGTCCTTTAAAAGCAACTGAAGAGAAACATTTGCATGTTTTCATGTTTTTCACAAATATATGAAGGCCCAAGTATTCAGACATCAACTCATGCCTCTTACAAAAATATGTACCGAGCTTTTGGATTTTATTTTTAAATACATGTATCTGTCAGTTGCCCCAACCTCTTTCCAATTCACTTTTAGGTATTCTATTTTACATTAAGCTTAACTTACCAAAATTGACGTAACTTCTTATTGCTTTTGCAAATAAATATTAAGCCATTGCTTTCTCTTTGTTGTGATTATCAGATCTCAGGTAGTTGTTGCTACTTCCCTTGTAAATAGGTCATTTAAGATGTCTGAGATTCCTCTATATTGCATGTTACAACTTTAGGGTTCTTTTCCTACCATCTTATTAAACAGCATTGCAAACTGTAATTCAGATTTTATTCTCTGCTCTCCTGATCTTAGGATTTTTCATTATTTCGTTCATTTATTCAAAATACATATATGTTTATTTGATTTTCTTGTCAATATCATTACATTCCTGAGAGTCAGTCAACTCTGTTAATGTCTCAAAGTCTTGCGTGGTTTAGGAGAGGATTCTACACTTACTCATTCTCAAGTGGAAATGTGACTTCATGTTCTTGTTAATTCTTTTAGCATTAATGTTCAACTGTTCACAGGTTTCACTGAGTGCATCAAAAAACTTGCTTAGTGAAACAGAGGCAGAGAAGTACAAGGACTTGTGTGCCTTGCTTCAGCTACTCAGTTGTCTTTGCTCCAAAGATTGGGTACATTTTAGTCAATTTTCGCTGTGCAAGTAATTTAATCATGTATCTACTATCAATCTATTTTCTGTTTCAACTATATTTCATTGGAGATTGTCTGATATACCTAAGAACCATTTGACTCTCCAGGTGGATTTTTCTTCCGACTGTCAAGGTGATTCTGGGAATCTGGATGTAGCTCAAGTAATTCTCTACTAATTAAATATTTCGTCTATAGATGCTTGGATTTGTTGGCAGGTTCACAAACAAAAGAGTTTATGGTTCACGAACAAAAAAGAGTTTATAAGCTTATATTTTACCTCACTTTTGTTTCAGGCAGTCTACTTGGGTTTGCACATTATTACGCCTCTGATTTCTCTGGACCTTTTGAAATATCCCAAACTCTGTCATCAGGTATTTTGCTTTAATTTTTTGGTTTTCTTTTCAGCATCGTCACACAGCTATTGACAATTTTTAAGATATAGAATCAAGCCTGTTTTTCATGATATATATATTTGGCAGTATTTTGCCCTCTTGGTCCATATGTTAGAGGTGTACCCAGAGAAAGTGGCAAAATTAGCACCAGATGCTTTTGCACAAATTGTTGGAACTATTGATTTTGGTCTTCGTCATCAGGTGATTGATTTATGGTATTTTTCCTTATGCAAGGAACATTGATGGCCAACTGAATTGCAATTGATTTTGGTTCTCTTTTTTCCATTCTGTCCTCTGCCACTATATTACAACTAGAACTCTGATGTTTCCATCCACATTGCCAGGACATTGAAGTTGTCAGGATGTCTTTAATAGCAATAAATGCAATTGCACTTTACCAGTACCAGGCAATCTGTAAAGGTCAAGAAGGTCTGGGAATTCATGCTGTTAGCTCTCAGAATGGTAATGGAGCAATAAAGGAAGGTGTTTTGATCCACTTTCTTCGTTATCTTATGCAATTCCTCCTCTTTGAAGATTACAGGTACAGGAAAGCAGCATCTATGGTTGCATTTTATGTTAAGTTATTTATATTAATATTAATTGTTTGTTCAAATTTATTTACTGTTTGTATTGAGAAAGTCTATATTAATAAAGACAATAGAATAGAATTCTGACTCTCCTACTACTGCTTGCTTGTCTCAGCACTGAACTGGTGGACCCTTCAGCAGATGCTCTTTTACCTTTGATCATGTGTGACATGTCCTTTTACCAGGTTTGTACCCATCTAATAAATTGCTTTGGCCTTTGTTTTAAGTTTGCACTAGAGCTGATGAGAGAAATGCCTTACATGTGCATGTTCAGAGCATGGCACAAGAGATAATGATGGGTCAGAAAAATGTCGTTTACCAATCTCGCCTGACCACAGCATTCCATCAGCTCATCCATGGAAACAATCTCGCATCTTCTCTTGACCGAGCAAACCGCCAAAGGTTCAGGAACAACCTCCATCACTTTTTACTCGATGTTCGTGGCTTTTTACAAACTATCTAAATGTAAATATAAATGTAATTCTAAATGGAGAATAGTTAACCTTATGTGATGGAACCCCTTTTCTCAAATTTCATATTTGTAAATTCTGGCTTCAATTTATGATGCTAATAGCATTCTTGTGTTGTGTCATGTCAATGCTATGTCAAGCTTGCATGCCCTTTATGCTTTTCTCTATCATTTTTCTTTTTCACAATTAAGGATAAATAAGGCACTCCTTTATTCAAATAAACTAATTTATTGGAGCCAGTGAAATAAATTATTAAAGGAAAAATAAATTACATAGATTAAGATCTATTTACCCCTGCATAATCTAGTACACAAGTGATTCTAATGTGAAGAAAGTTTTGATTTGTGTTATTTTGGAGTACATTTTTATCTATACTAAAAAAAATTATAAGATATATGTCTTTATGAGAACGATATGATTTTACAATATTAAAATAAAATTGATCATATTACCAAAGAGGGAGTTAGCAAGGAAAAGCTTCCAGATAAGCATTTCTGAAGCCTTGAGGATTTTTTCTGTTGACTAGCATATTGAACTGGAAAAGTCACATGTTACTAAGGTTTTCAGGAGGACTGGGTACAAATCTTAACAAATAGTAAGGGAATTGGTCAATGCTAGCAGTGAAAAATATGTCTGGCAGAGCTTGGAAGATTCCAGTAGCCCACTACACATGCATTTCTGCCACATTGAAGGAATTACCAATAAAATTGCAAATAACTTTTGTAAAAATATTAAATCTACTTTCTTACCTTGAATAACATTAGAAAGCATGTTTTGTGGGATAGGGTCTTTTCCCTACTGATCTAATAAAAAACATTAGAAACCATGTTGAAGTCAACTAAAGATTCAATAATTTGGCAAAGTGGTGATGTCTTCTTATACGAGGAAGTGAACAAAATAAATATTTTGTTGTCTTATGTGTAATAAATCCATTAAACAATTTTTAAGTCATTTATTAATATTAATTCTCTAATTTATTTTTTCATACATTAATTAAATAATTTTTAATTATTTAATTTGTTAATATTTCTTCTATAATTATGTAAATCCAAATAATTTATTTAGTTACTTTTCTAAAAAAAATCTTTGGAAAATATATAACATTAATATTTTATTTATTTTTCCATGAAGCACATGGATTAAATAAATCTATCTATTTAATTCTATTAATAAATTTTTAGGCACAAGTCACTTTTAGTCCTCTCATCAGTCAAATTCACTTCACTCAATACAATCGATCAACTTAATCATGTGATGATAGGGTCAATATCCATAACAAAAAATACATGCCAAACAATTCTATCTTCAAAGGCAAAAGGAACTTAACCACTTGAACAAGCCATGTCTATAGCAACACATACCCCACAATGGAAGCTTCAAAAAATACAATAAATAGCATAGCATAGAATGATAATCTCATTAACAATTCAAATGTCTTTAATCTATAGTTCAACCTTACTCAATTCAACACGAATATATAGAGAGACACTATATTACATTAATATCATTCAATGAACTTGAAAGTAAAAGTTATACTTCACATACCTATCGTGGGCCTCTCCTCTCTACAGTGTTCATCCCCTTCTATCACTTCAACATGTATTTAGATTCACCTCCTTCTATGTCCTCTGTAGGCACACTTTCTCCCTCGAGTTTCTATGGAAACTCTTTTCAAAAAATAATGAGGTGTTGGTTCCCTTTGCTCCCCTCGATTTCCCCTCCCCATGTAGCTTCTCATTCTTCTCCTTTTTGTCCCTTCATTCCTTCCCCCATTCTCTTCATAGCCTTTCCTAACTGCTCATGCACATCCCCTTTCCCTGAGTCACTACAAGTGATGTTTTCAACAAACAGAGGAACATTTATTTTAGTTTCCCGCTCCCTAAATCCCTCCTATTACTACTCATATTTCTTAGTAGTGGACGATTATAACATCAACAATTTATCAAATAGTTTTTAGTGAATTCATTTTATGCATAATCTACCTTTGTTACATTTCATGGAACAAAATTTTTGCATTTGCAACCATTTCCATAAAGAGTATAGAGAAATTGCCAATGTGACACAAAGTTTGCAAGGCCCTTATGCAGCTTGATTATACGCCACTTGACATGTAGTTAAGAACATACTATATCGGTAGTATGTGGACATCATCCACACCTGAACATCACCAAAGGAGTTGTTAGCATATTTAAGTTGTCATTGGATAAGTTTAAGGCAAACATTAATCCCATCGGTAAATCGGTAGACCATTCATAGTTCTTAATTGGCACCGGTAGACTTGACAGAGTATATGTACTGGTAGCCCAAACAGAGTGTCTACAACTAGTCTTATAGAACAAACAAAGAATGTATGGACAATCGGGTACAAGAGTGATACCGGTCGACTGCATAAAAATCTGCACCGGATTATGCGGAGCTATCTGAGTTAAAATCGGATTATACAGAGCATCCAACGTTTAGAACTAGAGTTAGCTTTTTAACGAGTTAGTTTTATTTCTACGCGAATGTTTCAAGGTAAACTCAATATCATCTTGCAAAGCTTTTTTGTTGCATGATGTATGGTTGAGTTTACAGCTTGGCAATACTATGAGTTAAGCTTTTATTAAGATTAATTTCTTATAAATACAGGTCATAGGAACAAAAGAGTTGTTGAATATCTAGAGCAGGAGAGAGATATCTTATGAGAGAAGCCACGGCCACAAAGGTGAAAGGCAGAAAGGTTTAGCAGCCAGGCATAGCAGAAAGGACATGTATGATCTAATCATACAAAGTGTCAATTAAGCTCATTGCTTTTATACTGTTAAAGCATATTCAAATCCCTCTATCAGAGTGAACCCTAATAGGTTCTTTGTATAAATCCCTTAACTGGGTAACATCTTAATTGGTGTTTAAGGTCCTTTGACAAGGCGGCTCCTAGCATAGTCAAGATCTTAACCGATCTTCTACCAAATCCCTTTACCAGGTAGCACTCTTACAAGTGCTTTGTAAGCTCTTAACAAGGCTCCTTTATTACTGCAATAGTGAAGTTGTGAGCTCTGTTTTACCGTGGTTTTTTCTTTCTAACCGAGGGTTTCCACGTATATATGATGTGTTAATCTGAGTATTTTTATTTCTGTTTGTGAATGGTTATTTACATTTTATTTATTCTGCAAGAATCTTTATACAAGGTTTAATTGAAGATAGAAATAGTATTTACTGATTCACCCCCCTCTTAGTAACCGGTTAGGAATAACAATTGGTATCAAAGCATTAGGTTATCAAAGTTATAAAGCTTAACCACTTGAGTAAAAGATCATGGAGGGTTATAGGTATCAAAAACAGCTTGAGGAAGCCAATGACATCATTGCCTCTCTTGAGAATAGGCTGAGAAGATCCCTTGCTAAAAGAAAGGAGCTGGCTCTGCAGTTAAGCGAGAACAATGAAACGATTGAAGAGCTCTCTGGACAAAGTGGATCGGATGAAGCTGAGGAGGCAGTCTTCGAGCTTATGGAGAAGAATCAGATCCTAACCAATCAAATCTCCAACCTAAAGAGAAAGCAGTAAGATAATGCCCTAAGGATGACTGAATTAATTGAGAAAAAGAGGAAAGTTGAAGATGAAAGAAACACTGCAATGAAATCACTAACAACCTCTGAGAGAGCGAGAAATATGGCATAAGAAGCATTAAGAAAAAGTGATCTTGTGGTTCTGCAACTTCAAGAAGACATGCAGATAGTCACACAAGAAAATGCCAACATGCAAAAGAATTGGCATGATAAAGATGATGCATGCAAGAGGCTGGCAATTGAGTTGTATCAACTGAAGGAACAAATGAAAGCACTCGAAGAAAGGAATGAAACCCTCAGAAGATACAATAAAAGCTCAGTAAAGCTTGATGAGCAACTAAAAGCTCAAAGAAAGCACAAAGATCCCATAGGACTTGGGTTCACCGGTCAAAACACCAAGGAAATCGGTGAGTCATTTGGAGCCAAGAAAAGTAAGAAGGAAAAGAAGAAACCGGCAGAACTAAAGGGTAAAAAGTCCTTCAATACTTCTTGCAATCACTGTGGCAAATCGAGACATAGAACAAGTGACTGCAAAAATGCATCGGTAAAGCCAACTAACAATTACTACAAAAACTGTTACAAGCATGGCCACAAGACCACTGAATGTTGGTCTTGCCCCACAAGTGTGTCCAGTAGAAGCAGGGGAAGCTTCAAAGGCTATTGCTACGCATGCAACAAGTTTGGACACAAGGCTGATGAATGCAGATCCAAAACAATGGCATTCAGGTCCCCTCCGAGACCGATATTCCCAAAGAGGAATAAGAACCGGAGCACAACCAACTGTGCTAATTGTGGCATGCATAGCCATAATGACTCCTGGTGTAATTCACCTAACAAGAAAAGGGTAAATCCATGGAAGGCAACCAGGATAGTCTACTACACCTGCAACAAAGTTGGACATTTGGCCAAGGATTGTAGCAACCGGTCAGTGGACAAAAGGAGAGGATCGGTCAAACCGATGATGAAGACCTTGTCTCCCAGTCAAAAGGACAACAAGGGAAAAGAGATCGAGAAAGAAGTCAAGAAGATTTGGTTCAAAAAAGAATCAAAGAGCTCTATTGAGGAGAAGATAGAGGGAAGATCATCATTTGCTGATGGTGATATCTCTTCAGCAAACTGAGCCTAAAAGGCTTAGAGGGAATCGGTAGCTCGTCTACTATTCCTAGTAGGACTGGTGAGTAACAAACTCACTCAGTCAGGAAGTATAACCGGACAGGTAAGTGTTGATCAATCGAGGTTTGCTCAAACAGGTAAAGGCCTGAATACCGGTTGGAAAAAAATGAAAGAAAGGTTAGGTAAGGTAATTAATGCTATAGCCGTTAACAAATAGTTACCGTTTGGTAATTACTGTTATGCCCTAAATCTATATAAAGAAAGGAGGATTACTCATTTTCTTTTACTTTACGATTTGTGATTTACAATTTCTTATGCTTGAGTAATATTCTCGTGCTTTGATCATCGATAAGATATTTTTGTAAGACCGATCAAGCAACTTTCTGTGTAAACCGGTTGATAACAATGGCATCATCATCATTTGTCCCTAAGTTGAATCAAGGAAATCAGTTTGACCGACCTGTCTACGACATCATGACAATTTAGAATAGGGAAAATGACATGTTTGGTGCATTGTCATCCATGCCTGATGGAGAATTGATGACTGAAGATGTCATCGCTTTCATTCATGCAAAACAAGAATAAATGGGTGAAACTTTCATCCAAAGCAAGTACCTCTCGTTGTGCACAGACGAAAAGCTTCAAGACAAATACATGAAGCTGGTATCCTCTGGGTTAATAAATGGAGTCTGATATCCAACCGTGTTTCGACCGGATTGGATACGACTGGTTCTCAGTCGTGTGCATGAACTTGGTTTTTGGCTTACGAAAGGAACATGCACTCTAATCACCAAGGAGGACCTGCACGGAGTGACCGAGTATAGTGACAAAGGGGAACCCCTCACACTTGGAACAATTTCCAATGTCCTGGTCGCCAAATTGACGAAATCAAAATTTGATAGTCGGCTAGTGACCGTCAACGACATTGAAGATGAAGGAGTTCAATTGGCATCAACAGTGATAGGTTACAAAATCTATCAATCAAGCAACCTGAATAGTGTGTCGAGACGAGCCATTCACACCACTCACCGGATCATGCACGACAACGCGCAGTATGATCTCAGCACAATGCTTCGAGGACAAATTTTTGAGAATTTGAAGAAGCTCGGTATTGTCAAGAAGAAGTTCCTAAAATATGGAGCCCTACTGGTATGCCTTTTCTTTTACTATTCCAAATTCTTTCCAGGAATAGGCAAGGTGACTTGGGGAACTGAACAACCAGTCATGACCCAGATTAGTGATATGGCCAATGAACTAGGAAACCAGTTCAGTCAAGTCATGACTAACTACTTTGAGGCATTCCAGCTAAGAATGCATGCCAGGGAAAGGGTGTCGTCAACTATTGTTGACTCCTACAAAGACGATGTGTGCTTCCTAGTCTCCACTGATCATTGCATCATACAGGCAATGGAACCGCGAACCGAGTATGCTCCAGAACTGGGGTATGAAATCTTTGCAAAAACAGCCAAGGCATATGCAGATGCTCTTCAAGATAGTGATCTAGACTTGTCGGCTTACTGGTTTGGGACCTTTGAAGAGATTCAAGAGAATCTGAACAAAAAGACACTGATAAAGATTGTATATGTCAAAAGGACCCCCACACCGAAGAAGAAACCTGCAGCAGAACAACCCAAAGCTCAAAGGAAAAGAGCACAACCAACACCTAGCTCTCTAGGGGAAGAAACTGAAGACCCAACTCCTCTGGGCCGCAAGAGGAAATCTGCTAAATCAGTGAAGGAAGATACACTGAGAGGAAGAAAACCCACAATCGATGAATTTTTGGAAGGGTTAAAGAATTCAGGAGGTATGACATCAGTTGGAAGGTGATATAGTCTTTCCACAAAAGAAGAGAAGAGGAAAATAAAAGAGGCAATAGTTTATTGCATTCGTAAGTTCAATCTTACTCCTACCGAACTTCATAAGGTCATCTTTGATGATCTCCAAGAGATTCTTGAATCAAGATGAAAGCTTCAATGGAAAGAGAAAAGGAGCTAACGATTAGAGCCCTACTTGAAGTGTAGAATCGCTTAACTCTGGACAAGGCAACTCAGCAAGAAGAACTACACAAGAAAAACTTCCTGATTAGAAGGAGGATAAGTCAAATGCTTATTGGCGAAGTTGACAGGGTTCACGATGAAGGTGTGGCAACATGGACAAGACTTCTTCAAACCCAACAATAGGAAGAAGAAGCATGCCAAAAGAACACTATGCCACTGGTCAAAAATATCGATAAGGGAAAAGGAATTCTGGGAGCTGAGGCTCAAGTCAAAGCATCAACATCGGCTAAACCGGTCATCGTCAATATCACTGACGACAAAGGTTGCGATTTGGCTCCACCAACCTTTCTTGTATCTCCATAAAAAGGTAAGGCTCGCACTATGATTGTTAATGATATTGTAGATGAAGTAATAGATTTTGGAGAAGTAGTCAATGTGGCTAAATGGTATAGTGTGTTAGGAGAGGAAGATAAACAAGCTATAATAGTGGATCTGTTGGAAACCTTCTTGGATTACAACAAAACTCCAAGAAACTACAGGTCTAAATTCCTCCTGAACTAAATACAAGACTAATGAAAAAATGGAGAATCGGTCTGGGCTCCAACACTAGAATTGCTAAGGAGACATTGCAATAGGTAAGACCTGGTCTCATTGAAGAAACTATCAAACTTCTGATAGAGGAAGCATCAATGAATTTGGATACCAAGAATAGGGTTGCCAAGATACTAAATGGTTATGAGAAAGAAGTCTATCAAGAAACACTTGATTTATGGAAACAATATGATTTCAATGCTCTAAAGGAAACATGTCCACAAGAAGAACCTAGGACGGAATAGGAACCACTGATTCAGTTCACTGCTCGTGAAGAACCTACAACTGGCGAACAAGAAGTTCCTAAGGAACAATTCACATCAAGTGAACAAGTACCGGGAAAGTCATCGGTCAAGATAACTAATGACAACACCACATCAGGTGAAGAAGACATTGCTATGGGTGAGCTACATATAGCAGAGGAGCAGCACACAGAGCCACCACCAGAACAAGAAGCCCCACCAAAAGAGCAATTGCAACAGGAAGAAGATGCACGACCAAAAGTAGTGGTACAACCGGAAGGGGAAGTACATAAAGATTAAGAAAGACCAGCAGAAGAGGTAGGAATACCAGAAGAGATGGTAAAACTGGGGAATGAAGAAAAACAAGAACAATAGAATGAACAGGAACAAGAGTTACCTGTATATATTGAGCAAGAACAACCAATACAGGAGCCAAGGAAAAAGGAATAGGTAGATGTTCCAAGATCGTCCTCATCCAAGAGGAATTTATCCTTTGCAACATACACAAAAGCCAAGAAGAGCAAGGTTAGTGAGACTGTGGTTGACATAAGAAAAATGTCAGCTAAGCAACTAATGGAGCTGACAAAGAGAAAACAAGATATGGTCCTCACATGTGTAAAGAACATCCTGTACAACTTTGTACCAGATACAAACATAGATGATGATGAACCTGTCATTGATCAATTGGAAATTTTGGCAAAAGCAATAGGAGAAGATGTCACTGATCCGGAGACAATTGCCATTGATCACTATGAAAAGAAGAGAATAGAAATTCTCCACAAATAGGTTGAAGAGATAAAGGTAACAGTATCTACCAACATAATGGTACTCCAGCAACAGTTGCAGGTTGCAGGAAGTCTAATGACAAGGACTTCAAATTTTGACACTTTTGTGCAAGATATCACAGAGAAGTCATCTAAGACTTTTGAAGACATAAGAGTTTCATCTTCCCAGTTCGACATAAAGAACACATCAACAACATATTTCAATAGGGAAATGACAAGCCTAGCTCTCATTTTCAGAAAGGCATCTGAAGAGAAGACTAAGAGAATCCAAGATCTTATTGGATTTCAATTATTTCTGGCCCCAGCATTTGATTTAATGCAACAGACTATAACATAAGTTGAGAATCTGATCAGTGAATTGGACTACAAGACTATAGAGGACATGGAGAACATAATTGTATCGCTGCAAGTAGCACAAAAAAATCTGGAGCATGTCACCGGTTAGTGGAATACTTTTCTTCCAACAACAAAGAACATTTACAAAGATATCTTTGCAAAATTACGGATATAAACCCTTTGTCCTTTGGAGGCAAAAAGAGGAAGATAAAGTGAAGAAGATAAAAGATGGAGAACTGAAAGAAGGTCAGAATACAAGGCAGATTCAACTACAAAACAAAAGCATAGACACAAGGGAATTCTACAGGATAGGGAATGAACTGTGATAAGAGAGTGATGTTTTGCCACCAATGCCAAAGGGGAAGATTGTTAGCATATTTAAGCTGTCATTGGATAAGTTTAAGGAAAACATCAATCCCACCGATAAACTGGTAGACCATTCATAGTTCTAAATTGGCACCAGTAGACAATTCATAGTTCTAAATTGGCACCGGTAGACTTGACAGAGTATATGTACGAGTAGTCCAAACAGAGTGTCTACAACCGGTCTTATAGAACAAACAAGGGATGTATGGACAACCAGGTACAAGAGTGATACCAGTTGACTGCATAAAAATTCGCACCAGATTATGTGGAGTTGTCTGAGTTAAAACTAGATTATACAGAGCATCCACCGTTTAGAACTGGAGTTAGCTTTTTAACAGGAGTTAGTTTTATTTCTACGCGGATGTTTCAAGGTAAACTCAAGATCATCTCGCAAAGCTTTTTTTCTGCATGATTTATGGTTGAGTTTACAACTTGGCGGTACTATGAGTTAAGCTTTTATTAAGATTAATTTCTTATAAATATAGGTCATAGGATACAAAAGAGTTGTTGTTGAATATACAAAGAAGGAGAGAGATATCTTCTGAGAGAAGCTATGGTCACAGAGGTGAAAGGAAGAAAGGTTCAATAGCCAAGCAGAGTAGAAAGGACAATAGGTATGATCTAATTAGATAGTGAGTGTCAATTAAGATCATTGCTTCTATACTGTTAAAGCATATTCAAATCCCTCTATCAGGGTGAATCCTAATAGGTTCTTTGTATGAATCCCTTAATCGGGTAACATCTTAATTGGTGTTCAAAGTCCTTTGACAAGACGGCTCCTAGCAGAGTCAAGATCTTAACCGATCTTCTACCAAATCCCTTTACGAGGTAGCACTCTTACAAGTGCTTTGTAAGCTCTTAACAGGCCACCTTTATTACTGTAGTAGTGAAGTTGTGAGCTCTGTCTCACCGTGGTTTTTTCCTTCTAACCGAGGGTTTTCACGTATATATGATGTGTTGATCTGAGTATTTATATTCATGTTTTTGAATGGTTATTTACATTTTATTTATTCTGCAAGAATCTTTATGCAAGGTTTAATTGAAGATAGAAATAGCATTTACTGATTCACACCCCCTCTCAGTAACCAGTTAGGAATAACGTGAGCTATCTATCAGAGTCATTACAAAAAAGAGATTACTAAAAAAATAAACCAAAATTGATGCAAACATAATAGAAAATATTTTTGGTTGATGTCGATTGTTGGTTTGCTCAAGATGCTCCTACACCGGACTCCCTGGGTAGGAAATATTTGTGAGCATGGCTCATAAATGGAGTTTGGTAGGACTACCTTTCAGTTGCAATGACCTGCAACAAACTCCATCACTAATGTAGACATAGATAGTTTCTTCTTTCGCCTCTTCTAGCACTTAGCTGGGGTTCTTTCCATCCACCTCCAACAATTTATCAAATATTTTTTAGTGAATTCATTTTGTTCATAATCTACCTTTGTTACATTTCATGGAACAAAATTTCCGCATTTGCAACCATTTACATATAGAGTATAGGGAAATTGCCAATGTGACACAAAGTTTGCAAGGCCCTTATGTAGGTTAATTATACGCCATTGGACATGTAGTTAAGCACATACTATATAGGTAGTATGTGGACATCATCCACATGCAAACATCACTAAAGGAGCTACCTATTAGAGTCATTACCTTTCAGTTGCAATGACCTGCAAAAAAATCTATCACTAATGTAGACAAATAGTTTCTTCTTTCATCTCTTCTAGCACTTAGCTGGGGTTCTTGCCCTCCACCTCCACCAAGTTTGTCCTCTTTCTTCCCATGGTCTCATGCTCACTACCATATGAACTCCTCCAAGAATTACCTTATTCTCCATGTACTCTTTACTCTCCTCCCCTTCTTCATTGAATCTTGTCCGCTGTATATTGACCACCCCCACCAATACCCCACAATATCCTCCACATACTTTATATGCAACCAACGAACTCCCACACGAAAATATGCAACTATATATTTTCCTACCTTAAACAAAGGTAAAATAAACTTAGTATCATAAAACTCATCAAAATTTACCTCATGCTCCTTTACTACCCCAACATACTTTTCATTCTTATCTTTGTCATCTATAACCTTCATCTTTTCCTCCTCTATCTCATCCACCTCCATACCTTCAAGCTTTTCAATCCACCCTTGTGCTTGCATTTCTTTCTCTCCGACTCTATTTGCAGCTACACTTTCTAATGCCAACTCTACAATGCTCTTGTCATGCCTTGGTTTTCCTTCATCCTTTTTAATCACTACCACTCCAACATTCACCTCTTTATTTTCTACTACTCCTTTTCCCAATTCTTCAATTACCACAGCCACAACTTCCTTTGTTGTTGCCAGGGATAACTTTAAGAACCCCCCCCCCCCTTCCCCCCCTCCTGAAAGTATAAAATTGTGGTGAATCACATGTGTTTTGGAGGGAAAATTTTTAATATTGATGACGAATTGTGTTTCAAAATATGGATATTTGGTGACGAAATTTTTAATAGCGTATACCATTTTTATAAAAAATGGTGACTACAATTTTTTTATAGGAAAATTATTAATATTGATGGTGAATTGTGTTTCAAAATATGGATATTTGGTGGGGATTTTTTTAATAACGTATTTAAATTTAATAAGTTCGGTCTTGAGTTTTCATTCTCGAAGAATGACACGTGTGATGATTCTGGAGAGAGTTTTCAGTAAAGGAGTTATCTCACTACATTCTATCTGAAATGCACCTTCCACCGTTCATCTCTCTTAATCCAATGGTTCTAATTTGATGTTGAAGTTGCACTAGCGGGTGCAACGGGTCCCATCAGTATGACATCACAAACTCACACGTCTGTTGGATTATAACATATGAACAACCAAAGGTGAATTTCGAGCCTATTGTTGGTCTAAGATTATGGAAAACTCTTGACAGAATCATGACACGTGGTATGATTGATCGTACCAATAAGCCCACGATGAATCATACCACGTGTCATGATTTCGCTGAGAGTTTGCCGTAAAAATTTTGAAGACCAACAATAGGTCCGAAATTCACCTTTGGTCGTTGATATGTTGTAAGCCAATGGATGTGTGAGTCTATGACCTCATTTTCTGACACCAAAAAAGAAGAATTCTACTGGCAATCTTAGGTAATATTAGATAAAAATATTAATTAATGGCAATGAGTAGATGACATCAATTAAAGTAATGTCAATTAATGGCTTCTTAGATGGCACCTTTCAGTTTTCAATGACACATATGTGTCACATCATTATCTATTCATTACCTTGATAGAATAATGCCTTGAAGTTAAGGCTTAAATGAAAACATCATGTCATCTAAGGACATTATTTCCTGACCGTTCGATGGTCTTACATCAATGGTAAAGTTTCATTTCCTACCGCCATCTTGTAGCTAACATACTTTTCTTATTGTTTTTACGGAGTGAGCATAGGTTTCAAGTTTTTTTATAATAAAGAATTGTTATGTCCACCTGCGTAACGCAATCCTTCCGGCCTTCGTTATTCCCAAGTTACCAAATGTCTTATCATAAGTCCTATTTCCAATTTCACCCACCGTTGCATTAAATATGAAAGACTTGGAAATTTTTTAAGGAAAGTTACCATTTAACTTGCGAATTAATTAGATCTTTAGTACAGATAAATAATTTCAATCAAGGCTTATAAATAGATGATCTACGCTCGTTAATTTTTGAATGTGAAAGCCGATTTGTGAAAATAGTCTGCGAGTGCTAGGTTCTCTTTGATTTTTTTCAAAAATTAGAATACTAATATCAGTTTGTCAAATTTTAATTTTCAATGGACACTCCAATTCGTTTAAGATGCACTGCCTTGGAGGATCAGAAGGTCTTTTTGGGCCTGGTCACAGACCTAATCTTGGCATCTGTTGCTACGGAGGTGGGAGCCTTCACCAAGGAGGCTATAAGGATGGTGTTGGGACGTGAATTTTTAGAGAGTGAAAATAGGTATATAGTTAACACCGACATTTTATCTTAGTTCTTGGCATCTCTGTTGGACCTGGGGGAAAGGTGGATATTATCATGCTTCTGAGGAAAGTTTTCAGAATAGAGTACCTCGGTGACGATGTGAATGTTGTCGTATTTGCAGAAATTGGGTTTGGAATTCCTTGGGAAAATGATTTGCCTAGGCTTCTACAACCAGGAGTAAATGTGCCCAGACAACCGTTTCTACTCAACCTTGATGTTGAGAAGCTCACACGTCATCAGAAGTGGGCACAAATTGGCAGGGATTTCCTCTGGAAGTGACACCTACTAGAGGAAACTGAGGACTATCAATGGCTAGAAGAATTCTCCAAGATTATCCTCTCTTCAAAGTTCCACACAGAAGGAAGGGAGCCTCAGCCGGATAGCCCCCGAGTCTACCTAGTCTCTATTGTGCCTCCCTTTGGTGGTAGTAGCTTACCAGGGTTTTTGCAATGATGTAAATTGTAATCACGTGTGTTTAAAAAAAAATATGAAAATGTTTTAAGAAATTCGAAGTGCTTTTCTTTTTTGTTTTGATTATAAGAATAGTTAATAGATATGGCCTATAAGCATCATTGAATTGTAATGAAATTTTGCCTAATATAATATAAAAAATTTGCGTTGCACTTTTTTTTCATGTAATAATTAAATGTTTCCAAACTTTATCATTTAATGGTGACTGGTTTAAATTTCATGGATAAGTTATTCTCGAATGCATGAATTCTAAGTGAATATAGTTAATGATTATATTCATTAGTGTATTAAATTATTAATATTTTAAAATTGTGACAATCTTTGGAGTACTGTGGGTTTCAAAAAAAATTTCTGCAAACTTGTTCCAAAAATGTGACACATGTAAGTCGTAAAAAATTATGTATCATGTGAAGATAAAACATAAATGTATTTCGGAAGATAAAAAATTATAATATATGAGGCAAATTATAATATAACATCCATTATTTTATAATATTGAATGTATTAATTGAGACCGTCTGATGATCCAAGATCAATGGCTGAAGTTTGATTTTGGGCTCAATTTCTTCAAGGAAACAGAGTTCTCTAGGAAGTCACCGGAATGTTGACACGTATCAAATTAGGGTTGTCAACTTATTTGCAGACTTGTCACACATGGACGGTGGATAATGTT
This sequence comes from Chamaecyparis obtusa, assembly GCA_027943335.1. NCBI lineage: Eukaryota > Viridiplantae > Streptophyta > Pinopsida > Cupressales > Cupressaceae > Chamaecyparis > Chamaecyparis obtusa. The sequence continues at coordinate 2,063,816 of BSBK01002565.1, read as the reverse complement.
ACACGGTGGATAATGATTCTTCATTTCCAATTTTAGTTATGAGAAAGATTTACATGCCGATATGAAAGATTAAGGACAATGGATTTAAATTTCTCACACACATGCATTTATGGGAAAGATTTACATGCCGATATGAAAGATTAAGGACAATGGATTTAAATTTCTCACACATGCATTTATGGGAAAGATTTACATGCTGATATGATAGATTAAGGACAATGGATTTAATACGATTAAAGAAAGAATAATAAATTGCTAACTGCTAAGTATCAATCAAGGGCTATTCATAGACAATCTAGCTTCTTTTTTCCTCAAATTTCAATTCGTCTTTGCTAGATAAATTATTGTAGTTACCTCTAGTTTAAGTCATTAGTCTATAAATAATTTGTTTTTAAGGTTTTTGAAGTTTTAGATGGATACTCCAATTAGGTTTACATGCACATCTGCGGAGGCCCAAAAGATCTTTTTGGGTTTCTTTTCAGATGAAACCTTAGAATCAATTTGTAGGGAGGGTGGGCCTTTCGTAATAGAGGCTGTTAAAATGGTGTTGGGCAAAGAGTTTCTGCACAATGAAGATAGGCATCGGGTCAACACAGATAATTACATCCCATTTTTTGGCATCTCTTCTCGACTTCAGAGGAGAGAAGGTGGACATGTTGATGTTGCTGAGGAAGGTTTTCAAAGTAGAATACCTAGGGGACAATGTTAATGTTGTTGTGTTTTCAGAAATAGGGGTGGGGATCCTTTGGGCAAGTGAAATACCCAAGCTTCTCCTCCCAGGCCAGAATGTGGTCATGCAACCTTTTTTGTTGGGCCTGAATGCTAGGAAGTTGAAACACCATAGGAAATGGGCGTTGATTGCTAGGGATTTTCTCCGTAAGTGGTTTTTCCTTGATGAAGTGGAGGATGAGGTGGGGCTATACGGGTGGCTCGATGAATTCTCATGGTTAATCCTCTCTAGATAATTCTACTTAGATGGAGCCGGAGGGCAAAATCACTAGTGTAACCACTTAATTTTAATGAAATTTTGCATAATATAATATAAAAAATTTGTGTTGCACTTTTGTTTAATGTACTAATTGAATGTTTCCAAACTTTATCATGTAATGGTGACTGGCTCAAACTAAATGGATGAGGTATTGTCGAATGAATTCTAAGTGAATATAGTTAATGATTAAATTCATTAGTGTGAAGTAATATTTTAAAATTGTGACAACCGTTGGATTACGAGAGATGAAGGGTTGAAGTTGTATTTCAGAAGTACGGTAGGTTTCAAAAACCTTTTGTGCAAACTCATTCTGAAAATGTGACATGTGTAATTCGTCAAAAAGATTACATATCATGTGAAGATAAAACATAAACGTATTCTGGAATATTGGTTTAAATTATATATCAGTGTGTATTAATATTTTAAAATCATGATAACCGTTCGATTGCGAGAGATGAATGGTTGAAGTTGTATTTTGGAAGTACTGTGGGTTTCAAAAACCTTTCTTGCAATCTCGTTCCAGAAAGTTGTTAAAGTTTCTTTTTAAAAAACCTATCGACTCATAGTAGGAGAAGCTAAAAATAACTGTTGAACTTTCGTTGAAGATTTCGAGACTGTAACTTGTGAGACCCTCGGTCATTTTAACTTCTATCTATCGAGATTTTAAAATTTAATTTTTGGTAAGATATCTAGCCTGATGGCATCTCGATTTTGTAATGTGAAAAATTTAGTTTAACTTGATTTTGAAATTGTAATTCTTGAATGTACAATTGGGGTTTTCTTAATTAGTTAGTTATTATCTATGATTTTGCTAGTAAATATCTATGATTCTGTATTTTTTCATTCTTCCAAAGAACAATGGGGAAAGCAAAAATTCAAGGCCAAGGGCAAGTAGATGGGAAAACTTTAATAGACTAGAGAAAACTAGTAGAAATCCCTGGTTTCACTAATGAGTATCACGATGTTTATGATCCTGCTATCGACGGTGAAAGGAGAGTTATAGCAATTAAACATACATTGTGCAGTAAGGCAATTGGGCCAAAGAGGTCTGAATTTATAAAATTTAATCCAGAAATAGGTGCAAAAATGAATAAAGTTTCTTCATGGGATGTTGGTTTGGGTCGCATGCTGTTACCCAAAGATTTCCCTTGCTATAAATTCTCTTGATTTGTGCAGAAAATTATGATGAAGAAAGAAAAGCAATTGTGAATAAATAAAAAAATAGGAATAAATTTTATCAATAACCCAGGAAGAATTTCTCAGTTTGCTAGACCTAGGGTTTGACTGACAAAATTGTAATGTCCATATTGACTTGGGATTGCTGGCAGACCTATTGGTGCTCAAAAATGATGGACCATTTTTGCCAACTGATAGGCACATACTAGTGCCTCTGCAATTCTGGCTTGATTTAGCCAAGGCTGGTAGGCCTGAAATCGCAAGTGCCCTATGCTGCACAAATGCATGCATAGAAAAAATGATAATTCCTTCCAAAGGGGTAAACAATCCTTGGAGGAAAATAATACAATTTCCTAATAGCTATATTGTATGAAATCTAAACTAAAATTGCACTATCACTAAACCTAATTGCTAATGCTTTATAAAGAAGAAATTAGATTAATTTGTAAACTACAAAGAAGAACTAGATAACAATTTCAAATGAAATGAGATCAGTGCCTAATGCAAATTTGGGTATAGAGTCAAATATTTCCAATCCTACGTATAATTAGAGATAATTTTAAGAAAACTTACTTCTATAAAGCAAGACTATCATTCTACATGCTTCCGCTTGATTCAAAATTCAAAATAATTCACACAATTAATCCTATCGAGTTTAACTCAAACTAAGAGACCGACAAGAACAATTGTAGGTTCACAGACCATACAATTGATATTCAAATTGCATATATTAACTTTGAATTAATAAATTGGGGAATAGAACACAGTATAACACCATGTTACAAGAGTATCTGAAAAACTAACTGAAAATAAATGATATATAACCTCAAAAAGCATAAAACAACTTATCTGACATAACATTTGAAAAATTGCATATGAGGTCTGAATCTATAGTTGCAGGAAAATTTTGTCCCAATTGTGTCGTGTCTTTTTGTTTACAAATGTTTAATATAAATATATTATTCAAAGGTTTCTTGTGAAAAGACACACCCTTTCACAAAAACCTAATCCCGACAACTAACCCTAAAAATTACAAATTTAACCATATAATGGTTTTAGGGAAAAATATTTCCCGTATAACAAACACAATTTGTTATATCCTCAGGTGTTGTGCATAATAATCCACATGTTTAGTTCCTGTACAAAAACATCCGACATTAGATAATCTTTTAATAAAATTAAAAATTAAAAATCATTATATTAATAATGTTTTAAGCTTTCAATATGATTCTTAAAATTACTCATTCATTAATTGATAATATATCAAAATAAAACACTAATAAATTTAAGACATAATTTATACAAATGTTTATTTTGATAATATAAATAAAAGTACAAATAAATTTTAAATAATTAATCATAGGTACTTACTTTAATCATCCTATTAATAAGATAATGCTTAAAATCATTTAATAGGAGTATGTAATGTTATGTTTAAAATTTAAATTTTACTTTCAAAAGTTAACCATAATGCATCTACTTTAAAATACCTTTCTCAAACATAAGGCAATATAAATTACATAAAGAAATATTCCTAAAACATTAGGGTACAAAAGATTTATAACTCACCCTAAAAAAGAGGAACACTTACCCTAATATCACAATATTAAAAATAATTTGCATAGGGCAAGTGTTTTGATACTTTAGAAAAATAACAACCCTAATGTCAATAAATTCTTTCAAATGTAAAAACAAAATAAAATCTTACAACCATTTAATAAAAATGCATAGAGTCTTAAGGTAAAATAATTTTATCTTCTAAAAACTCTAAATATGCACTTTATGAAATGAAGGTAAAAGATAAAATAAAAGCATACATTTTCATATCAATTAATTAGTATTTGCAAATATAATCAACTATCCCCTGTTACCCTAATAGTTTGATTTTTAAAATTACAATAGGGTAAAATAAAAGATTACATTTAGGTATTTTGAAAATTAAAGATTTATGCCAATTAAAATTATTTCAAAACCCATAAACATAGTAATTCTTTCTAAAATGAATTTCCTTAATACACTTTCACTTTAGGGTTTTAGGGTAAATTAAAATGAGATCCAAAAGGAGTACATATGTGAAAATCTAAATCACGTAAAAAAAAAAATCTTTTAAATACATCATGCAAGAGAAATCCAATTATACTTCTAACCTAACATTTTATTCCTAAACTACTAAAGGGAATAAAATAATTTATAATTTATCCCTTTATCTCTATCCATATTCTCAAGGAATACAATAGGACAACCAGTTCGGGTAGGTCTGGTAGTTAGGATAGGAAGAAAGGGTGGGTTGAGAGGTTGAGTGTTCAACTCTCTGTCCCCACTCTTTTTTCCTAAAATCAATAAAATAAAAAATACATAAGAAAGAAATATTCATTTTTGAATTTTAAAAAATATTTAGGCAAGAAATACTCCCTGTGTGAGAATTTGTATTGATTTTTCACCTGCACATGAGAATGTAAATAAATTAGTTTCTCCTCCAAATCCTCTTGAATAATAATAGTAGACTAACTGGTTAGAGGGTAGAAGGGTAGGTAGGTAGGAAAAAAGGTAGGCTTGAGAGGTCGAGTGTTCAACTCCCTCTCGCCACCTTTTTTACTTAACTACCTTATTATTTATTATTTTTTATAATTATTTTATTTCAAAATATACATGCATTAAATTTATTGAAATAAAATAACTAAAAACATATTTCATGAACATTGAATAATGATGAGTATTTAAGCCTTTTTTACTCGTTTAATTTTTTACATAGGGAAATTACATAAAAATAAAAATGGAGATTATACTTCCCTGATGTTTTGCGTATTTAGAACCTAAATTTCTAGGTGTCAACAAGACCAATACAAGGCAATCCCGCCAAACACAAAAGATTCATTTATAAAGGGTCTAATAGTTGTAGCTCGAAAAAGACTTCATTGGGTGAGAACCATAAGCCTCCATATGATTTTAATATTTTTGTGCCATGGGTTCAGGATACTATATCCTTGCTAGAATTTTGCCTGGGATTGGAAAACAATAGGGAAGTGGGTGCCAACATTCTTCAATTGATTTGGGATATCCATTGTGTCAATGAACCGATAAGATATAATTTTGTTGGACACGTGGTTCAATCAATGCAAGAACAATTAACATTGATTAAAAGAGGCAATTCTAAGATATTTAGGTTCACAACCTACTTGTGCTATCTTCTTCTAGCCAAGCATGCTGCAATATTAATGAGCAATGACAACAAGCTTGAAATTCAGAGGGGGACATGACCGACAGGTACTCCAATATATAACTGGACACCTCAGATAAGGATGTATGATAACAGAAGGAATTACAATAATTTTGTAGACTTCTTTTTGGCACCATTGTACAAAAAAATAACAAGAACTCCAATGCCTAGATTGTCTGCTTTATGTAGAGATTGCATCCAACTTGGAAGCACAATTCAATCGACTAACTGGTACTTAATGGAAGAATACACTGTGCTAAGGTTTTACAGATTAAATCTACAACCCCACAAACTTTCAATGCATGTGACAGACATGTTATTTGTAGTAGAATATGTACTACAACTAGAGAGCACAGATAGACTCTTCGCTGGCCAGTCGAAGAAGAGCATATTCCCTTCCTTACCTTTCTCAATTGGAGGGTTAACATTTGAGAGAAAGGCATTCAAAGTGGCAAATTTTTTTATAGAAATTTTTCAATTTGATTTAGAGTGGTACTGGTAGTATGATCCACTCAATGTCATTCAAATAATGCTTGTTGCTAATAAGAACTCTGCAAACTTATTTCAACATGAAAGTAAACCATTTCTAGAGAAGTTGAAAAACAAGGATAGCTGGGATGACATTACAAAAGAGATGGAGAAAGTTTTCATTGAGGAAAAAATTTTAGTTGAACAATTATCACAAATTATGACATCAATAAACCAGGGCATTGTACAGCCTAGGATGTCCTACAATTTCTACGAAAAAGCTACTCATCCATCAAATATAAAAATACCAAAGAAAACAACAGAAGATTCTAAGGATAGAAAATGGACTCGAACGAAAATGAATGATTTTTGGAGTATGAGAAAGGATCTTGGTGAACCAAAGACCAGTACAGATCTGGATGACATAGATGAGGATATAGAGTTTAGCAAATTATGGAATTTGGAGCATCCTATGACGGCATACGACAATAGTGATGAGGAAGAAAATGCAAACAATGAGGATGATAATCCACCAATTGCATTTACTCCAGGAGTCAACGACTACCAGAAAGAAGTATGTATCAAAGGGAAATCATTGTGGAAAAAATGGGTTATAAAGGTGGTGGTTTGGGTCCCACAGGAGAAGGCGTCTGGAATCTAATTTTTACCCAAAAAATTGATCGTGGTGCAGGCCTTGGGTTTGGATTTGTAGCGGACCCATTAGATGCATCAGGAACCACTGTGCCCACAACAACATCCAGTGCCATAGGTGGGATTGGGAATCTACTGCTACTGGGTCTGGTAGTGGCACTGGTTCCAATGGGACTGGGCAACTTATACAACAAGTTCCCTCTCTAAAGATGCCAATAGAATCTACACAGAATCCCATAGAAGAAGATAGTGTCAAGAAGAAAAAGGTTTCCAAATCATTGAAACTCAATCCTAAAGAACTGTTTGCACTTTCAGCTGCAGCAAAACCCTCTAAAATTTTAAATCCTTAAACAACATTAGTTAGATCAATAGGCATTGCAAGCTCTGGTTCACCTTTCAAACATTCAATTCCTTCTGCAACACCAAATTTTTGTTTCAAAGATTTCTATAATAAATTTGTAGAAACAAAAATGAAGAATACAGAAATAAAGAAGACATTGCAGACTGGTTCCCTTACTATAGCTATAGAGGAACAACCTGCATCCAACATGTTTTTTCCAACATATGACCCAAACAAAGACATGATGGAGTTCATGGTTTTTATTCCACCCAAAAAAGATGGAAACGCACCAGAGAGTCAAATAGATCCGTCTGAATTTTTAGTTAGCACTCTCAAAATGAATTTTTCCAAAGTTAAAAATGTGGACAAAATCAATGTGTCAAAGTGTATGAGCCAAGTGGTCTACAATGCACTACTAAAGCTGGAAAGAGAGAAAAGTAAGCTCGAGAAAAATATAGAAAAGTTACAGGCAAACATTGCCAATGAAAAAGCAAAGAGGAAAGCTTCAAAGAACAATTTGAAAGAATTACAGAAAAAGATTAAAAAATTGGCCTCTACATCAACAAATACAGAGCAGGAACATGCGAAGGTAGTAGTGAAGGAAAAGGAGTAGGCAAAGCTAAAGGCACTGAGGGGAAAATTGGCAGAAATGAGTAAAAAATTAGAGGAAGAAAGAGTCACTTCACAAAAGTTATTTAAAACCGTGGAGAGTAATGTTACCTCCAACCGGGAATTGCAAAAGCAATTGGACTCTCATGCAGATAAAGCTTATCATTGGGAACACAAAGCATTGGAAGAGAAAAATAATTGTGAAAAAATGGCAAAAGAACTAAAGAAGGCAAATAATACAATTCAAACTTTAACAAATACTAGTAATAATTTAGTGAAGATTACAAAAGAACACATTTGGGGCTAAATATTGGGGATGTCTCATAGCTTGTGTGACTGGTTTGAAATGCTTCAAAATATGAGAGTATCTTATTGGAAGCTCCATAACAACATTAAATAGAACATGGATGTTGTCAAGAAAGAAAAGAATGCAAAATATATTATGCAACAACTCTACAGTAAGAGTGATAGTTATCTATCAAACAAGGGAATTAGCACCCGCCTTGATGCCTCTATAAAGGTATCAAGTATCATTCAAAAATGTGAGAAGCTAAGGGAAGCACATGAATTGGATGACAAAGCTTAGAAGAAGATCAGAAAGATGGAAGAAAGGAAAGAAAATTTGGAAAGTCTTGGTTTGCCTAAGGGATTTTACGCAAATAAGTCCATTGGAAGAGAAAATTACAAAATAAGGTTGCAAGACAAAATAAATATTGATTTATGCTTTCTTCCTATAGACATATCTCCTGATACATTCATGGATTTCATCAAACCAATGAGAACTTTGAATGGAGTTTTAGAAGCAACAGTGTTGTCAAGTCACACTTCCAAATATGAATTGCTAACGAAGTTGCAGGAGTGTGACTATACTTTGAACCAAATTACTCTGCCATCAGAGGATTTTTGGAATGGCCTACAAACATTTCTAATGCTCTAAATTTTGAACTATTGTAAATTGTAATGTATTGCAAATGAATACAAAACAAATTGTGCTCTATCTAATTTTCATGTTTTCCAATTTAATGTACATTGATTTACTCTATTTTATTCAATTATTCTTAGTTGATTTACTTTGTTATATGCTATTGCAAGTTGGAACACAAAATTTCATTCAGGAATTTCAAATATGAATGATCATTGATGATATGATACAAACTACAGTAATGATACTCTTTGTTCTCAAATATTAATGATGAAACATAATACATTCTTTCTTTTCTAGAATGAAAATTGAATGATAGAATATAGTAGTTAATAAATTCAAAAAATACCTATTGATTACTATTGCTAATTTAGCAGAAATTTCCTATATTTGCCAATTCATCTCGGTGTCATCATCATCATCTAATTCTGGCATTGCAGTTCCTTCATTGTTCTCTTCATTTTCATTTGTGTCTTCTTCACTCTGACCTCGGCTTCTATGAAACCCACTCCCATCGCCACTTGTAATTGTCCCACTCAGAATCGAAGATTGGTTAATAGTGTTGCCCAACCCTCTTCTTTTGCATCTTTTCTTCCATATTTCAATTGCTTTTTGATAAGGAAAAGTATTGACATCATACCTAGATGTGTAGACCCTCAAGCATGTTTCCAAATTCTTGTTTAGTTTATTTCTTAGATTTTATTTTAGGAAGCCCAAAGCACTGAAAACTATCTCATCCTCCACCGAACCCAATATCATGGTTTGACATAGATCAAAAAGCTTGAAGAAGTTTGAAATTTCATCACACAACATTGTGCTATGTTTTAGTTCTATCCAAAGCCTTGTTACCAAGCTCTCTTCATGTGGTTTTTGCATTAGTTGATATTGATGCCTCATAGTCCTTGCAAAAGTGCACGATTTTTGTCTAAGAAGAGCCTCATCTAAAATTTCATTGATAGTCACTCCATTGAATTCTACAAATTTGCAAAATTCCTTTATCAATGTCAACAACCTATTATGATAATCTTCCTTAGAGTTTAAGGACCAATATTGAGGAAACACAATTGACATGGCCTCAAGCAATTTTTCATATGGTAATCGAGATCTTATTTTAGAGGAAACCTTATAGGCTATTTCCCTTGCATGAGCTACTATAGAGTCGACAATCTTGGTAAACTCTTCCCTTGTAACTCTTGTAGCTCACTTCTTTGGGGCACTGTAGTACATTGGTATTTGAAATCCCCTTACGCAGACACATAAATCACCATTTTCAATGATCTTTAAATAATTATCAGGATTGTCCAAATCTGTTAGTTTCCACCAGTGATCAAATTTTTTATCGGATAAATTTGGTTCATTTCGATAGAGATTATTGAGGGCCTTGCATGACATTCTATGCAACTGAGCATATTATGAAATATACATGGCTCTTTGTTGGGCTTTTTTCATAATCAACGAAATTTCTTCTAGCATGGGAAGAAGAGATGCTAAAGTCAAAAGTGTCTCTATATTGCTTAACCTCTGAAGCAAGTCACCACATCTCTGATTTTTTACATTGTCGCGATTTTTGTACATAAGGCCAATCAAAGATTGATATTCAAAAAAAAATTGATGCGCTGGTCCATCCAAAGAGATCTATCTGGTATCAACATCTTTAAGAAGCTTATTTCCATTTGTAATTCCATCAACAAAGTGTTGAAATTCCCTAAAACATTTGGGAATTTGACAAAAATATGAGTACAACTCTCTTACTAAATCTTCAACCTTATTTACTAAAGGAAAATTCTTCACAACTTTAAAAGAAAGATTCATCATGTGGGTCATACAGTGAATGCCAACAACATATGGTGAACAAGAAGCCTGCATCTTAGTGTGAAAACCATTCCTATGACCTTGCAATACTGAAGCTCCATCCGCTCCAATATAGATCAACTTCTTCATTATTGTCAATTCATCCATAGCTCCATATTCAATTAAATGGCTCTTTACTAATTCAAATAAAGTTTCTGATGTCGCATTGTCCTTCAATTTGGAAACAGTTAGTAGATGTGGTTGGCGAACATTATTTTGTACACTATAAACATGCATGCATACCCATGATGTATTATCTATTACCGTAAATTCATCTAAGGACAATGCAATAAAGGTTGACTCTTTTATTTTTCTCTGTACATCCTCTATTTCAACCTAGGAAATACAACTTGCCCATTCCCATCCACTGTTTATTGACCAATGATTGATAGGATAGTTAGGAACTTTCAGAAAGTGTAACAAACCACTCATTTCTAGATAGTCTGTCATTGGATGCCCACTGCTCAAAATATGGAAAACATTACTTAATTGAATAGCTATTCCGTGTTCTTCTACTTCACTTGATTTTGCAAAAAATAGCATTAATAGAACCTTGAACTTCACCAGGCTTCGTCTTAAATTTATGAAATGATTAATATTCCTCAGCATTCCTTTTATGTTGACATTTCTATATCTTACCACTTTTATTTCCTTTCCATCTATAGTTGAGGTTTCATAAACTTTACCAACATGTTTTTCTATGGTGTCTAGTTTAAGATACAAATACTTTTCCTTTTTATACTTCCAACTACAAATCGTACATCTACATTCTACTGGTGGATCACCTACGATTGGATTATACACGAGTTCAATGAATGGATACTTTGTCGTCCAATCAAATTTAAATCTCTTGGACATCTCCCATTGACGATCAATTTTTTCTTTTGATTTTCCTCTCCCTTTAGTGTTACTGTTAATTGAACCATCATCATCACCAAAGTCGATCGAATCATCTTGGTTCTAGTTATTTACTTGAAATTCTTCTTCAAGGTCATCTTCATCGGAGATACCAGGTTCTGCAACTTCGTCACCAGATTTATTAGGTTCCCCAATTTGTTGAATAGACTCCTGTGTAGGTTGAGAACCTTGAAGTTGTACAGGTTCCTCTAATGATGTACCTTCCTCACTTTGACCAACACCATTGCGTCTACCCCCGCTAAAGTATAAAGATATATTTTTGCATTTTGTTTCCCTCTCTTGGACATCTTCACCTTCAATAGTCCTCTTCCTGTTTAACTTTGACTGTGACATCTCCAACAAATTAAGGCTGCAATAAATTTTTAATTGTATAAGATACTACAGACTCGTTCTGGTTCGCTACCGATTGCAATTTTGAGCTCAGAATCAATTGATTTTTTGTACTACTAAATCTCTTGAAACTATCGTTATATACAAATGCTTATTTTGAATTTTGGCAAAGCAGTCAACAATTGCATATGATAACAACTAATATTTGTCGAAGCCCGCGTAATTTCAAGTAATTGACTAGGCGACTAGGGTGGGAATTTAGGACACGATTATGTATGATGCATGGTGAATTGGGTCCTAGAGCAAATAAAAATTTCACTTGGGACAATTAGCCTTTGGCGAATGCTGATCCTTGATAAATACACCCTTCCTTAATTCATGGTGAATTATTGTAAAATACACAATATTAAAATGGGTGAACAACCTGACTACTATAGTGAAATTATGTGCAAATAGTGGTGAACAAGCCGACCACTAAACGTGTATTTTATAAAAATCAGGGTGAACCGGTCAACCTCTAGACTATGCATTTTTTTGCCAATTTCTATACGCTCCACGGGTCATATTCACCAATTGGCGAATAATCACCACTAAAAAAATCCCTAGTGGTTGCACTGTATAAGTGCTCACTCCTCTTGATCTTTCCCTTAGACAACTCTTGTTTTTCAATAGAATCCTCATCGAACACTAGTCTTTTATGCATTATTTTACACTCTTCCTCAAACTTATGGTTTTAATCACCTAAAATTTGTCTCGTAGAATCTAAGCCCCCTAATTTTGATCAAATTGCCTCAAATAAAGTCTTAAATCTCAAAGGCATATTTACTAGACATAATTGTGCAGAGTAACCCTGAAAATCCCTTTTGCATAATTAAATCAAAAGATCAAAAATCTTATATCAAGCTTATACTATGGTCTAATTTTTAGAACTTGCTTATTTATTTAATTTCTATAACATTGCTTTTAATATAAAGTTTCTACAATTTTATTAAAAGGACACATTCACATGTGTGCACATACTTAATCCTGATTAATTAGCAATTAAAGGGGATTTGTGCTTTCAAAATTTTTATTTTGTCTTATTCTACTTAACATCTCTTTAGCCTCTTAATCCTCACCACTGATTTCTACCTAACCTTACAACTCCTTCACTCTCCTTTTGCATCTTAATCTCAATCAAACATTAATTTTCCTCTTAATCTCCACCCTCCATTCTTGAGGCAATTCTTTTAAAAGTAAGCTCTTCCATGGCTCAATGGTTCATTCTCTTGCATTTAAAAAGTTCTATCTTGCTTTCTTTCATTCTTAGAGTAATCTTGTTATTTTGAATTCCTAGCTCTTAGTTTTTTTCATTATATGCTCATGGCTATCTCGAATTCTTAGTTTACTTCATTCTTAGCATAATCTTGCATTGTTAATTTAGTTTTCTTTCTTGCATTGTTTCATAGCATAATCTCTTGCATTATCATTCTAGAATACTAGTTGTTTACATCTATTATAGCTTAAATATCTCATTATAGCTTTGTTAATCTTGCATCCAAGTTCATTTCTAGATTTGCATTGTATTTGAATCTTCCATTTTGGAGTAGTCAAGTCACTAATCATTCATGTCAATTTGATGAGCATCATGAAAAGGATTAAACTCACTTCAACTAGGAAGCAATAAGCCGCTTTTGGGAGTTTAGTTGGTTCATTTGATATGACCTCCTATAGCTAAATTATTAAGCTAATGGCTTATTGAGTGTTGGTTATTCCTCAATTTGAGTACCAATTTTTGACCACACATCTTTGGCGCCCACTGTGGGGCAAGAATCAATAAATTGACCCTTGCAAGTTTTTTTGGTTTTTTTCTGAAACTACGATAGTACTTGTATCATGCAGTGAGAATACTCATATTAGAATGAGAGTTTAATCGTACTATACTATGAATTTCAATTTATTCCACAATTCACTCTCCTAACTATTCAATCAACATCGTTAATTCCTCCCTTAGCAATTAATTGAATTCTTCAATCAATTCAATCTTCTAATCTATGCATTCAATTGACTCATCCTTGCAATCAATTAACTCACTAGTCTATTATGTTATCTCACCACTCCATTCAAGTCATCTATCCAATCTATTTGTTGACAAATCAATCAATCCCCCAATCAAGGTAATCAAGAAAAGTTGAACTCCCACTCACTGTGATTTCAACTCCTCAATTACAATCAATCAGCCCTTCAATCATGGATTCTTGGTTGAAACCCCTAAAATCTTATAAATATAGATCCAAACCTTTGATTTTGGTAACCATGATTGCTTTGAATTCTTATGCTAGCATGATCTTGAGATCAATTCTAAGAGCCTAAATTGCATGAGAAGGAGAACACCAAGGAAGGATTTTAGGGTTTGTATGTTCATGTTCTTAGAATGATTGCATATTGATTATTGTTTATACTTATTGTTTGTCTTACATCCTTTCTTGAGTATTGGGAATACTAATTTCTCTAATAATCTCTTTGTGGTTGAGATTTTATATGTTATTGCAGGTTTTTATATTGATCCCCTATTACCCACTTACAAAATGGTGAACTTGATGTGAAAAATACTAAAAAAAAATTGACAATCTCTTTGTTTTGGTGCAAACACAACTTTATTTTTACACAGATACAAGTTTGAATGACGTGGATGAAAATTCAAATTGATGCACTTGCCTAATCAAATCACCACACTCAACACAACCCAATGATACACTCGCATATCAAAACTGAAACACTCTTACATCCAAATCATTATACTCACCAATCTGGATTCCTGCACTTGTCTACTATTTAGTGCAATTTTATTCTCTATGATTTTGATTTGTGGACTATTATGTTTGTTGGTTTTTTTTTTTATTATTTTGACATGTGATTATATCTTATTCTGGAGTATTGATATGCTGCATTTTTAAATCAATATTTTGTTATTTGTATACTTGGGTTTTCTTATTTTTCATAGGTAACAAGATTTACTCTGTATTTGATTTATAATGTCTTGTATATTGGGTTCTTACATATTTGTTTTTATCTATGATCTATTTGTATGGCTAGGGGAAATGTTGTAGTTACTCACTTAGTGAGCTCCACATGATGTCTCAACCCCTGTCATTATTTTTAATTTCCTTCATGTATATATATGCATATGTATACTTGCTTTGTGATGTAGGCTTGTAGGTACCAACCATCGACTTCACCTGGCTCCACAAGTCTGAGTGTGCTCTCAAATCCTTGATGGTTTTTATTGTGGAGATGGTACCAAGGCCCTTCTTCAGTCTTTCCCTTCTGTTACCTGATGTGGGAACATTGGCGTTCCTTCTTGGTTAGTTTGCAGTCAGGGTAACATATCCAGAGTCACCTCACCTGGTTAAGCATGGTGGTGGATAGTGTCTTGTGGTCCCTTGCATTTATTTATGTGTATGATTTATTTATCGATTTCATTTATAGGTTCTTCCTAAGATTATTCTTAGTTGATCTTTTCTATGTTGTGTTTCATGATTGCATGCTTGGTCAAGAGTTTGGCTTGACTTTTCTCATTAGTTGTGGTTGACTTTGTTTGATCTTGTGGTTATCTCTATGTGTTTTATAGTTGATCGTTATGGCCTCTTTGGATGCTTAGATTTATTTTGAGGCATGTGATTTTATTTTATCTTAATTTTATATACTATAGAATGTATAAATATGTAATAATATTAATGTTTTGATCAATTACTTCATAATCATATCGATTATAGTGTTTAGTATTTAGCATATATATATATATATATATATATATACACACACACACACACACACATATATATATACATATATATATATATACATATATATATATATACATATATATATATATACATATATATATATATATATACATATATATATATATATATATATATATATATATATGTGTGTGTGTGTGTGTGTATATACATATATATATATATATCTATATATATATGTATGTATGTATATACATATATATATGTGTGTGTGTGTGTGATTATGGATATTATTTATGATGTATATCTTGGGATTAAGGTAAAGTATAGTATTGTTAATAAGTAAATATTACATAATGTAAGGTATAATATTCTTAATTACTAATTATTAATAATGTGGATAGGTTATATGTGTTAGGAATGGGAACACTGAGAGGGGGGGTGAATCAGTGTTCTACAATATTAATTTCTGATATCTTGAAACTTAACTCAATTGCTTAATTACTGAACTGAATATTAAAGAAAGTAAATTAAACATTCATAGCACATAACACCATATATGATTACAGGGAAACCTTGGCCAAAGGAAAAACCCAGGTGGAAATTAATACCCACTAATAATTGTACTTGTGTATTATGAACCTGTTAATGTTCCTTAGCCCTGTTAGGAGTTGTCTTTACAATGCTTAAGTACAATGACCTTGTCAAGGGTCGGACCCTGTTAAGAGTCTTCAATAACAAACCATGTTAGGGGTGGTTGGCTCACTACCAGAGCTCACTGCTCAATATAGAAGGCTATAACCTCCTGGATATCAGATACACACTATATCTACAATGGTGAACTGCTGCTATGACACTGCTTGTCTGATCATTTCCTTATGTGCGCTAATGCTTTAACCTCTTGTAAAGCTCTATATCATACTCACTTCTCTTCACGTACTTCTTCTCTTGTTCTATCAACTCTCTATCATGTCTCATTCTCAAATACAAAGGCACATGTCTTATTTATATGTGCAAACAAAACTATTCACTAAGTCGGCCTATAACCTATTACATACAACACTTCCAAATGAATTGGCTCAAGCGTGTTTACATACATTGATATTAACATGTTATAACATAAATACAATAGGTGCATAGCCTTTACAAAACAATATTATACATGCTAACCAAAATACTAACAGTCGACTCCATGCTCTGTTATGTTCTTATGCTTATTGTCTATGTCACTTCAACTCACTGTAACTTCATCATACTAACTCATCTGATCATGCATTCTTAACCATATCTTAATAACATATCCAAAATCTTATCTTCAAGGGCGCATACCAAAACTCAGTCATACGCACGTGCGCTAATGCTCTATTCATCAGGTGCTTCACTGACTGTCCAGTCTTCCATACTTAGCCAATTTCTTACTTCTAAGTTATGTACTAACTCTAAAACTTCATATGACTTTGTTGCCATAATGACCACACTGAATCTTATTCATATATGCCAGTATAGTCAACTTGCCAATAATCTCCCCCTTTGTCATTAATGGCAACAAAGGAATATGGTGAAGTTTCTAAACTGTATCTTACACAAAAACTTTCTAACATATACTCTTATCTGTAATTACCTAAAAATGGACAAAGATCAAATCAAAGAAAATCAAGGCAAATCAAGGATAGAATTGAAGTAATTGAATCACAATGCATAATCAGCCAATCAAAACAAAAATCAAATCTTAATTCAATCAAAATCAAAATTGAGAGCACTTTAATCAAGTTTAATCAAATCAAAATACAATTAATTCAATTAATTGTATAGTCTTGGATTAAATTAAATTCAACCCATTCAAGGGGTACATGGCTAAAAAAATTCATTTAAATGAATTAATAAATATCAATTACTCTCAACAACCACAAAGGGAGGAAAATCAATCAACCAATGAGAATAAAGGAAAAGCATTCACATGGATCAAGCCAAATTCAATCTCATTCACTCAAAGTGAAAGGAATTTTGACCATTAATCTTGTCTACTTGTCCCAAGCTTTGAGGACACAAACTTTGCATTGTCTTCAAAGGGTGGAACCAAGGACTCAACCAAGGTTTAATCATGATCAAATACAACTACACCCCCTACCATTGGAAAATCTATAAAAGGAAGGCCTAATTCCATCATAATGATCATCCACACATCTGAGAATTGCATTGAACCTCTTGCAATTTGAGCTTAGAAAGGCATTTGAGAAGCATTTTAGCATTTCTTTTGATCTAATTGTTAGCAATAGCATTGTTATCTTTATCATTCTCATTCTAGGATTGTCATTAATGGAAGCTTGTTGAGAGCTATTCATTAACATTATTGGTTAGAGAGCCATAGGATGCTCAATTAGTCATTATTTTGCTAAATAGTTGCTCTATTGCTTTTTGGTTGTATTTAGTTACTATTTTCAATTATTGATTAACCTTAATTCTATGAAGGCACTTTCCCTAGTGTACAAAATGGCACCCATCGTGGGGCAGAATGCTCTACTTCATTAATCGTATGGAAATTTTGCATTATTTCCAAATTTGCATATCATTAACCCTCAGCTTTTTCAGGAAGTAGCACTTTTGCCAGTTTAAGTAGCACTTCTGCAAAAGGAAACAATGCTTTCAATCACTGTTCTGGCACTTCTGTGGAAAAGTTGTGTGCCTTTGCCTCGATCTGGAATGCCTTTGTGATTCTTATCTTCGGTCTCCTTATCTTTCAGCACTTTCTCATCATAAAAGAGCACTTTTCTCCTGACTACTAGGCACTTTCACTAGTTTTTTGAGTGCTTTTGCATAAATTTAATCGCCTTTTCTTATTCTAGTAGCACTTTTAAGAGTTATTTGTGCACTTTTACATTTTACTGGCATAATCAAATAGCGCTTTTAATCAAATTAGCTATGCTTTTGAGCAATAAAATAGCACTTTTAATTAATTCTGGTGCGCTTTTGTAGAATTTTATGAATTAATTAATCTGATTGTGGCAAAATGACTTTTATTTTGCAGGATGACAGGGCGTAAAAAGGCGAGAAAGCCAGAGACAAAATTCAATCAGGAGGGCAAAGCTTTAGCCAAAAAGATCAAGAAGGAGAACATAGCTCATATCAAAGCAGTTCTTGAAACAACGCAAGAAGAAGACAATCATGTATATTAGAAATATCTTGCTGTTATTGAAGCATACAAATTGAAATTTGTATCTTTAAATTGGATCTTTAGTCCTTAAGTTCAAGTTTTCCTTGAAACTTTGCAATTAAGGTGCTTAAAAGTTCAATACATTATTAGTTGCTTCATTCATTTTTCTTTGATTTTTCCTCATTGTGATTGTTGGTGTTGACTAACTTGTTGGAGGACAAGCACATTTGGAGGAGGCTATTGCCAAGGTGAGTTGAAAAAAAATGACAAAACCTTTCAAAAATGCCCCTAGCTTAGGCTAGCTACAAGGAAAGGTATTTCTCTAGTCAAGCTTGCACTTGATTAAATTGCAGCATTCTTTTGACATAGCTTAAGATAAAATAAGAAATGAATTACACACTTCAATTTTAAGAATCTCCTTGTCAAGAGATTGGGAAAGAACAAGTGTGTGTTTAAGTGTGTGGAACAAAGAAAGACAATAGGGATATGCTCTTCACTCTTTGAGTGAATCAAACTCCCAAACTTGTCGGCCTAAGTTCATTTCTTGTTTTCCATATTCATGCTAGAGAAATAGTGGGCTCACCTCCCAAGTTTGCCTTAACAAGGCTAATGAGAGGGACAACCCAAAGTGGGATACACTCACTTTTTGCCATGGGAATCCAATCCACTCTAAAATGAAACACATGGATCCTTAATGGGGTGTATGAAAAATGGATTTTAATTTTTCAACCTTCCTCTAGTAGTCCTCATGGATTGTGCAAAATTGTACCTCGGTGTTTGTGGGAAGCCCCTTAACATACTTAGGGGATGAGAGATTAAAGTCTATTTGAACAGAATCAATACTAAATCCTTGATAAAATAGAAAGACCACCTTCTAGAGCCATGTTTACGAACCAAATCTTGTGCTAGGTAGGTGCTTGAAGTACATTCTTGTGAAAAACCTATGATAATGTTCTTCAAATCAAACATTTTTTGTTTAAGTGGGTAAAAAGAGACAAGTGAATGCGTGATTGTTATGTTTGCAATACATAAACAAGTGAGAGATATCCATTGAAACTCATCTTACAATTTTTAAATCTCTTCAATATAAAATCAACAATTTTTGAATCAAGGATCATTCCAAAATAAACCCTTGTTGGATGTTGGTTTCCACGTGGTCCCAAACATATAGGGTATCATGACCAGGAGATAGCACTATTTTTGTAAACCCAAGGCAAGAAGTTGAGTACCAAAGTGTGTTCAAAGATCTTAATCAAGAAGAAATTTTCACAAACTTGTTTGAACCAAGACTTGAAGAGATAGGTGATATGAATTTAGCCTATCACAATATCAACAATGCCAACTATAATCCTAAGGAGACACTTGAAGAAAGGGTTGAGAAAGCTTCCCAAGACAATGATTTCCTAGAGGTTATAGAGAAATTAATAGACAAAGATAGGGAGAACTTCTTCCTAAGCCTAGCACAAAAGGGGGTAAAGCTACCCTATGACTTTGATATTGACCAACTCAAGAAAGACCAACACCAAGATGATCCTATGAATGTTATGACTAAGCCAATAAAGGCCTTCCAAGAGAAAATTGATACCATGAAGAAGGAAGCCAAACCTAAGGCCTTTTCCATAGAAGCTTTGTGTCCTTTTCCTTTCGACAAAAGTTTAGCAATGGTATCTTTTCCTTTCAATACCATCTTTCCTAAATACAATAAGTACATGGGTAAAATAGACCCATAGGACCATTTAAGGGAGTTTTGTGCCCTAATAATAGAGTTCATGCACAATGATAAATATCAAATGAGACTCTTTCGTAGGAGCTTAGGAGGTTCCGCAATGGAGTGGTTTTCAAAACTAACCCCCAGAATAAAGTCCTTTGAGGAGTTAGCCTCCAAGTTCATAACCCATTACTCTTATAACATTGAGCACAAAATTACTATGCTCAACTTATGTGATACCAAACAAAAAGATGGGGAATCCTTTTTAGGATTCCTACAAAGGTGGTGAACCATTTTCGCAAGGTATCCACAAAGTATCCTAGAGAAAGAGAAGATGGAAATCTTTACCAACAATTTGACTTCGGAAATGAATTATAGATTACAACTTCAATGTCCCCCAACATTTGAGAAACTCATCGAAAATGGGATAAAGATTGAAGATGTCTTGGTCAAAAGAGGTGAAGTTAAATTATTTAAGGATAACAATTCCAACAACAACAACAACAACAATACTAACAAAAACAACAATAATTATGTGCCTAAGTATTTCAATAATCAAGGGTCCAACAATAACAATGATAAATCTAAATCTTGGACAAAGAATAACAATAAAAACCTTGTAAATGATGGAGTTGTGGAAGCACACAACTTAAAGTCTACCCCTTCATACAAAGCTAATTCTTCAAATAATGTTAATCAATCAAGTAAAGCTCCATTTAATTCCAATAATTCCAACAACAATCCCAACACTTCCAACAATAAGACTTGGGATAAGTCAAAATCATACTCCAATTATAACAAAATGAAATTCACCTACTTAGGTGAACCTTTGGAGAATGTGCTAAGAACCTTGTTGGCCAATCAAGTTATCACATTACCCAACATATCAAGTTATGAACCTGAAGTCAAACCTTATTGGTGGAATGCATCTCATCATTGTGAATACCATCGAAAAAGAGTTCATCCAACCAACGAGTGCATGAGATTGAAGCACTTAGTGCAAGATCTAATTGATAATAACACCATCAAAATTGAAGGGCCTCAAAACAATGAGGATCACACGGCCTATAAGAATCCCTTTTTGAATCATGAAAAGGGTGAGTCATCGAATCAAAATCATAAAAATGGTAATGAGAAAGTGAACTTTGCTCACACATATGATAACATGATAAACACTCTACAAGAGGATCAAACCATAAATGTTATCATAGTGAAAGATAAGTCAAGAGAAGTATCATCAAATGTTGTCACTAGGGGGCAAGCATAAAAAATTATCCTACCTACTAATGCTCCAAAAGTGGTGATATCAAACCAAGCTTCAACATCATCATAAAAGCAATACAACTTGCTAGATCAATTGCAAAGAACTCCTGCTCAAATTTCTATTCTTGAGCTGCTCAAACTATCACCAATTCATAAGGATATCTTGGAAAAAGCCTTGTTGGAAACAAATGTGCCTCTAAATTTGGAGGTAGACAAATTCCAAAATATGGTAGGGCACCTAATCACACCTCATTGCCTATCATTTTTCGAACAAGATGACATGTCTCTTAATCATCCCCAAAATCTTCCCTTACACATAGAAGTGTTGATCCACAAGCATAGGGTTAAAAGAGTCCTTATAGATGGAGGTGCTAGCCTAAATATTTGCACCCTTAGCTTGGTAAAAGCCCTAGGATTTTCTGAGGAGGATATTGACCCAAAGAAGAAAATAACCATAAAAGCCTATGATGATGAAGAAAGAGCATCAAGAGGAGTTATAGTCTTACCCATAAGAGTTGGTCCCATGCAAAAAGAGACCATATGCCAAGTGTTAGACTTAAAGTTGACTTACAATATTTTGTTAGGAAGGCCATGGATTCATGAAATGCAAGCCATTCCTTCAACTTATCATCAATGCTTAAAGTTCCCATATCTAGGTCAAGAGATAATGGTAAGTGGAGATCTATATCCATTCCAATATTGTAATAATGTCAAGCCTATCAATGACTCATTGGTTCCACACAATGATAAAGGGTCCATACCTAAGCAAGTAGAGCAAGGTCAAAATTCTAAGAACATTTCTTGATTGAAGGGAAAGGAAAAGATGGAAGAAGAAGTTATTATTGAAGACACACCAAAACTCATTAACCCAACTACCTCGACTAAAGGAAAAGAGAGGGTTAAAAAAGATAACATTATTGAAGAAATAAAAGAAGATCACATAAAAGCTACTCAAGTATTCACCAAAGAGGCCCATTATCAAAAGATGGACCAAATGATGAAATTTTTTGATAAACAATGTAAGATTAAGCAAAAGGGAGTAGGTGAATACTCTTTATCTATGATGGATTTACCTGTATCACCCAAGTCCTTTGGGAAACCCTCAAATCTGCCTCATAGATATAATGATAACTTTGTGAGGGAAAGTACATCATCCGCCATGGATGAAGAGGACAATGAAATTTTGAACTGGTTGTACAAGGATGAAGAATCAAGTACCCATGTCAAACATATCCAAAATATAACCATTCCCACACATCAATATGGGAAAGGGTTTGTAATCATGCAAAAGATGGGATACAAAGGTCAAGGACCTCTAGGTACAAAGAATGAAGGGATCATTGAACCCTTAGAAAGTACATGGCAAGATTCTAAGGAGAAAGCAGGAATAGGGTATCTTGAAGAAGGATACACTCAAAAACATCATCCCCAACTTTATAGCCAAATATTACAGTTAGAGTCTCATAGTGATGAGGATTCTAATGAATGGGAATGGGAGACCCTATCAAATGAGTCATGCCAAGACAAGGGTATTGATGTTATTCATACCTATGCTTCTACCAAAAATAAAGGACCCATGACAAAATCAACTTCAAATCAAGCATCTAGTTCTAGCCAAGTGATTCTAAATGATGTACCAAGTATAGAGATAGAAATCAATCAATGGGTAGGTGAACCATACATTCCTTCATGGAGACCTACTATGGAAGAATCAAACGCTAGGTTTAATCCACATGAGTTCTATCCCATAGAAACCTGAGAGGACTCTAGTGAGGGGGACTTTGATCCTTCTTCTTTAGAACATTTAGAGGAAGCCCATGTCCGAGATTTTCAAGATACAATGTACAAACCCTCCAATAACAAGATCTACACCTTAAACCCAATAGAGACAAAACCAAGTGTTGACCCATTAACTCTCATTCGTCCAGACCTAATTGAATGGAATGCCATTGAACCAACTACCTTGCCAATTTTCTTGAATGACAACATGGTGTCCCAATACCTCAATGTGGTTGAACCTTATTCTATCAGAGAATATCAAGAAGAAATGATCAAAGGGAGCATCCAAACTTCTAATTCGAGAAAAAATGAAAAAAAAAAAAAAAAAAAAAAAGGAAAAGGAAAAGGAAAAGAATCAAGTGTTGAAAACCACTTTGTGGCAACATTAGATCAAGAAAAAAGAAAAGAAATAAAGGATGTTTCCAAAGGTGAAAACCCAACCGAGGCACCTATGGAAGGGAGTTTTGATGTTCTACCAGAACACTGTGAAGAAAGATCTTCGATCTTAATTGAGCCAACAGAAAAGATAAACATTGGATCAGAAATAGAGCCAAAGTTCATCCACTTAGCAACATCCCTATCTAGCGAAGAAAGGATAGAATTCATTAAGTTCTTTAAAGAAAGACAAGTTAACTTCATATGGTCTTATGATGATATGCCAGGTTTAGACCCAAATTTGACAATGCATCATCTCAATATCAAGGAAGGAGCAAAACCCATTAAGCAAAAATTAAGGAAAATGCATCCTCATATAGCCCTACTTGTCAAAGTGGAGTTAGAAAAACTATTGAAAGTGGGATTTATAAGGGCCATTGATCATGCATAATGGATCTCAAATATAGTGCCAGTATCAAAAGTAGACAAATCCATTAGAATCTACATGGACTTTAGAGACTTAAACTTGGCATGTCCTAAGGATGATTTTCCACTTCCGAGTATTGATGCCATTGTAGATTTAACGATAGGGCACTCTATGTTCTCACTCATGGATGGATTTAGTGGGTATAATCAGATAAAGATAGCACTAGAAGACCAAGATAAGACTACTTTTACATGTGCACAGGGTACATTTTGCTGGAATGTTATGCCATTTGGGTTAAAGAATGCGGGAGCAACCTATCAAAGAGCAATGACCACAATATTTCATGATATGATGCATAAATTCATGGAGGATTATGTGGATGACATATTAGCCAAATCACATTCAAGGAAAGAACACCTACCAATCTTAGCAATTTGTTTTGAAAGGCTAGAAGAATTCAAAGTGAGACTCAACCCAAAGAAATGTGCTTTTGGAGTACAATCCGGAAAGCTTCTAGGTTACATTGTATCTACAAAAGGGATAGAGGTTGATCTTGCTAAAGTAAAGGCTATAATGGAAATGGAAACACCCAAGAACATTAGTCAGATGAGATCTTTACAAGGAAGGATCCAATCCATTAGGAGATTTATCTCCCAATTAGTGGAAAAATGTCACAATTTCAATCAACTCTTGCACAAAGATACAATATTCAAATGGGATGAAAAGTGTGAAGAAGCCTTTAATCTATTAAAGAAATATCTTATGAATCCACCAATCTTGATGCCACCTATCAAAGGAAAGCCCTTGATCCTATACATTTCAGCAATGGAGAATTCATTGGGGGCACTTTTAGCATAAGAGGATGAAACAGGAAAAGAGAAGGCAATTTACTACATTAGTAGAACATTAGTCAAATATGAGCTAAACTATACATTTATGGAAATGGCATGCTTGGCTGTAGTTTTTTCTTCACAAAAATTATGCCATTATATGCTAGCCCACAAGATAAGGCTCATTGCCAAAATTGACCCTTTGAAGTATCTACTAAGCAAAACAACATTGAATGGAAGACTAGCCAAGTGGGTGATGATACTAAGTGAATTCGACATAGAATATGTTGATAGAAAATCAATCAAAGGACAAGTAATTGCATACCAATTAGCTGAAGCACCACTTCATGATGATCATCCTATACAAATTGAATTCCCAGATTCAGATATTGTGAATGTTGAGGCAAAAACATGGCAGCTTTATTTTGATGGTTCTTACACTCACCATGGATCAGGAGCAGGCATACTTCTCATCACCCCTCAAGGCTCTACTATCCTAAAATCCTACAAATTGTTATTTCAATGCACACACAATATAGCAGAGTATGAAGCATTGGTTATTGGAATGAAGCTGACATTAGAGTGGAAAGTGAAAGAATTAAAAGTTTATGGAGATTCACAATTGGTCATATATCAAGTTAATGAAGAATATCAAATAAAGGATGACAAATTGGTACCCTACAAAACCATGGTGGAAAATCTCAAAAAGTATTTCATACTTATTACATTTGAGCAAGTGCCAAGAGAAAAGAACAAAGCAGCAGATGCTATGGAAACTTTGGCCTCACTTTTGCAGACACCTGATCATAATGCTAGATACAAGTTCTTGGTAGAAGAAGTAATTCAACCCCCGTATGACCCAACCCACCCTCACACCATTTGCCTACTAACTATGACTGAATCACCCTAGTATGGCCCAATTTATACTTACTTAAAGGATCAAATTCTTCCCTTAAACCAAACCAGAAACAAAAAGAAAAGCTTCATTCGAGAAGCCACCAAATATACTATAATTTTTGAAACATTGTCTCGAAAAAGTCTTGATGGAATGCTCCTTAGGTGTTTAGAAGAGGAAGAATCAAATTTAGCCTTACGAGAAATCCACAAAGGAATTTGTGGATCACACTCAAATGGATTATCCCTAGCCAAGAAACTTCTAAGGATAGGATATTTTTGGCCTACCATGGAAAAAGATTCATGTGACTTTGCAAAAACTTGTAAGAAATGTCAATTCCACAGGAATTTGATACACGCACCCCCATAAGAATTTCATCCTATGACAACACCATGGCCATTTTATCAGTGGGGGATAGACCTAATAGGGATGATTTAACCACCATCTTCGAATGGTCATAAATTTATCATCACAACAACTGAATATTTTACTAAGTGGGTGGAAGTTGTACCCCTATCAACTGCAATAGGCAAACAAATTTCTTTGTTTATCCTTAATCACATAATTTGTAGATATGGCATACCTCATGCCATCATAATAGATAATGCAAGTCATTTCAAGAATAAATACTTAACGGAATTATGCACTAAGTTCCACATGATTCATCATTCCTCTTTGATCTATTACCCCCAAGGTAATGGACAAGCTGAAGCAACAAACAAAAATATCTTGAAAATTTTAAAGAGAACAGTGGATAATTCAGGAAGGGATTGCCACATCAAGATAAACCCAACCTTGTGGGCTTATAGAACTAGTATCAGAACACCAACAGGAGCTACACCTTTCTCCTTAGTCTTTGGCACAGAAGTAGTATTACCTTTAGAGGTAGAACTTCCATCTTTGAGAATATCTATGCATGGGTTGATCAATGAAGAAGACTATAGGGTTGCAAGGCTACAAGAACTAGAACTTTTAGACAAAAGCAAGCATTTGATCACTTGAAAGTTTACCAAAATAGGATGTCAAGATCTTACAATAAACACATCAAGCCAAGGACATTTCAAATAGGGGATTTAGTTTTGAGAGAAAATCCTAAAAACCAAGCAGAGCGAGAAAAGAAAGGAAAATGGGAAGCAAACTGGTTAGGACCATTTCTCATTGTTGAAAATTTTGGGACCGGCACATACAAACTAGTAGATTGTGATGGTGAAGAACTGCAAGAGCCAATCAATAGTATACATCTCAAGAAGTTATATACATAAAGATGAAAGAGTATAAAGATTATCAGATGAGGCGCATCATATTTATTGTACATAGTTCAAAAGAGATCCTAAAAAAAACCAAAACATTTGAAAAGCATAAAAGATAAAAAATAGTGAAAAATTGAGCATGAAGAAAGCAAAAACATTCATATATGATCCTAAGAAAAGAAAAAAAATTGAAAAAGAGAAAAATACAAAAAAAGGAAAAAGTGCCTTGGTGAAAACCTAGCAAATAGGCACCTTGGTAGAAAAAAAAGAGAAAAGCTTTAAAAATAGAAAAAAGAGCTAGATCCATTCAATCGATGAAAACCTAGTAAATAGCTGCCATTGAAAGTCCAAATCAGTTACATACCTAGAAGGTCACCTTGTAATTATTGCATTCGCCAGCATTTGTACATATTGCATAATAAAACCCCACAGTTGCATTTGCAAATACCTCAAGATTTTGGTCACCTAATCGAAAAATTGTCCTAAGTCCCACAAATGAAATCAATATCAAACTCAGGGCAATCTACTCCAAAGGAGAAAGGTTTCATCAAAGAAAGCTTTATTAAATCAGAGAATCAATTCATCACACTTGAAAGAGGAACACTTAATCAAATCTACATCCCAATCCAACTTGAGATTAAAATGAAAAATTGATCCAAGAACTTAAATGCCCTTATCTTTATCAGGATTAAAAATTTGAAATGGATGGAACTATACTTGAACTATGGATTTGAAAAACATGGCAAAATTTTTCTAAGTGTTAACTCAATTGATGAAATCATGTCTTTCTAGCAAGTCGATGAAAGTTTTAGACTAGACAAGCTATGATGAAAGGATGATATTTTCTCGATTTCTAAATGACTGTCTTAAAATCAAAGTTTCAAATCATATATTATTAGTCTAAGGACGTGATCATCAAAGAATCATTGAGGACTTGTATATATGATAAAACTGAGATTTTTTCTTGTTTACACAAATGGATACCTTGGCTATTCTGATCTTCAATATCATAATACCAAAATCCACTTGCAACATAGAATCTGACAAAATCGGTATTTACACTCTCATGATTCACTTCAATTAGTGATAGTCGTACCAAAGAGACCGATGGGAAAGCAAACAAAGAGGTGAAAAGTATTCATATCATCATAGTTGAACTAGTGATGGTTGTACTAAAACGGGATTCCAAAAGCGCTCAATGATGATTATAAGCTCCAAATTTTGAATAATGACAGTTAGCTGCATACATTTTAGATTAAGTGCATTGTATATATTGTTTTTCCTTACTTAGCTTAATTTGCAAGAGGGGAAATTAAATCAAAAAGGGGGTGTACGCAAATCAAACAATCAAAAGATCATCAAAAACCAATTATATAGGATCGAGTGTGTTGGAAATCCAAAACAAAGTACATTGCATTAGGTCATTTACATTGATTAAATCATTATCATTAATTATTGAAAGTGCATTGCATTAGGTTACTTGCATTAATTAAATCATTATCATTTAAGTCTTGCATTAATTTAGATGTGTCCAACATTTGAATTATTAGGATCATACATTATTAAGTTCATCATTATCATTAAAGTTCATAAATGAGAAAGGTCATTATCAACATCAAACTGCATCCATAACATTGCATTAAGGAAAAATCATTACATTCATTAAAATCATTCATTACAAACATCTCATTCATAATAGTACCATTCATACATATATCATTGAAAGACCATCATTGCATCACATCTACATATTAAAAGAAATAGATTCATTATCCATTAAATATCCATCAATAACATAAAGTAAATAAATAGTATACATAGCATTTATCTATTCTATATCATACATAAGACAACCATTTCACCATCATTATAACATATGCATACATGAGAAAATTCCATTCTGCAAAAATAAAACAAAATCATATAGAATCATATAGCTGCATATCATATGAAACATTTAGAAAGAAATCCAACACATGATGACATCATATATAGTCAAATCAATCAAAGTATCAGAGTCCATGGTACCATCATCATAAATCAATTAGAAATCAAAGTCTATAACATGATCATCAAGAAAGCAATATCTAGAGATCAGTGTCCAATCACATATCAAAGTATCAACATAAAATAAACATCAACCAATAAAAAATGATACAACATGAATCCAATGTCTCGATGATAACAAGGAAAGGAAAGCTTAGAAATACATAAGACCACTCAAGTAGGAGAATCATCACCATCATCAGCATTTTAAGGACCAGGTGCACTATCTGGTGGACAACTTGAACTAGCCTGTAACCCATGCTGACTCATAGAGGCCATAAATGACTGCATCATAGAACTCATCTGTGAAACCTGTTGCTGAATAGAAGATATCTGAGTCTGCAAGGAAGCAACATCTGATGCTGAGGCGGGGGCAAAACCCTGAGCTGTAGCAGACTATGGAAGTGGAGTATAAGAAGAGGGAGTAGATGAAGATGGATCACCCAACAGGGGAACAAACTAAGAAGAAGAAGGATGTGACAAAGATGAAGGCATCGAAGCAGTACCATGTGCCTAAATAGTAGGAACAACAGGAGGAACCAAAGGAGGAATGACCTGCTGAGCAGGAGGACCCTGTGCTTGATCAAGAAACACCTGTGCAATCTCTACATCAACAACTCTCTCTCATCTAACATGAGGCCTCTGTATAGGAACTCTAGCCACCTGATGTAAAATTCTATCAACCCGTCCATCTCCACCCTGATCTCCAGCTCTAGGAGGAATAGGAGCAGTAGCTAACACTAGTATCTGTATATGACTTGCTCTCACTCCATGATGACCCCATCATCCACGTTGACCCTTGATCCTACCACGATGACCACCACCTCTGTCATCATCTCCATCATCATCATCACCCCCATCCTCATCAGCTCCATCATCTCCATCATATAACTCCTCAATGCTAGGAATCCTCTCAGTAGGATCAGTAAATCTAGGAAAAGGATACCTATGTAGCCATGCACCATACTCATCTGTAATATGAACATCCATCACCTATGACCTAGGGTTCTAGGGACAATACCCCAAATATCAAATATCTCGAACAGCTATGCCATAGTCAACACAAGGGCCCCATAATGATCTCTCGGCCTGAATACAAGCATACATCGCTACACCCTTAGGCATATCCTGAATGTGCCCATACTAACAGAACACACGATGGAAGCAAAATCTCTCGATCACAAAAGTGGACCGACCAATCATCCAATGAGGACAAAACATAAATGAAAGCTAACTATCATCCTCTAGCCAAGTCTCACATCCAAGATAGGGCCTCCAAATGACAGTATCCATGTCATCTATCCGACGTCGCCAATAATCAAGCTTACCCATATGGGTCTACCTGATAATACC
Organism: Chamaecyparis obtusa; assembly: GCA_027943335.1. Classification (NCBI taxonomy): domain Eukaryota; kingdom Viridiplantae; phylum Streptophyta; class Pinopsida; order Cupressales; family Cupressaceae; genus Chamaecyparis; species Chamaecyparis obtusa. The sequence goes on along the minus strand of BSBK01002565.1, from coordinate 2,033,526 downwards.
ACTGTACATCCATGTAAATGGCCAACTAGCCAGATGATCTTGAGCAGTCACAAGACATGTCACCGGGAGGTGCTCCCAAGTCCACAACTATAATAAAATGGCTCCAGTAGTCAAAGTAGTGGAATGTCTGTACACGACAGTGTGCAGTTCATGATATAACTGTGCTAATAAATAGGAACCCCAATCAAAATGATGAGGATCTACCATCAAATCCTCTAAGATCGGACCCCACCCAATAGCAAATCCATGTCCATGCTGATCTAGAAGTAAGAAAACACCAATAAGAGTACCAATAACAACAAGTAACATAGGGAATGAGATAAATTGGGCCCATTGAATATGCTGATCACTAATGGAAGCATCATCAAATACTTGGCGACAGGCTGAACCATCGTACATAGTATCATAGTATACAAGCTCTCCTCGGGTAGGCAACTGGAGAAGATGATACACATCCTCAGGGGTGATGGTCATCTCACCCATAGGAAGATGGAATGTGTTATGGTCTGAGTGCCAATGCTCAGCCATAGTAGTAATAAGGCCTTGATTCACATGAAATCAAGGAAGATAGAGCAGGAATGATAGATCACACTGGGAAATATGTCGATGGTCAGCAACACTCGAAGCAGGAATCATGTTCCAGGACAATGGATAAGATCTGTGAATAGATAGAGAACCAAGCTCCAACTACAAAAAGCAAGATTAAATACATCAGAAAGGAAATTAGAAATTATTGGGATTATTCTAAGTTGATCAAAAATTCATCAACACTTATCAAAACCACAATCAGATTTCATGTTTCTACACATATAGAACATAAATTTTATCTTCAACCATCATCTGGATCTAGATTGACAATGGATATCCTAACTATAACTAAATCCTAATTGACATCTTACAACTTGTTACAAAATCTCAAAAATTGGGAACATAAACCTAACAATTGGTTAATGACGTCAACAAAATTACAACTTGATAAAAAATCTAAAAATCTAAAATTTAGCAGAGTAAAAGCGTTCTTTTATGGAGTAAAAGTGGCAAACATCGAAAGCACTGCCTAAAGGAGTAAAAGTGCATATCTATATTGCAAAAGTGGTGAAAATTTCAAAAGTGCCCAAATGCACATCAAAAGCGCTCTAAAAAGTTGTAAAAGCATGAAAAATCAGCAAAAGCCCAAGTTAAAGTTGCAGAAGCGCTAAACCTAGGCAAAAGCACACAAATAAATGGTAAAAGTGTGGAAGGGCTTAAATTTGGCAAGTGAAAGCACCATAGCGATTCGTGGAAGTGCCCTTTAAAAGTACAGAAGCACACATTGAGAGGCAAAAGTGCCCTTAAAAGTGGCAAAATCGCCCATTCATGGAAAAAGTGCAAAAAAAGGGTTCTTTATCTGGAAAAAATTGGAAAATTTTGAAAAAAGCTATAAATGGAAAAAAATGGAAAGGTACAAGTACTCATCGGAGGTCCTGAGCCAGGCAGTCGATGATATCACCAACATTTCTCAAATTGATGCTCGCGGATAGGGATAGACATCGTGACAAGTGGAAAAGGAAAATGAGAGTAAAAGTCAAAAGTAAATGATAAATGAATAGTAAAAAAGGGATTTTGACCCCTTTATATAGGTTTTTGACCTAAAAGGAGGTAAATTTGACCTATGTGAGTACATTGTTACCCCATTTGACCTAATAAAATGATGTGATCATCATAATAATTGATACTGGGGCATTTAAAATTAAACAAATTCAACATCGATATCGGAAATACAAATAAAATTCATTAAAAATTTGAACTTTATTAAAATCTAATGAATAACATCATCCCAAGTCAATCAACGATTAAATCAAGTATGAATTTTATTTCATTTCTGAGGGGGCATACCATCAGATAATCAAATCAATATCATCAGTAACATCATCGAAAAATCAAGAAAACAATCATCAAATCAAAGCAAGAGTGGTTATCAGAAAAAAATTTGTAATCAAACGAATGGGGCTTCACATCGAAATCAATCATTATATCAGGTCAAACATCATATCGAGATTCATCATCAAAACAACCATCATATCAGGAACGATCATCAGAGAACCACATCAATCAAGAGAATTTCATATCAATCATATCTACATCAACTTATCTAAAATCAAGATCAATCATCGAAGACATTAAATGAACATTAGAGATCGACCATCAATGAATCAGGACTTATCATCAGCAAGATCAAAGTATTCTTTGAATCAACATGCTTCACACGTCAACTCAAAGAGGGGCATTTGTAATCACCTAAAAATGGACAAAGATCAAATCAAAGCAAATCAAGGCAAATCAAGGACAGAATTGAAGTAATTGAATCAAAATGCATAATTATCCAATCAAAATAAAAATCAAATCTTAATTCAATCAAAATTGAGAGCACTTTAATCAAGTTTAATCAAATCAAAATATAATTAATTCAATTAATTGTATAGTCTTGGATTAAATTAAATTCAACCCATTCAAGGGGTACATGGCTAAACAAATTTATTTAAATCAATTAATAAATATAAATTACTCTCAACAACCACAAAGGGAGGAAAATCAATCAACCAATGAGAATAAAGGAAAAGCATTCACATGGATCAAGCCAAATTCAATCTCAATCACTCAAAGTGAAAAGGAATCTTGACCATTAATCTTGTCTACTTATCCCAAGCTTTGAGGACACAAACTTTGCATTGTCTTCAAAGGGTGGAACCAAGGACTCAACCAAGGTTTAATCATGATCAAATACAACTACACCCCTACCATTGGAAAATCTATAAAAGGAAGGCCTAATTCCATCATAATGATCATCCACACATCTAAGAATTGCATTGAGCCTCTTGCAATTTGAGATTAGAAAGGCATTTGAGAAGCATTTTAGCATTTCTTTTGATCTAATTGTTAGCAATAACATTTTTATCTTTATCATTCTCATTCTAGGACTGTCATTAATGGAAGCTTGCTGAGAGCTATTCATTAATATTCTTAGTTAGAGAGCCATAGAATGCTCAATTAGTCATTATTTTGCTAAATAGTTTTTCTATTGCTTTGTGGTTTTATTTAGTTACTATTTTCAATTATTGATTAACCTTAATTCTATGAAGGCACTTTCCCTAGTGTACATTATCTTTTTTTGTGCATCATATACTCTATCTTATATCTCCCTTCTACTATATACTCTACTCCCCTTTACATCATATACACTACTCCATATTTCTCCCATATTTCTCTACTCTCCCTTTGACATTAATGACAAAGGTGCTCAAAAGGGAACTGCAAGTTTTACACAGTGAGTACATCAGGGTATGCAATATGAAGGTTTGCAATTTCTTGCTGCCAAAATGCCTTCAATGCATCTATTGTCTAGAGATGGGTGCATAGTGCATAAGTTAACTTCTCCGTCATCTCTAAATATGAACTCAGACCTTGATCATATGTCACCATTATGGCATCTATCTCCTTGATATTCTGATTCAGCACATCTAATGAGGGCACAAGTGCATGCCTTAACTATGCTTGCTTAGCCCTTATCTTAACCATTTCTTGCTCTGCCTTCTCAATTTTATCTAATTTTCATTGGTAGAAATTATTACACATATTTATGTATGTGGGGGGATCTTCTACTGATTTCCTTATTTCTTCTATCATAGATTTAGCTTCCTGAATCTTATTGGAAAGGTCTGAAGTAAATTTATCTTTATTCATACAATCAGCTATTATTTTCCTTCCTTTAGCTGCTAAGTCTTTTAGCAAAGCTTGACCAACCTTTAAAAAGATAAGGTCATGTTAGAAATAGGAAATACTGAGAGGGGGGGGGTGAATCAGTATTTCACAAACTTTTTCTTTTGCCCACTTATGGATATAACAGATTACTTTAGTGCATACAAAGATTATCAAGCCGATTAACAAACATAGCAGTAAATAGAAAGAACTCATAACACATGATATGTTCTCGAGGAAACCCTGGCCAAGGGAAAACCCCAATGGGGATGGTACCCACAAAGATCACTAATCAAAAGTATCTTGTTAGGGATATTGGACCCTGTTAGGGGTCAATTTACAATATATAGTAGATTTGTCCTGGTTAAAGGACTTTAGGCCTTGTTAGAAGCCTTAACCCTGTTAGGAGTTAGATTACAAAACCTGATCACCAGCTGAGCTCACTGCCCAAATAGGTAATACAAAAATTTTCTGACTGTAATATGGTACTACTTACAACTTCGCATCAATAGCCTTTGCTGCTATCACAATATACAACTATCACAAGTTATCTTTTCTTTCTTTTTACACATCACATGTATATTCATTACATTTCAAGTATGCCTAATATATGAGTTATTAGAGCTAATAAATTTACATGGTCAGCTTCCAAAATATTTATCCAAGAGTAAACATCTAGGATGTCATCCCTTCATAATGTTAAGTCATTAATTTGACAAGAAAAAAATAATCCCTTAACTCTTTCGCTAATATTGTCTCCAAAACTATTTTGTCTGCAAAAACTATCTTCGGTAAACTTTGAATAACTTTGTCCGTACTGCTCCAAAATTTATGTGCACTGAGATGGGGTATCCTCATACTTTGTAGAAGCTTTAGTTAACTGCACAAACAAAAATATTGCTCTAGTGGACGTCGCCAACTAAATCTTCATCGGGTGCTCTGTTAGGATCACTGTATCCATACTTAGATAATTTCTTCCTTCAACTTGCCATACTTGCATTCTAGATTCTATGCTCTTAATAGAGATCATATGTTGCCATAATGACAACATCTATGCATCCACATTAGCCAAATTGCCAACAATCTCCCCCTTTGTCATTGGTGGCAACATATGGGAAAATTGGCTAAGTGTGCAAACAAAACTTCAAAGTATTTACACAAAATTGTGGCCAAAAATTAAACAACACATATACAATATTGCACTCCATAGAATAGCTCCCCCTATGAGTATACAACACATATATTCAATTTTATGCTATCTCTCCCCCTTTGACAACAATGACAAAGATAGGGTGTACAAAAATTGCAAAAAAAACTTTATACCTTGTTATCAGCTATTGCAAAGCCGGTAGGCTTGCAACACAGTCACCAAACTCTGACTTCCATGATTCAAAATCTTTCTCCCATATCTTTCTGATGGATTCAGCAACATTGAGTAGAGTACTCAATCCGTATGCTACTGTCTGACAAGCTTGCAGGGAATTGAAGCTAAACTTTTGAAAAGATGTCTTTGCTGAAAGACACTACTCAATTTGGTCTTCAACAATTGAGGTCTTGATTGAGATGTGCTCTCTCAAGATGTTAATCCTGAGAATCTTTCTATTCTTCTCCTCTGCTAACATTCTGATTTCATCATTTAACTTCTGTATGTTCTTCTCTACAGAACTTATCTTTACATTTGGGCTTGACAAGGTGTTTGTTTTAGCTGTAATTGCATCTATCTTCTCTCTGATCTTCTTATCTTCTTCAGCTGTTAGGATTTCTGATTTTGTGCATTATATATACAAACTCTTTCCAGTCTCAAAATGTTTCCTCAAATTCTTTATGCATACATCCAAATTACCAATATCATTTCGAATATTTACACTTAAATTTTGTTGCATTTCTACTTCAAAGTCTTCCTCAACTTTTATTCTAGCAATATCCTTTAAGTTAGAAAATTCAGAGTCAAAAAAGTTTATTACTATTTTAGCTTTCTCAAGTGGATCCGATTCAGATACCTTAGTGCTGATCACACTCTCAAGTTTCTCTGTCAAAACTCTAACTTTGCCTTCAAGGTCCACCTTCTTATTCTTTCCAATAATTTTATTAAGAGATGTGATGAACTCAAGATAATCATCATCTTCAACTTCTTTTCCAAGGTCTTCAAAAATTGAACCAATTTGTCTCTTCTTACTGTCAGGTGCACTAGGGGTAGTGACCTTTGTCAAAATTTGTTTACCTTTAACTGTCTGTTCTGCTAGAACTGATTCTGATACTGCTGGTGCTTCCACTACCTCTGTATCTTTTTCTGATTCTATAATCTTCTCTTGCTCTTCTAAAGCCAAATTGTTAACAATGTTTCCTAGATCATGAAATACTGCATCATCTGACTCTAGTGTCACTTTGGTTCCTTCAATGTCCATTGATTCTTTGCCAATATTGATATGTGAAGAAGATGGAACTTCTTCAATACCAACTTCCTCTGCATGCAGTTCCTCTGATTGCTTCTACTTTCCTACAACTATATCTGCAAGAACTTGCATTACTGCTTGCTCTATCTCTTTCTGTACTTCCTCCTTTTTGCCTCCCACTATAAGGATTGTTCTTCTCTTAGTTCTCAATAAAGTTCCAAGAGACTTCAAGAATCTCTTCAAATGATCTTCATCCTCAATTTCACAGAACTGTCTGATTACATGTTCTCTGATCTTTATGTCCTCTTCTTGTGCTCTCTATTTTCTATTCACAAGTCTGTTATACAAATCTTCTGGGATCTTACCATGAATAGTGCTAAGTTTCTTATCTATCACAATCATATGTGTAATCATTGTATTTTCAAAATTCAATCTGTCAAATGATCCATATAGATCATAGAATTTATTCAACTTAGTGAAGTCTCCATGCTTCAATATATCTTCATTAACTCTTCAATTCTTGGTTTCCAAGTTTTCTTCTTGATTGAAACTACATCATCATCTTTAATTACTGCTACATTTTTAGGTACAGGTGGTACAATCACTTTCTGTCTCTTGTCGGGTCCTGTTGCACTCACTTTTACTCTTTTGCTAGGAATAGGAGAAAAATATTTATCTCCTTCATCTTTTTCAAGTACTTCAACTTTTACCTTTATTGCAATAGGATCAATAGGATCTGCACTAGACGCCTCAGGTGAAATTACAAGATTTTCACTTTGCTTTAAGGCTTCTGCAGTCTTCTTGGCTATGTCAAACTCATGACTTGACATACCTGATTCTTTGAGTATTTTCTTCATAGTAGATTCAACTCTCTTACTAGATTGCTTCTTTTCTCTCAAACTTATTGTAGAGTTGAAATTCTCTTCATAGGTTCCAAACCTATTTGCATGACCATCCAACTCACACTTTAACAATCTATTCACATATCCTACTATTTCTGCTTCAGATATTTCATAGCCAAGAGGGTCTATGAATTCCATTCTAGGCTCAACTACTTCAATGTAGGTGAAATCAGTGTCTACCATAAAACAAATGTCATCTTTATGCTTTTCAACTAAGGATTGAGGAATCCTTGATTTGTTCTCAACAATATTCTAAAAAGTCTTCAATACAAGCTTCACACTGTCATTAACTTTATCAAAAAGGTGCTCCATGTAGACTGAGTTTATTCTTTCCATTGTGTTCACATTGTCACTCCAATCAACTGTGTAAGGAAATCTTCTCAAAATATGGAAAAACATATAGGTTATCAGAGATGAAAACCTAAACTATGTGTACTTAGCCTTCTTAATCTTTTCTAAGTTCTCAAATAACTGAATTTTCAGAATTTCACATAGGTCTACTTGTTTCTTCTCAATACACATAAGATAAGCTACATGAACCATTCATGTAGCCATGTCATCTTCCCTTGAACTACCATAGAATTTAGTTGTTAGGATCTTCCAAAGGTACCTAACATCATCTTGCTTAATCTTACTTATCGCAATTCCTCTACCATTATAACTAGATCCAGTGTTGTCTAAAACAATCTTTCTCATGTTCTTTTCATTCAGTGGAATCTCTCCAACTTTTGATAATCCAGTAACATCATGAATTAGGTCAGTAGTTATATTAATAACTCTATCCTCCATCCAGAATTTCCCATTGTGGATTCTACTTAAAATGATCTTGGTACATTCCTCATCATTAAATTCATACTTCATGGAATATTTGATAATTTCATTGTTCTCTAGGTGCCCATAAGCTGGTTTAACTGAGATGTCTTGATTTTACAATCTCCTATAATCATCACTAAAATCTGCATCTCCCAAAGTTTCAAACTTGCAACCTAAATATCCTTTAACATTCTCAATGTGCAATACTCCGTCTGGTACAGATGATAGTGCTAGAATGTTATCAATTTCAGTTGGTTCTATTGGTTCTTTTTTAATCTTAGGTCTATTCTTATCCTTAACATTATGAACCATAGAAATATCCATCTTATCAACTGATTAAAGATCAAAAAATACCTCAACTTTGCAAATCTAGGGTTTTGTTATGATTGTCGCTGCAAACTGCTTCCAAACTTCTTCAAATCATCCTCAATTCACTTTTTCTTCTTTCAAATCTCTTTTCAATCACTTTTTAATCATGATAACTTTGATTTCAACCTTATAACACTTCACATTAACTCGATCTGACATCACATTCATTCATTTTGCCGCTAAAACCTCAAAAAGATGATTCTGCAAACCTGCAACCATAAAACTTTCTGCGACCTCGCAAAACACAATATTTTCTTTTGCACACTTAACCATAGCATTAGTACAACATAATAAACCTATATCTAACTATGCAAAACTTAACTCATTCAAATTCCTAATCTACACTAATCCTAAGTCCTAAACTATAGAAACTTACATAATTTAAGTACTTAAAGAAGGGTCAGGTAAAGATTCATCCTTACCATTAGGTACATTACCTTCCTGACTACTTTTAGTGCTGACTATACCTCCTTGATCTATGCCTTTATCAAATTTTACTTCATCTTTATTGCTACAGCAACCTTTCTCTTTGTTTCCTGCATTTTCATTCCTTCTTGCATTGTTCCTAGGGTTAGGGTTATGATGATAACCTCCATTGTTCATTCTGCAAAATCTTGTTGAGTGTCCAAACTTGTTGCATATCTGACAAATGATTCCATTGTTTCCAAATCTCTATCCTTGCTGGTTAATCTGTGACCTACAATTTCTAGCAATATGTCCTACTTTGTTGCATCTAAAACATACTACCACTTTTCTTTGATTCATTTCTTCAATAGATTTCTTATCTGCATTGTTAGTATTCCCAATCATTCTATCATAATTATTCAAAATTACTTTAGGTCTTCTACATTCGTTAGCTCTGTGTCCAAAACTATGACAATTATAACAATGTCCATTAAGAGGTTTAAATTGCTTACCTGTGCAATCTCTCTTCATGTGCCCAATAGTATGACAAGCAAAACATCTACCTTTGAATTCTCTTTGCATACCTTTAGATGATTCTTCCTATTTTGATTCTTCTTTCTTTGATTCTTCTTTCTCTCTAGGTGGTTCTTCTTTAGGTGGATCTTCCAATGTGTTCTCATCTAGCTTTATTTCCTCCACACTTTCAGATGTCTTTAGATCTGGCTTCTTACTTTCATGGATTGTTCTAAACATACTAAATCCAAATCCAGTCCTATCAAAGAATGGTTCTTCAAAAGAAATTTGTTTTCCAGTCTTACCACTATTTGAATATAGCCTTTCAAGTTGTTGTTTAGATTGAGTTAATTCACCTTTCACAATTTTATTATACTTCTCAAGTTCCACATACTGCACTTTTACTTTTTCAAATCCGGATGTTTCCTTTTCAAGTCTTGACCTCAAATCTTCATTCTCAATTTTTAATTTTTCATTATCAGATCTCAAATTTCCATCTTTCATACTAAGCTTCAGATTTACTATCTTCAACTCATTCTTAAGGATCTCATTTTCTTTTTCTAATTCATCACAATCTTCAACAAGCATATCAGATTTCTTTTCAGATTTTAGATCTTCAATCTTACCTTTTAATTTGTCAATAGCATTCTTTGCATCTTCATATTTTCTTCTTAAGGAGTTTCTTTCATCAGTAAGCATATCAATCTTTTCAAGAGCTTCTTCAAGATTCTTCTGAAGTTGATCCATATCCATAGAGATCTTACTCAAGCTGCTAAGCTTTCCTTGAATGTTCCTTCTCTGAGTAACTGTGCTCTGATACCAATTGTTAGAAATAGGAAATACTGAGAGGGGGGGTGAATCAGTATTTCACAAACTTTTTCTTTTTCCCACTTATGGATATAACAGATTACTTTAGTGCATACAAAGATTATCAAGCTGATTAACAAACATAGCAGTAAATAGAAAGAACTCATAACACATGATATGCTCTCGAGGAAACCCTAGCCAAGGGAAAACCCCAATGGGGATGGTACCCACAAAGATCACTAATCAAAAGTATCCTGTTAGGGATATTGGACCCTGTTAGGAGTCAATTTACAATATATAGTAGATCTATCCTGGTTAAAGGACTTTAGGCCTTGTTAGAAGCCTTAACCCTGTTAGGAGTTAGATTACAAAACCTGATCACCAGCTGAGCTCACTACCCAAACAGGTAATACAAAATGTTTCTAACTATAATATGGTACTTCTTACAACTTCAAATCAATAGCCTTTGCTGCTATCACAATATACAACTATCGCAAGTTATTTTTTCTTTCTTTTTACACATCACATGTATATTCATTACATTTCAAGTATGCCTAATATATGAGTTATTAGAGCTAATAAATTTACATGGTCAGCTTCCAAAATCTTTATCCAAGAGTAAAAATCTAAGATTTCATCCCTTCATAATGTTAAGTCATTAATTTGACAAGCAAAAAATAATCCCTTAACTCTTTCGCTAATACTGTCTCCAAAACTGTTCTGTCTGCAAAAACTATCTTCGGTAAACTTTGAATAACTTTGTTCGTAATACTCCAAACTTTATGCGCACTGAGATGGGGTATCCTCATACTCTATAGAAGCTTTAGTTAATTGTGCAAACAAAAATATTTCTCCAATGGACGTCGCCAACTAAATCTTCATCGGGTGCTCTGTTAGGATCACTGTATCCATACTTAGACAATTTCTTCCTTCAACTTGCCATACTTGCATTCCAGATTTTGCACTCTTAATAGAGATCATATGTTGCCATAATGACAACATCTATACATCCACATTAGCCAAATTTCCAACAGGTCAAGTGTGAAGTTACCTATCAATTCACTTAGCCTCTTCTTTAGATATTTTTCTTCTACAACCTTGGATGCTGATTCTTCTAGGCTTGAGAAGTTATCTTTAAAACTTGACAGAATGCTACTTACATCATCCACTGAATGAACTTTTATTACTTTATTTTCCTCAAACAGTAGGCTATTCAGTATGCTTACTAATTCAACAAATAATCAATTTATTATTACTTGTTTCTCCTTTCCTTTCTCCATTCCTAACACACTGATCTTTATCAAGTCTTCTTCTCCCCATGAATCTAGACTTATTATGTCAGGGGTCAAACTTGACAACAATGACATTGAGGGCTTAGGGGTAAGAGGTGTGTTGTCCATTACTTTAGTTTTTACCTTCATAGGTATTTCAATAGAGAGCTCATCTGTAGGTTCATCTTTCTTGTCTTCTTCTTCTTCTTTCTCCTCTTCTTCTTCTTGTCCAATTATGTATTCAATCTGAACTTCTCCTTGCTGCTTAGGTGTGTTATCACCACATAGTATCTCAGCCTCTTCTGTGCTCACAAAATCTTCCTCAAACTTATCTAGGTCTTTATATGTGGCCACCATTGATATTTCAAAATTATCAATCATAATAGTGTCATTCTTGGCTTCATACATAGGTGCAGAATCTTGTGGAGTTGTCATTGGTGCATTAGGAATCTCAGCTACTTTTTCTTTCTCTGAGGGAACTTGGGTTGCAGGCACAGATGATGGATGCATGTGTTGTTCCAAAAATACCTTCTCAAATGATTTTTTAGTTTCCTTTGCAACCAAATCATAGTCCTTATTCATAATCTATAGAGTTCTCAGCTTGGTTCTTAGGTGAGGCTTCACCAAATTCAGCAATAAGGTTTTTTCTTCTACTGAACACACTGGAAGGTTATCATCTAAAGTCTTTTCCCTTATTCTGAAATCTTCTTCTGTTGCTTGACTTTTCAAGGAATCAAGAATGTTCCATACATTATCTAGAATGACTATTTCAAGTTCCAAAAATGTCTTCTTGAATTTAATCATATGCTTTATAATCATACCATGGATCTTAGATTTATCTATCTCATGATACTTGTCATAGAACTTAGCAATTTGTTCAATTCTACCTTCATCTACAAATCTGGTTCTTAACACTTCAAGATTCAATACGAATCCTACCTTAGGAGGTGCTTGAATATTTCTTCCTTGGCTTCTTGTGGACCTTATTAATGGATGGCTTGTGCCAAACTAATTTTTCCTCTTAGGCATCTTGCTAGGCCTAGGAGGTGCTTGAGTGGACTCTAGATCAATAGTATATGTGGGCACAGGAGTGTTGTCTTCTATCTTTTCCTTCTTCTCCTTATAATCATCAATCTTCTCTATCTTTACTTCAGAAGATGGTGAGCTCTCAAGTTGCATTACAATCTTGGCTTCCCTAGCTTTATCTAGATCTGATTGTGTGACACCATGTATTTTCAGTATGTCTGATCTTATCTTTGATGCTTTCCTTTTCGTTGCTGCACTATTCTGGACTGAATCTACCTATCTTTTTTTCTCATAAGTACTCCATCTTGGTTTATTGGGATCCTTCAGCACTAATAGGAGGACTTGTGCATAAGCTTCTAGAATGTGTTCCTCCACTTCATAACCAAGTGGATGGATCCACTTAGTTCTAGGCTCTACAACTTCCATGCATGTTATATCAGTCTCCACCATAAAACATATACTATCCTTATACTTTTCCACAATACTCTCAAGTATCCTATACCTTCTTTGCATCTTAATTTTGAATTTCTTTATTTCCAAGTCTATGAAATATTTCAAGGTGCTTTCAGCTGATGCCTTGAATGAGATTTGTGGCATTGTAAGTAAACTCTTGTCAAGATAAAGATATGATACTTTACCAACAATGTGAAGGTACATATAGATGATCAAAGACCCAAACCTAAATATCTTGCTCTTGTCATGCTTGATAGCCCTTATGTTATCCATCAACTATACGTGCAAGATCCCACACAAGTTGAACTCTCCATTTTCCCTTACAATCTTGATAGCTGCTAAAATAGTGGTTGCAGACACACTAGTCAATCTATTTGCATGTTGGAACTTGTAACCAAGTATCATAGACATCAGTTTTATATCTTTCTATCCTATAGGCTCAATTTTCATGCCCCACTTATCACTATAGGACTTACACACTTGCTCAACTAATTTTTTGATATCCTTACTAGTAGGAAGAATGGCACCTATCTTAGGAAGTCATGTCATCTCATAAATGAGATCTGAAGTAATGTGAACAAGGACTTCTATCCAAAATAAGTCATCATGAATTTTGTTTAATAGGATCTTAATCCATTCAGATTCATAGTGATGAAGGAGCATCCCAGGATTCTTGGAAATCCTGTATCACCCAAAAATATGTTTATTTTGAAAGGTAGATTGATAGTTTTGATCTTAGTTGGTGAATTATTTTCCCAGTCTTGGAGTATGGTTGCTCGGTTATAGTGTTTACCAAGGTGCTCAATCTTTGAAGAACACTCAGTAATTGAAGGCATCAGTTACTCCTGGTGCTCGGTGATAATTACGTTACTCAGTGATGCTTGGTGTGGTCGGTTCACTGACGCTCGATTATTTCTCTGTTGCTCGGTAAATAGTCTTGCTGACTGGTGTTCTTGAAGATTTTCTTGGCCGACTTGGTGCATTTATATTTGGTAGTTGATGTCACATTCTCCTATGTAGATTTGGAGGCTGACATGGATAATTTAATGTTTGTAAGGCTATTTGAGAGCCGACCTTGTATTGCATTTAATATTTGTTGTAGTAGAAGCCAACTTGGCTTAGGAGTTAATTTTTTCTTCTAGCTGACCTGTGGTTGAAGATTAGTATTTAATGGGTGTTTGGGTAGATGTTTAGGAGGTGGTTGTAGCAGATAGAAGGATAATACTTGGATCCTGTGAGATCTAGCAGATTAGATTGATTTTTGATAGTTTGTGATAGCAAAGCTAGTGGTTGAGGCTTGGAGACAAGGAGATTTCTTGGTGGCTTGTGAGCACAAGTTTAGATTTGCCTTAGGGTTTCCATCAATTCCTAATTGTTTCAAGATTGGACTAGCTGGAATCATACTAGATCTTATTGATCTCTCAAAATTTACTGCTTGTTTGTATTTGGCCATAACCGGGAAGGCCTTACAGCCCGACACATTGCATGTAATCAGTGGATTTATGAATAAAGATCTTAGTTCTCTTTTAGATCTAATGTTATTGTCATATAATTTCATTGTGTTGTGGTTTGGCTGCAAGTTTGGATAGTCCTTAATTAGATCCTCCATCCTTGATTGCATTACATAGAACTCATGTGTCACATACTCAATAATAGGGTTGTTTTCTAGGTGCGCGAACTCATCCATGAATGTCCTATCTAGTTTCATCATTCTCTCTAAGTGTTGCCTAATCCTATACAATCCTATAGGTTCCTTCTTGCAATAGATATATGCGTGTATGTCTTCTATGTGGATTATTCCCATCGGAGTCCTAGATAATGCTCCTTCTAGGTCATCTAAGACTGATTTAAAGGGATGCTTCTTTAAAATGTATCTCTTCCTTTCAGAAACATCAAATATAGTTGGAGTGGCCATTACTTACTGTATCAATCACACAAATAGGTTTCCAAAGGGTTTATGAACCATCATGACCTAACTAGGGTTTCACAACAATCTTAACTTCCTTTCACTGATGAAATCAATTACAATCCTTCAACTTAACTTCTTGATCTCATGTGCTCTCCAAGGGCTTGAACTTGAATGAAAATATGAGGATAATAGATCTCTGGTGGTTAATAAATTAACTTTCTTTCATTAATGCTTTCCATGTAAACACAAAACCCAACAAAGAATTCCAATCTTCATTTCTACTATCAATTAGGCAGTGCGCTCTTTCATACTGCATCAAATAGTATCCAAACTACTATAACCAAAGGTGCCTACTCTGAGGGTGAGTATACCACCCATGCAGGGGTCAAGAGCTAATCTAGCTCCCCCTATGACCATGAGGATCATTCATCTAGAAGTAGAGGGTGCATCCATTACAGATGCATCCAATACATACTCATCAACATTATCCTTTTTTACTTCTTTCCAGATCATGCTCGCATCTTTTGTAGCTTTCACAAACTTGACATCTCTAGATTCATCTAAAATTGATCCTTGAGACTTCTTAGGGCTTTCCTGTCTTTGCATTTTTTATCTGCAAAACTTTGAGATGTGTCCAGCCTTGTTACTATGTGCTACAAAGTAGTCACACTTCTATGAATCATTACATCCAAGAACACTCAACAATGAGGTCTCAAATAGCGATTCACAACTCTCTATTCATGAAGTGAAGGGGTTGTATATGAGGCCCTCAGATCGACCTTGTTAAACCCATGCAAGTACACCAAGAAATGAGAGATTCAAGGATGAGAAACAAGAGTGCTAATCTCCATTGATCATCAAGTTATTGCATGTTAAATTAAACTAATCTAGATGATAACAATGCAAAGAAATAAACTATGCTATTGAAATGCAAGTTTTACTCTCCTTTACTAATTAACTATGTGAAGATTAAGCTAAAATAATGAAGGAAACTAAGCTAAGATGCTATGAAGATTAAGCTAATGTAGATATGAAAGCTAGAATGTAATAATCTTCAAAACTCCAAAATATTGCCAAGAAAACCTGTAGCATAACAATGGCATGAAAATTTAGGATCCGAAATGAGAAGGAGAGGGCTCCTTATATAAGAAAATGCGGAAGAGAATGCATCTCCAAGAGCAATGTGGGATAAATCCAAAAAGAGGAAAGAAAGCTCATTTTTAGAAAGTGTGGAGAGAAAAGGAATTTTATTTATTTTTAATTATTTGTTTCCCTTTTTTCACCACAAAGAGCTTTAAGTGGATTTTTTTATTTATTTAAAAGAATGATTCTCTTTTAATTAAACAAGATAACATTATTTAATTAAAAGAGAGATATTATTCTAAATAAGATAAAATTATTTAACTAAAATGGATTTTAATTAAATAAAATTATTTTATTTAAGAGATATTTCTTTCAATTAAATAAGGCTATTTTATTTATTTAAGAGAGAATATTTCTTTTAATTAAATAAATTGATCAAACCTTAGGAAATATTGAAATGATTGAACTAATTAGGATTGATCAAAGGAATTTATTTGAATTTTGAAAAGAATTGATTCAGGAAATTTGATAATTTAATAAATGGGCCCCAAAGTCTAGGGTGTATACATTTGCCCCTCTTTGAGTAATGTGAGGTCGATTTGGGATCACATGTAGTCAAAGAATGGAATTGAAGTGTGAGATCAATTTGGGATCACAAAACAACCCAGATGTGTGTTCGATGGATGGGAACACATCAGGACAAAGATAAGTTGATTGAAAAAGACAAGGCCAACACCCCTGTAAATAGGTAATTGTCAAGTCTCAAGCAAGGTTTGATTGATAGGTTTGATAAAGCTAAATCAAGGATTGAAGTTTGATAGGTACTACCCCCTCATGATTGAAATAGAAATGAGATAGAGGAGAAATAGTAAATTGATAAATTTGATCAAATCAAACTAAAGATAAGGTTCTTGATGTAAGATGAAAGATATAAGAATCACAAAACCAAGGTAGATCAAGAAGAAAGATTATGCCCCAAGGTTGAATTAGAAGAAAAGAAGTGGGGTGAAAGAAAATGGAAGATAGAAGTTTGGAAGAAATGGAAAGAAATGGAGAGAAGAAAGAGAATTTGCCTTACTAAAGAGGATGCCACAAAATCAATCAACTGTTTAAGATAGGAAATTTTAATTGAGATCACGAAAGAAGATAAGAAAATGAGGATCAAAACGTGATCATAGTTGATTAAAAGTCCACAAGAAAGATGAAGGAAAATCCTCTCAAAATCCTAATGTAGCCTAAAAATGCAAATTAACATGAAGTCTAACAATGCAAGCTACATGAAAATGCAAAGGTGTACTTGCAATAGGGAAACTGTAACATAGGATTTTGTGTTCATCATTCATTAGAGAATGTAAAGAACTTATTTTCATCATTGGGCCATTATTAACGAACATCAAAAATTCACACAATCAACACTAGTCACAAACGCAACTATGAAGATATGAATGTGGTTTATTTTAGATTGGAATGTGGAAAGATTCTAATATGAGCATCAAAGACATAAGGGTCAAGATGACTTCAATGTTAGCTTACCCAATTTAATGTAGCAAAAACCACTCTCGCATCAAGCCATAGATGCCAGGATGACCATAAGAATAGTTGTGCAAAAATAGTCAAGGATGATGCCTCAAATCTCTTAAGTGTGTCAAGGGAACAACAAGAGACACTCAAGAACTTTGAGACTACTCCCACAAGCAGAAAGAAAACCAAAACATGCCCCATGCCCCAAGTCCTCTAGCTATGCATCATGGAGAGACTTATTAGACAAGGACACTCAAAAAAAATCAATAACAGTAAGCACACAAAGAAAAGATCATGTCATAGCTCAGGCATTAAGTGCTATGTTTAAAAATTTAAGTGTGTTCACTGATACTAAGTTCTGAGGATAAAGGTCGAATGCTTGCAAGCAGGTAAAATCACTTGAAAAAACTAGATAAGACCAAACTAATAAGTGTTGAAAAAAACTCGATGTCAGGGGTTGTGTTGAAAAACACAATTTAGGTGGTGTTGAGAAACACTGTTTGTGAGGTGTCCTAAAGACTAACGTGTCCAAGATACCAAAGCTAACACAATTATGACCCCTAAACAAAGACAAAGACCAATTCCAAACCAAGGCAACAAGGACAAGGCATGATGGAGAAAGGCTAAGTGTCGAGTACGCATGCTAAGAAATAAGGGTGCAAAGGCCTCAAGTAGCCCCCATTTCCAAGTTTTCACCACTTGGATTTTATTGCAATTTTTTTTTTCAGGAATTTTTTATATTTTTGCTACCAAGGCACCTATTTCTAGGTTTTCACCAAGGTACTTTTTCTATTTTTTTGAATTTTTGAATTTTTTTATTTTTTTGGTGAGACATCAAAGTGCCTATTGCTAGGTTTTCACTAGGACACTCTTTTTTAAGGACATTTTCTAATTTTTAGAATTTTTTCAACATCATATATGATTTTTTTTTTGGTATTTTTTTCAGGATCAATAAATATGTACAAAGGATGCCCCTAGATAGAACATGCATCACAGATAGAACTTCTTCAGGTGCAAGATATTGATAGGCTCAGGAAGCTGCTCCCCCTCTTCAGTCAATAGTAAATAAGCACATGTTCCAAAAGCTACTGTGATGATGTAGGGTCCAAGCCAATTAGGTTCAAATTTTCCCTTTTGTTCTCTATGTTGTTGGTTCTTAGGATTTTCTCGTAAGACAAGATCTCCCACTTGGAATGCTCTAGGGAAAACCTTTTTGTTGAAGGCTTTGGACATCCTCTTTTGATAGACCCTCATATGGTCAAATGATGCTTTACACTTTTCATCTAGAAGTTCTAACTCTTGCAGTCTCATGGCATGGTAGTCTTCATCGGTAACTAAACCTTTGAGAGAGACTCTAAGTGAAGGAATCTCAACCTCTAAAGGTAACACTGCTTCAGCACCATAAGTAAGGGCAAAAGGAGTAGCCCCTGTTGGAGTACGAATACTTTTCTATAAGCCCATAAGGCTAGATTTATCTGTAAATGCCAATCTCTACCATTCTTATGAACTATTCGATGGAGAATTTTGAGAATGGTTTTATTTGCAGCCTCTGCTTGTCCATTTCCTTGTAGGAAGTAAATGGAGGACCAATGTTGTTTTATCTTGAATTTCTTGTAGAGTTGTGTAAGGTCCTTGTTTTTAAACTGACCTCCATTGTCAGTGATTATCTCAAATGGCACTCCATATCGACAGATGATATGGTTCAAGATAAATAGAGAAACTATCTTGTCTGAGGCAACAGAAAGTGGAATAGCTTCTACCCATTCGGTAAAGTAGTCAGTAGCAGTGATGATAAATTTATGTCCACCTGATGAGTTGGGATGAATTTTTCCAACAAGATCAAAGGCCCAGTGCTGAAACAACCAATGAGATATGGAAGGAATGAGTTCCCTGCCTGGAGCATGTGGTGACCATGTTTTTGACATTTTTCACATGATTTCACAAAAGCTACCGCATCCATCTGCATGGTAGGCCAATAGTACCCCACCCTAAGAAACCTTCAAGCCATGGAAAGACCATTAGAATGTCCCCCACAGATGCCCTCATGAATATCAACTAGCACTTGATCATATTCATCCTTTTCTAAGTACCTAAGAAGTGTCCCATCTAAAACCCTCCTATACAAATCACCAGAGATGAGGGAATGGTGAGAGGAGTCTCGGGTAAGGTTTCTTCTTTCAGATTGGTTAAATGTATCAGGGATGATGCCATCACATAGGTATGAGTAAATGACACTATATCGGGATGACTCATGACCCACAAGGGTACATATGACGTGGCTTTCTTGGGAGTCATAGATGGGATAGTGTAACTCTTCCACCAAAAATTCAAATATAGACTCATGCTGCTCTAACTGAAGAAGCGAAGCAAGTGTGACCATAGCATCAATTACTTTATTTTCTACTTTGGGGACTTGCTGAAATGTGATGAATGTGAAATACTGTTTCAATGAATCAACCATTTTCTTATAAGGTACCAATTTCTCATCTTTGGTTTGATATTGTTCATTAACTTGGTTGACTATCAATTGTGAATCCCCATAGATGTGTAGTTCTGTGATATTCCATTCAATAGCCATCTTGAGTCCATTTTTTAAGGCTTCATATTTAGAAATGTTGTTTGTGCATGGGAACAATAGTTTGTAGGACTTAGGAATTGTGTACCCATGAGGAGAAAAAAACAACACTCCAACTCCTGAACCATTCTGCATAAAAGAGCCATCAAAGAACATCTTCCATGTTCTCTTAGTCATGTATATTAGGTGCTCATCTAGAAATTCAACTTGAATAGGCATGCTATCTTGAATTGGGAAAGTGGCCAATTGATCTGCAATGGCTTGGCCTTTAATAGCTTTGCGCTCAACATACTCTATGTGAAATTCTGAAAGAACCATCATCCATTTAGCAAGTCTACCTGTGAGGGAAACCTTACCAAGCAAATACTTGAGAGGATCAATTTTTGCTCTAAGGTGTATTGTATGCGCAAGCATGTAATGTCACAACTTTTGGGAAGAAAACACCACAGCAAGGCAAGCTTTCTCAATACTAGTGTAATTGACCTCATATGCAACAAGGGTATGACTGATGTAATATATGGCTCATTCTTTCCCAGTGTCATCAAGTTGAGCTAATAATACCCCCAAGGAAGATTTTTTTGCTGAAACATACAATATGAGAGGTTTTCCTGGGATAGGAGGCATCAAAATTGGAGGACTTGCCAAGTATTCCTTAATCTGATCTATGCTCCTTTGATAATCCTCATTCCAAAAACATTTGACCCCCTTATGCAAGTTCTTATTGAAGGGTTGAGCTCTATTTGCCAGTTGTGAAATGAACCTCCTGATAGATTGAAGACATCCTTGCAAACTCCTCATTTGGCTAATGTTTTTGGGAGTGGCATATCCAATATTGCTTGAACTTTCTCTGGGTCTACCTCTATTCCTTTAGCTGAAATGATAAATCCTAGAAGCTTTCCAGAGGTGACTCCAAATGCACATTTTTTTGGATTTAATCTTAACTAAAATTGCTCCATATGATCTAGAATGACTTCTAAATCACCTAGGTGTGTGTCTCTTTTTTTTTACTTAGCCAGGGTGTCATCCACATAATCTTCCATATTCTTATGCATCATGTCATGGAAGATTGTTGTCATAGCTCTTTGATATGTAGCTCCTACATTTTTTAATCCAAAAGGCATGATGTTCCAACAATAGGTACCCCATGTACAAGTGAATGTAGTCTTTTCCTGGTCCTCAGGAGCTATTTTAATCTGATTATACCTAGAAAAACCATCCATCAAGGAATATATCTCATAACCCATTGTCATGTCCACTATCATGTCTATGTTGGGTAGTGGAAAATCATCCTTTGGGCATGCTCTATTGACATCTCTGAAATTTGTGTAGATTCGAATGGATTTATTATGTTTTGAAATTGGTACAATGTTGGATATACATTCTACATAGTCAATAGCCCTTATAAATCCTGCACTAAGGAGTTTTTCCAGTTCTGCTTTGACTATTTTAACACCTAGAGCTATGGAAAAGTGATGCATAATTAGATTAGTGTCCAACCCTAGCATGTTTGAATAAGTCCAAGCAAAGTATACTTTCTTTCTTTGTAGGAACTCAGTGTAGGCTTCTTTCTCTTGAGATGATAAGGATTGAGCCAAATGTACAGTCTGTGGAACCTCTTCTATACCCAAATTAATTGCTTGTGTAGGTTCAACAAGCACTGACAATCTATCCTAAAAATAACTGGGGAGACAATCAAGTACCTCATCTGTAGGCACCTCTGAGAGGTTTTCACATTTGGATACATCATTTATTTTTACTTTTTTCAGTTCTGACACCGCCACACAATGGTTTTCACCATCAGAACTCCTATTCTTTTTATTTTCTTTTCTTTTTATTTTTTGACTAAGGTACTTGATGTCTGGTTCAGTCATGCTAGTAGTCAGTTCACTGGTGGAAGAGACTATAGGTTCAATGGCATTTAGGTAATAGGTTATCCCATAGTCATCTTGGAAAGTTAAGATCTTGGGCTCTTGATAAAATTTGGACCAATCAATGAGATGAGGATTAGCAAGGGGAAAGTCAATGGATGGTTCAATGTTATGGATATGGATGGTATCATCTCTGGTGACCACAGAGTTAGAGTTTGTCAAGTATTCTTCTAAGTTACCCAAATCAGGATTTAGCCTAACAAATGAAGAATTGTCCACTAATGCAACAAGCGGGTTCCAATCCTCTAGCCCTACACATGACTCGTTAGCTAACTCAGGTTGAGAACTATAGGAATGGATGACATCAACACCCACATCAACAATGGAACAATCACAGAGAGAGTCCCACTCATACTCATGTGAGTCTATTTTTGAATCTCAGCTGGGATGTTTACACCAAAAAGGCTTTGGATGCCTTCATGTAGAAGCTTCAATGTCATGAAGGGTAACACCTTCTCTTGGGTCAATGTCTGATCCATCTTGTTCTATGCTTGCAATTGTTGTAGAAGTGGTTGGATAATTTGAATCTCCCCAAAGGAGACTATTAGAAGGAATCCAATCATCACACATGTCTTGCTGATTTGTCAAATTTGGTATGTACTATGATTCATCCTCACTATCTGACTCATCAGGGATAGGAATAGTATTCTTTTTATTATTTAGAAAACCTAGGCCAACTGTCTTCTTAGACCTACATCCAAAAAGAGCATGATCGAGAGGTTTAGCTCTAGCGTCTAATCTATGACTGAGAGGGCCATGTCCAGGATAGCCCATTTGTTTGACCAACGTATATCCTCTCCCATAAGCCTTAGGAGAAGGAGAGAATTTATCATTGTGCATATACTTCTCCTCTTTTTAGATCCAATCTTTAACAACTACTTCTTCTTTCTCATCCTGGATAGGCACTAAAGACTCAACAAATGTGTCAAACAAAGTCATGGCTAAAGAAGAAGGTCTCATCTCTTGAGAACGCTTACCATAAGACCTATGGAAAATGGGCATCTTTGTAAAGGAGTTAAGTTGGCATCCCCCCATACCAAGGTCTATTGATTTGAACTTATCTTTGCACTGTGCTAGAGTTGCATTGAAATCCTATGCTTCTCTATTGACGGGAACATGGGTCCCTACCGAAATGGAGTTGATAGATAAAGTTCTATCACCAGGTATACAAACTTCTACTCTGTTATAGGGGAACTTAACACACTAGTGGTAGGTGGATGGCACTTCTTACATCTCATGGATCCATGGCCTACCAAGCAAGATATTGTATGTCAGAGGACCAGCATCAATAATTTGGAACAAAATGTCTTTCTCAATGGGGCCAATCTTGACAGGAAGAAGAGCCAACCCCTTGGAACTCCTTTCTGCCTCATCATAGGCTTTTATAGTGATCTTCTTTCTAGTATTGATCACTTCCTTAGAATAACCCAACATTTTTAACAAACTCAAAGAACAGATATTGAGCCTAGCACCCCCATCTATCAACACACACCTAACATGGGTTTTATGGATCATGAATTTGATGTGAAGGGAAAGGTTATGTGGGTGGTTCAAGGCTTTGTCATCATCTTCTAAGAATGTAAGGTAGTGAGGACTGGTAATATGATTAACCATGCCTTGGAATTGGTCAACATCTAAATTGTTGGGAACATTGGCTGTGCGCAAAGCATCCTCAAGGACCTGTTTGTGTCTTGGGGACAACTCTAAAAGTTCCAAGATTGAAATTTGAGCTAGTGTTCTTTGTAACTGATCAAAAAGGTTATAATTCAGCTTGGGGTTAATAGCTGGTTTTGTGGTGCCATTCTTGGATACCACTAGCTTTGGTTTATTGGGCTGATTTGAACTGGCCCCCCTAATGATGACAGGGCCTTGACTTCTTGTGACAACATTAAGAGCCTAGGATGACATCCTAGAGTGAGGACCCCTCAGCACCACAACAAGTTCTTCATCAAAGATAGGGGGAGAGTTTGCATAGGAGTTGTAACCATAGGGATCCTTGTTCCTCATCATGTTGACACTTTCCTCCATAACTTCAAGCATGTTGACAACATTTTCTGCAACTATGTAGGTGTAGTTGATCACAACCTTGCCATCCTTTGGTTTAGAGGTTCCCCCTTCTCATATTTGGGCAAGGGCTCTTTGAAATCCTTATGGTCTGCATTGGTGTTCAAACCATCCACCTTAAGCTTTCCATTCTCAATGAGATCTTGGATAATGTGCTTGAGTTTCCAACAATGTTTGATTTCATGTCCAATTCCATTGTGGAATTTGCAGAAAGCTTTCTCATCCCACCAATGTAGCTTAACATCAGGAATATGGTGCTTTGAAGGATCTTGAGGATGTGCAAGATTTTTGGCAATAAGCATTTTGAAAACATCCTCATAGGAATCACCAAGCTTTTAAAATTGTCACCTCTCTTTCTTGGGCTTTTCTTGATACCTTGGTTTATACTCTTGTTGGTTGGATGTGTTGAGCTTCATACCTTGCACAACACTGGATAAGTGAAGGACACCTTGATCCTTAGGTTGAGAAGAATCCACAACTTCATCATTAACCACTTTCTTATTCTTGTTCTAGTGCGAGTTCTTCCCCTTATCCCTATTAGCATTGTTATTATTTTGATCATTGTTGTTATTATTGCCATGTCTAGTCAAAATTCCTTGCTCTTTTAAAACATCCTCAATTCTACATGCAGTGTCGACCATGTTATCGAAGGAATTGAAGATCATCTTTCGAACTTCATACCACATTTCAGGCACCAAGTTACTGACAAGGATGTCAATTTTCTCATCTTCATGAATGGTCCTAGGATAATGAGAGCATTGTCACCTCCACCTTTGCAAGAATGAGACAAAGGATTCCCCTTGGTTTTTCTTTAGGTTACATAGGTCCAACATAGTGATAGATCTTGAAAGATTGTACGCAAAGTGTTGAACGAATCTATGAACAAGCTCTTTGAAAGTTTTGATAGGGGGAGTTATGTTGGTAAACCATTCCATTGCTTTCCCCTTAAGACTCCTTGGGAATAACCTCATCAGATAGGAATCATCTTGGTGAAACTCAAAGCTCATAGTGTAAAATTGGCACACATGATCATGTGGATCACCACTACCATCATATTTGTCATATTGAGGGAGTTCAACCCTTCTAGGAAAATTCTTCATGCTCACACTCTTGTCGAAAGGATTAGGAAAAATTGATTCTAGTGAGAATGAACTCTTAGGTGCCAAAATTTTTTCCATCATTTTCTTCATTTGTTGTATTTCTTCTTCTTATGATGGACTTTGTTTCTTAATTTTGTTATCCACATCAAAATTATAAGGGACTCTTGCACCCTTGTTGATTAGACTTTCGAGGAACTTATCTTTGTTTTGTTCAAAGTAATTATCCACATATTGTTGGAAGAGTGGCTCTTGTTGCATTCTCATGAAGTCCTGAGAATTAAGATCAAAGTCTAATCTACTACCCCCATGTTGAGAACTATGATTAGCACACTGCGAAGGTTGCCTCGAGTTCCTAGGAGGTGTTTGTCTCCTATAATGGGCATGTTGTGATGTCCTTCTTCCTATAGGACTATGAGATCTTTAAGGGGTTCTTGAACACCTTCTACTACATGGTGTTCTAGAAGGAGTGGAGGAAGGAGAGTTGTTGCCACTATTGGCACCCCTATTGTTAAATTGGGTATTAAGTTGTTGGGCTAAAATACTATCTTGCTCTTCTTGAGAGGCTTTCCTTTCCAATTCTAAAAAAGCTTGTCTCTTCACCTCAAGTTGTCTAAACATTTCTTTCTTCGTAGCTTGCTCATCTAGAAAGGCTTTCTTCTCATGCTCAATCATTTTAATCCTTTCACTTGTATACCTTGAGGTTGTTTGAAGTGGAGAGTTTGGTCTTGAGTATTTGTACAAATCATTGGTATACATTGCATTGACATGAGCATCACTAGGTTCATTGTCTTGGTCTTTGTGTTGTGACCATTATTCTGGGTGAGCTTGTCTCTCATGCCTTTCAGCTCTTTTATGCACATCTAGATACCTAGTATTGATGGGGGGTGAACCGGGTTGAGCACCATGAGAGGAATTACCAAATAGAATGTTGTCTTTGTGTCTTTCATAGAGGTCATCAAGGTTTTGACCCATAGCTTCCCTCTCCCACCAAGTCATGGTATAACTCATATCCATACCTAAATGGGAAGATGCTAAGGGGGTTCTCAACTTAGTAGACTTGCTCTTAGGTGATTGGTCAAAAATGGGTTCCTTTCCCTTATGCTTTTAACGAGTTTGGACTGGGGGTAATTGATTAAAGAAAACTTGAGGTCATTTCCCTTGACTCACTTGATACCTTGTCATAACTGACATGAAAGGAAAAGCACTTGGTGATAAGATGACCCTAAGAAAAATTGGTATCAAACTAGGATAGTAAAAGTGTTCAATTGTCCAAAAGAGAGATGGTGAGATAGAAAATTGCAAAAGGTGTCAATCAACACTGCCACAGAGGTGCCCAATCAACAAATATGTATCCTAGCACATATGGATCAGGAGGATGATTTTAATCGAGTTATATCTGATTGAAATTGATTTTGGGTGGAAGTGAATCAGACAAGAGACTACTAAGACTCCCCAAGTATGTTATCAAAGAATCTAAAGGTGTATCTACTCAACAAGGATGATTTCTAACTTACCGATTCCAAGCAAGGTTACTTGTAAAATCAAAGGTCACTAATTCAAGAGGTCAAAAATACAAGAATCCCAAGTGAAAATAGGTTTCCAATAGTAGGGTGAGTATCCTGATCTGATATGGATCAACTGAGGATTGAAAATTACTGAAAATAGCTCACTATTTTGATAGACCAGGGTACAGGTTCACGTGAGGGAATGCAGTCCCATGCGAGTAAACACCAGGGGTCACATGAGGAAATGAAATCTCACATGAGAAAATACTAGGCTCACGCGAGAATGTGCACAGCTAGGTGATGAAATAGGATCAGGCCGCTTAATCAACAAGTTTGTAAACTCAGGAACTCAGTTTTTTGTGTTCATTTTAAAAGATTAACCAGGCATATTAACAAATTTTTAGCATTTATCAAGCACATAGAATAACAACCATGGAGTTTCAACAAGAAAACATCTTCAAATAATGAGAAAGGGATAAAGCAACCTTACTCATGAACATGAATATTGACTTAGTATGCTATTCCTTAAAGATACTACTTGTGTATGTTCTCCAAAATGTTTTTCCAATCACACACATAGTCCTAAAAAGAAAAAATTGGCTGCACTATGGTCTTTAATAATGGCTTGACTCTGCAACTTTTACAATTTCAAGAAGGAAAACTTCAATCCAAGTGCATCGGGGTTTTGACACATTTTGAGAACTTAATCAATCAGAGATGCTAAGGAGATCTAACAGCCCATCAAGAAACTGTACCCGTGGAGATTTCTTCCACAAGGACATTTGTATAGCGGTTGTCACTACCATGGAAAAAGTGGCTATTACCGCTTGAGGTTCCATCAACATGGTTTACCCAATGAAGGGAATGTCCACTACGGTTAACCCTCTCTAAAAGGTGACTCACAACAAGGACCACTTGGGGACTTGGCTTAGATCCAAGGGTCCGAGTTTCTATTACTACCCAAAAAGGGAGTAGAGCATAATCCTCTATCCTTTTCCCTTCACCCAAACACAGAAGATAGATTCATTCTGACAAGCTAATACTAAAACTATCTTGCCAAGATTTTTAATGTCAATAAATCATGATCTATCAACCTCTCCAGAGAGAGAATGCATTAATCGAAAAGTCAAAGACTACAAATCTAGTAGAATGCAAAGACAGTTCTAGTAACCTCCCTACCTACAAGGGTTCTCTTGTTGAGAAGAGTTTCGCTGGAAACCCACTCTCTCAAGAACCATGAATAGTGTTAATAGGGCCTACTTATCTATGTGGAACACTTATGCAAGAAATGAATCTATATTCTTTTTAAAGTCCAAAATCAAAATGTGGTTTACGAAAGCGATAAATCACCCAAGCCAAACACACAAGAGATTAATTTTATGCCCAAAACCAAGTGTTATAGAGATCAATAGATTACCTTGGGTTCCAAGAAACATGAGGTCACTAACGTGCCATCTCAGAGAATCAGAATCTAGAACAATCTTAGTAATCTGGAAAGGTCAGAAAATAGGAAACAATAAGTAAAACTAGCAACTCTAGAATTCTAGGTCTCTGCTGTCATGGAATTCCGCGTGAGACAGTACCTAGGGTCACGTGAGAAAGTACCAAACTGCACACAAGAATGCACAAGCCCGTGTGAGAATGTACAAAGGCTTGCATGAGAAAGTACAAGAGCTTACACGAGAAAGATCATAGGCCTGTGTGAGAAAACCCCTTTGTCACGTGTAGAAATGCTAGTACCAGCAAAACTTCATGCGATACAGTGAGAAACTTCGTGTGAGATTCCATAATAATGACGCATGAAAGTACGGACCAAAAATTAAAAAAAATCATTGTTTTGATAGAAAAAGTGCTAAATTCTTTTACAAAGAATACCAAATCTGAAAAAAAACTTGAAACCCTTAACCTCAAAAACTACTTCAAAAACACCAGAACAGGCAGCAGCAGGGGAGTTTTGATAGAGAAATGATAGAAGATTGATAGAATAGAAGGGAAACTCATTTCACGGCCCCATAGTGGTCACCAAAAATGTGTGCTAGAAAGTAGTCACACTTCTATGAATCATTACATCCAAGAATACTCAACAATGAGGTCTCAAATAGCGATTCACAACTCTCTATTCATGGAGTGCAGGGGTTTTATATGAGGCCCTCAAATCAACCTTGTTAAACCCATGCAAGTACACCAAGAAATGAGAGATTCAAGGATGAGAAGCAAGAGTGCTAATCTCCATTGATCATCAAGTTATTGCATGTTAAATGAAACTAATCTAGATGATAACAATGCAAAGAAATAAACTATGCTATTGAAATGCAAGTTTTACTCTCCTTTACTAATTAACTATGTGAAGATTAAGCTAAAACAATGAAAGAAACCAAGCTAAGATGCTATGAAGATTAATTTAATGTAGATATGAAAGCTAGAATGTAATAATCTTCAAACCTCCAAAATATCGCCAAGAAAACTTGTAGCATAACAACAGTATGAAAATTCAGGATCCAAAATGAGGAGAGGGCTCCTTATATAAGAAAATGTGGAAGAGAATGAATCTCCAAGAGCAATGTGGGATAAATCCAAAAAGAGGAAAGAAAGCTCATTTTTAGAAAGTGTGGAGAGAAAAAGAATTTTATTTATTTTTAATTATTTGTTTCCCTTTTTTCATCACAAAGAGCTTTAAGTGGATTTTTTTATTTATTTAAAAGAATGATTCTCTTTTAATTAAACAAGATAACATTATTTAATTAAAAGAGAGATATTATTCTAAATAAGATAAAATTATTTAACTAAAATGGATTTTAATTAAATAAAATTATTTTATTTAAGAGATATTTCTTTCAATTAAATAAGGCTATTTTATTTATTTAAGAGAGAATATTTCTTTTAATTAAATAAATTGATCAAATCTTAGGAAATATTGAAATGATTAAATTAATTAGGATTGATCAAAGGAATTGATTTGAATTTTGAAAAGCATTGATTCAGGAAATTTGATAATTTAATAAATGGGGCCCAAAGTCTAGGCGACCATTTTAGGTTGTATACAATTACAAGTGTGACAAATAACTGGAGGCCTTATATTCCTCAGTGCATTGATGTGAGTTACCATACTACACTATCTAACTATATGACCATTATAGTTCCATATCTAACATGTAATGTTCTAAGGACTTCTAACATTCTGCTGTGGATGATTTCTTTGATTTGATCTAAAATTCATATCTCTATGACAAAACCTATTGCATGAATGACAATAACCATTAAAAGGTCTTACCTCTTTACAATCTCTTGCTATGTGTCCATGTTTGTTATAGTCATAACAATTTTTTTTACTAGCTTGCGCTCATCCTTAGATGGTTCATCTTTAGCTTCAATCTGATTTCCAATCTTCTTAGCTTATGTAGGTTCTTCAGGAGCTTTCATTATATCTCACATAGCATCAATTTGAACTTGAGCTTCATTGTATCCAATACCAGTGGTATCTCCTTTTTAACTTCCAAGCATACAACTCTGACTCTATTAGAACCTTTCTTGTGTGAAACTTGTCAATATGATTCTTTGCTTCAGTCAATTCAGATTCCATCTGCTTCTTAATGTTCTCTAACTCCAAGATTTTCATGTTTGCTTGCCTCAATTCTTCATCCAACTGCTTGTTTTCTTTTACCTATTCTTCATAGGCTTCCTAGTTGTTAAATAGCTTTTCATCCACCTCTTCTATCTGATCCTTCAGAGATGTGATTTCCTCATTCATCTTTTTGACCATTTTTCCTAAATCACTTGTAGAACAATCTTTCAAATCTTTTCTCAGTTTCTTGATGAATACTTGAGAACCACTAACCTTTAATTTCAGTTCTTCAATTTCTTTTTCAGATCTGTCAAGGTCTTCAAGAGCTACTTCAACATTATTTTTCAGATGTTTCACTTCTCCTGTATCCATGATCTTCTTAAGTGGTTAAACTTATCTTCAGAGTACCAAAGTTCTGATACCAATTGTTAGGAATGGGAACACTGAGAAGGGGGGTGAATCAGTGTTCTACAATATTAATTTTTGATATCTTGAAACTTAACTCAATTGCTTAATTACTAAACTAAATATTAAAGAAAGTAAAGTAAACATTCATAACACATAACACAAGATATGATTATGGGGAAACTTTGGCCAAAGGAAAAACCCCGATGGGAATTAATACCCACTAATAATTGTACTTGTGTATTATGAACCTAGTAATGTTCCTTAGCCCTGTTAGGAGATGTCATTACAATGCTTAAGTACAATGACCTTGTCAAGGGTCAAACCCTGTTAAGAGTCTTTAGTAAAAAACCTTGTTAGGGGTGGTTGGCTCACTACCAGAGCTCACTGCTCAATAGAGAAGGCTACAACCTTCTGGATATTAGATACACACTATATCTGCAATGATGAACTGCTGCTATGACACTACTTGTCTGATCAGTTCCTTATGTGTGCTGATGCTTTAACCTCTTGTAAATCTCTATATCATACTGACTATTCTTCACATACTTCTTCTCTTCTTCTATCAACTCTTTATCATGTATCATTCTCAAATACAAAGGTACATGTCTTATTTATATGCGCAAACAAAACTATTCACTAAGCCAGCCTATAACCTATTACATATAACACTTACAAATGAATTGGCTCAAACATGTTTACATACATTGATATTAACATGTCTATAACATAAATACAATAGGTGCATAGCCTTTACAAAATAATATTATACACGCTAACCAAAATACTAACAGTTGGCTCCATGCTTTGTTATGTTCTGTTGCTTACTGTTTGTGTCACTTCAACTAGTTGTAACTTCATCATACTAATGCATCTGATCATGCATTCTTAACCATATCTTAATAACATATCCAAAAGATTATCTTCAAGGGCACATACCAAAAATCAGTCATACGCATGTGCGTTGATGCTCTGTTCATCGAGTGCTTCACTGAGTGTCCAATCTTCCATACTTAGCCGATTTCTTATCTTCTAAGTTATGCACTGACTCCAAAACTTTATATGACTTTGTTTCCATAATGACAACACTAAATCTTACTCATATACACCAGTATAGTCAACTTGCCAAAAATATGTATATTACTTACATCTTCTATGCCACATATTATGATAATAATAAATATTTGTATGAATGATAATAAAATTATTCATTATAGTTATATTTGCGTAAATTAACCATAGCTTCCTTACATTATTTACTATCACATATTAACTTCACAAGGCTTGATTCGAATTATGCTAAATCCTATGCTATTCTGATGCTTATTCTGACATTTAATTGATGTATATTGATGCTTAATTAGTTTGAGATGGGTTCAGAATTGATTCTAACTTACTTTCAAATGCTTCACCTAACTGACATCCTGATATTGTAGATGCACTAGCTTGATCTGTAGCTTTGAAAAATATAACTTCTTCCATGTTTTTGCTATTTCCTTTCTGACTGTTGTTGTTATCCATATTCCTTCTGGTGTAGTTCATGTTTCTTATAGGATTAGGATTCCTCATATTGTTCATTCTATAATATCTTGTTGTGTGTCCCATGTTGTTACAAATCTGACAAACTATGATATTGTTTCCATATCTCAGTCCTGACTTACTGATCTATGATCTACAATTTCTAGCAATATATCCAAAATTTTTGCATCTATAACACATAACTCCATTTCTTATATTATGTTTTTCTCCAGTAGGTATTTTATCTGTAGGGTTAGCACCTCTAAACATTATACTATTATCTTTATTACTAGATCTAGGTTTTTTACAATCAATAGCTCTATGACCAAAACCATGACAATTATAACAATAACCAGAGATAGGTTTGAATTTCTTACCTGCACAGTTACTTTTCATGTGTCCAAATTAATTGCATGCATAACATTTATCTTTGAATTCATTTCACATTTCTTTAGGTGATTCCACTTGCTTAGGTTTCTTAGGTGCATTTTTAGATTGGTTAGACTCAACTTTATTTTGTTTTTCTTCTTCTTTGTTCTTAGGTTGTTGAATTAACAGACATGGTTCTTTACACTCTTCAGCCTTATTTGAGAATTTTTCTTCAAAATATCCAAGACTAGTTTTATCATAAGAAGGTTTATGGTAAGAAATCTATTCATCAATCATTTCACTGCTGGAATATAGTTTCTCAAGATGTTTCTTAGATTGAGTCAGCTCTCCTTTCACAATAGTATTATACTTCTCAAGTTCAACATACTATAACTTTGTAGTCTCAAGTTCGGATGTTTCTTCGGTAAGATTAGACCTTAGATCTACATTTTCAGATTTCAGATCTAATTCAATTTTATTGTTGTCATCTTTCAAGCTTAAATTTAGATCTACAATATTTAGTTCATGCTTTAGGATCTCATTCTCCTTTTTCAGTTTTGAAACTTCATCACTATCCTTGATCTGATTTATAGGCTCTTTCTTTGATTTAAGATCTTATATCTTGTCTTTTAATTTCTCAATGTAGTCTTTTGCACTTTCATATTTATTCTTTAGAGTATCTCTTTCTTTAATAAGAATATCAATCTGCTCAATAGCTTCTTCTGGGTTTTTCTGTAACTGATCCATATCCATAGAGATCTTACTCAAGCTATTAGGCCTTCTCCAAGTAACTGTGCTCTGATACCAATTGTTAGAAATAGGAAATACTAAGAGGGGGGTGAATCAATATTTCACAAACTTTTTATTTTTCCCAAGTATGGATATATTTAATTAACTTGTAACTTTCATAAGAAATTAAACCGAATAAACTGAATAGAAAACACAAGCATAAAACAATAGAAATCATAACACCATGTTTTTTATCTAGGAAACCTTGGACAAGGGAAAACCCCAGTGGGGATGGTACCCACAAATGATCCACTAAGCAAAAGTATCTTGTGAAAGATATTGACTCTGTTAGGAGTCTATTACATCTGTATAGTGTCTTGGTCCTTGTTAGAGGACTTAGGCCTTGTTAGAAGCCTCAAACCTATTGGGAGTTGGTATTACAAAACATGAATGTATGCAAGATGAGATCACTATCCAAACATGAAAAATATAATTATAATCTTCAATACAAAAGATAGAATACAAAACCTTTTACTCCTGCTAAATATCTTTAATATTTTGATCTAGCTTTTAATATCTTCACAAAACTTGTTATCAACTCACACTGCTTTGATCATACATTTGATTTCACATAATGAAACATTATACATCAATATTATTGCATTCTACAACTTCACATTAAAAATTAGTTTCCTTTATACAAGCTATCACAAATATAGATTTCCAGTCGGCTTATACATTTCCAAAACATAACATTACTTCTTTCTGACCTAGGATTAATATCTAGGATATCATCCCTAATTAGTTAAGTCATTATTTTGATAAACAAAATAATCCCTTAACCCACCTTAACCCAAAACATTCATTTACTAGTCGCTGCTCTGTTCTATTAGCTCAACATTATTTTTGTAAAACATTAATAACTCTATTTGTACATGTCATACAGTCTTGCACTCTCATCTATAGCTTCAAAATACTTTATACAATCTATACTCAAGTTCTCTTGTACTGGAAATACTTCTATGAACTTCACTGATCAAAATAGTCTCTGTGCTGACAGATAAACACAGTTATACTTAGACAATTCCTTTAAGTTCTCATCTAAAACTTTATGCTTGAATCATGTCGTCTTAATGCTGAATATATGTTTCCATAATGAAAACATTATGATATCCTACTTAGCCAAATTGCCAACAATCTCCCCCTTTTTCATTGATGGAAACATATGGTAAAATTGTTTGAGTCCCAAAACTTTACAACAAAAACTTCATAAACAAACTTGCAACATTCTTTAACATTGTGTTACATGACCATTACAAGATTTGAAAAATTCTGTGGATCATACATGTGTACTTATATCATTCCATAGTAGGGATAGTCCCCCTTCGACTATACTATATCCTTTCCACATATATCTATACCTTATATATATTAGAAAATTTCTCATACTATTACTCCCCCTTTGACAACAATGAAATAGGTGCGAATATATATATATATATATATATATATATATATACAGGTTAAAAATTTTGATATACCCCCTGTCTTCAATTCTGTAGAGCTGGAAGGATTTGTTAGGATTAGGTAATACTGAGAGGGGGGGTGAATCAATATTACAGAACTTTGATCTCTTTAAATTTAAACAATTATAAATAATCCAAAGTAATGCAGAAATGAAAAGAACATATAAGCATGACACATTACTCATAACACCATGATTTGTTCTCGAGGAAACCCTGGCTAAAGGGAAAACCCCGGTGGGGATGGTACTCACAAATATACACTAAAATATAATGTCCCTATTAGGAGATCTAGCCCTTTTAGGATATGATTGTTACATAGTACATTTCCTTGTTAGAGGAATACAAAACCCTGTTAGGGGTATACAAGACACCTGGTTAAAGGTGGTGAGCACAATGCTCTTACAATCAATAATTGTTTCAAAGGATTTCTCAAAAGAGGAATAATACAAGAACTTATCTTTCTTATATAGTTCCAATTGTAACTCTTCCTCTTACTGATCTTGCATTTGATCTCTGATCTTGTATTTTCAAATTTATTCCATCATCATAACCATACTTCACTTTCACAAAAGTAATCTATACTTATACAAAATCAGCCTTCCAGTCGGCTTCACAATTACCATACAAATCATAATGATAAATTATGCAAATGATATTTATGGATTCAGCACTCTTACATTACTAAAGAGTTAGAAATATACTTTATTCACCTGTCTTAGCATATTACCATATTCACTATACTCTCCTTGATCTTCACAACTATTCATGTACCAATTATGTTGTTTTACTATCTTTGCATACTTTTCGAACATTGTATTTCACAAATATGGTAACCAAAAATTATGCGCTCTCAAATGAAGCATGTATACATCCCAAAATACTTTTAGTTAATTTCACAAGCCATAATACCTCATATATCAGCATCACTGACCAAAACAGTAGCACTGTACCTTGTTATCCTAGTTTTGGACTTAGTCATTTTCATGACTGTGACTCCAGTGGCAATCTCCACAACATGCGATCACTTCAACATAAGTGTTTCCATAAATGATAACCCTCAAGTGATTCCTAGTTCTCCAAAACATCACATGCCAACAATCTCTCCCTTTGGCATTGATGGCAACACTTGGAAAAATGACTACTTTTTTTTTGTTTCTTTTTCTACATCTTTTCTTTACTTATTACTCCTTCATATTTCCTTCTCTTCCTCATTTTTTTATTTCTCTTCCTCTCCCTTTGACATCAATGGAAAAGGTACAATCAAAATTTTCAAAACTCAAGCACAAATGGTTTAGTGCTTACTCACTAGATTTAAGACATCTTGGAAATAGCTTTCCAATGTCTTAACTTCTTCAACCCATGAATTTATCAGCAGTCCACTAACATGGATTAATCCATTCAGTGCATATGATGTTGTCTCTACTACCTTAAGCTCAGTAAGAGTAGATACAAACATTGAGCCTTCAAATTTGATCATCTCCAAAAGACAAGTCTCCAACATTGTGAGCTTAGGAGTCAATAGGCTTCTTAGTAAGCTAAATCTATATGCAACTCTCCCTTTCTCCGTTTCCAGTACTCCTATCTTGTCCAATAGTTTGGATGTTTCCTTATATATTTCCCCAATAGTTTGTGAAGATGATTCACAACTGTCCATTAGACTGTCAAGGCTAGCCCTATCTTTGGCTATGATCTCCTTAATGTTCCTTAAATGTCTGCAGGGGTTTATGCAATAGCTGTAAATTTTCCTGCCTTGTGCTACACAAATCTTGGACTTAAGAATAGTAGCCTTAAGAATGTTTAAGTCCCATGAGATGGACTTACAAACTTCACTCAGCTTCTTCTCCAAGAAGTTATTTTCAACCTTTTCTTCTGCTATCTTTAGCAATAAGTCAAAAAGACTGTCAAAGCTATCCAATACCGTACCAAGATTCTTAGCTTCATCTTTGTCTTTGAAGATAATCGGTGAGGGGAGTAGCTTGTTCACTATTTCTACAGCCCTAACCATTAATTTTTCTCTTTTGTCTCCTTTCAAAAATGATCTTTCCTTAGCTTTTGCGAAGGCCAAAAATGATAATCTCATTAGCTCATCTTCATCCATGTTGTCCACATCAGAGATGACTAGTTTGGACACACTTTCCAATAATAAGGATGTGTCCAAATAGACTTCAACAACTTTTCCTGATGTTAACTATTCTTCTTCCTTTTCCTCCTAGTTTATTTCCTCCTCTTGTTCATTTTCTTATTGATTCTCTTTTGATTTCCCGTTCTCTGTCTGCTCCTAATCTTCAACCTCCATCGCATTGTCCACATTGTCCAAAAATGGATCATTTACATCCTGCAAAGTGTCAAGGCTAACATGCACACTAGTGACAAAGAAATCTCATTGCATGCTAACTTGGGCACTTTCATTTACTGCCTTGTAACTCTCTCCTAAACCCAAAGATATAGGCTTAGAAACCTTGGGAGGTAAAATCTTTTTAGGCATATCATACATTAGAACTTGGTCTAATGCCTTTTGGGTGTCCTCAATCACTTCATCATACTTCATAATCTTGACTAGTCTAGTCTTTATCCTTAGTAGAGGTTTTAGTTCTTTTATGATTCTTTCTCTTTCCTGAATTGACACAACCAACAATATGTCATCAATTTTTTTATTTCTTATGTTCTCATCCTCTGAGTGTGCTAATTGTTTTCTGATTTCTAGTTTGCCATGAAGGTCTTTGGGAATGCTTGGTTCAACTTACAATAGATTCTTCTTAAATACTAGCAGATTCTCAATGATAGTGTCCTGAATGAATTCTTGGTCCTCAAGGTTATATCTTTCATCGTATCTATTCATTTTTAATAGATTTCCATCTTTGATAACTCTTTTCTGCAGTAATTTAAGGTCTGGTTTCCACAAAGTTTGTGGATTCTCAGCTACCTTTTCTTCATTCTTCTTCCTCTTTACCTGTATCTCTTTCTCCTTAGGACTGTCCTACTTACTTATCCTCATGGATCTTCTAGGAGTAATTGCTGGCACCACATCTTGTGTTCCTTCCTCTTGAGAGGATGATGAATCAACAACTTCAATAGTAGAAGCTACTATCTTTTCTATTTTCAATGGAGTGGGTGCATTAGTGGCAATGCTAGATGATGCCTCCATCTTTTTTTTCATCTCTATTGGCTCCCTTTTTGTGATTCCTACCTTCACAATAATTTCTTCAACAATATTGTTGACTTTTCTTTTCCTTGTCACCTTTTATTTCTCTTCTCTGACTTTCTTATACTTCTCCCTATATGTTCCCCATATTTCTTGGGTAGGGTCCTTTTTTGCTGCCAGTAAATGTTGTACTTGCATAGATAGTACTTCAACACTTACCTCATATCCCATAGGATAGAACCACTTATTTCTATGTTCAACTACATCAAAGAAGACACAATCAGTTTCAACCATGAAACAGATAGTGTCCTCATATTTTTCCACTAAATTCTTTGGAATTCTGAATCTTTCTTTCATCTACCTCTGCAGTATCTTGATCATGCCAAACAATTCACCATCTACCCAGTCCTTCTTATGTCTGCTATAATATTCTGAGATCTGAAGTCCAATGGGCTCATTAACTTTCCATGCTTTGGGATGCATGGCAGGAAACTTGTGAATGATATGAATGTACATGTGAATCAGTAATGAACCAAACCTAAATGCCTTAGATTTATCCTTCTTTATAGCTTTCACATTCTCAATAAACTATTGAGCTAGAATTTCACAAAGATTATACTTCTTGTTCTCTTTTACCATTCTGTATGCCATCATGATGACTCCAATAGATACATAATTAGGTCTGCTACTATAAAACATTTTGTAACCTAGTAGCATAGATACCAACCTAACATCTTGAAAATAAATATCATTTAATATCATTTCCATCTTATCCCACTTTGAATGTGTTAGGGTTTCAGCTAGATTTCTTAGGTTCTTCTCTTGTACAGGTAGGGATCCTTCATTATCTAGGCTTGTGATCTCATGTATCAGTTGTGCACATATTTTTATAGGCTGATCACCAATCCACAAGAATTGGTCATGAACTCTACTAAGAATGATCTTAAACCATACCATTTCTGTGAACTCTATGAGTAGGGTTAGCTTTAGGATTGATTGATCTTGCAGGTGTTTGAATTCTTCTACCATTGTTCCATTTTATTCAACCATACCATCTAATTCACTATATATATTAGCCTCACCAATGGTTTCATATTTAGAGTGAATGTATGCCCTAATGTCTTCTACGTGTAACACACCTATGGGGTTTGAGAAAATTCTCCCTCTGGATCATCCTCATAGGATTTGTATAGATGCTGCTTGAACTTATACCTAGGTTTGTCTACAAAATCATATATTACTGGTGCATCCATGACTTCTATGAAAGAATAGGTCTAAATACCTTAAGTGCTTGAATTGATGCTTTGCTTCACGTGAACACAAAATCTCTTTGCTAGATCACTGCTCTTCTTTTAGACTTCTGCTCTCCTTAGTCATTGATCAACACATGGCGTAAGAATGAAGTATTTCAAGTCTTTTATCCATCACAAGTTGAGTGAGTGTATTAAACATGGTTAGCTCAACTTCACATGTCGTCTAGTTGATGAAAAACTCATGAACATAGAAGATCAATCTTCAAGTGTTGTGCTCTCATCCATAGACTCCATAGTATCTATATACCTCATGCCTAAGCTTGCATGAGATTACTCCACATATACATGGGCTGGATATTTTCTGATTACTCCATCCAATGCTCCCCATAAGGCCATATGGCCTTCTAGGTTGTTGCCTCAAAGAACTTATCATGCGAAGACACAACATCATTAGTTGTCTCTCCATGTACCACCACTTTTTTTTAAACTTTCACCTCCCATATCTAATCATCCTCCTTGCTCTCTAATTTCTTGAAATGATTCCCAAATTCATCCATGTACTCATCAAAACTCTTGCCACTATCACCAACATTTTTCCTTATAACCACAGGAGGTGGTGCTCTTGGTTCACTAGGTCTTCTTGGACCTCTTCTATTGTCTTCTCCATTATATTTGCAAAACTTTGCAATGTGACCTAGGTTGTTACATTTGTAACAAGTAGGTGGTCTCCTTCTATCTTGATTAGTCTATAATTTACAATACCTTGTTGTATGCCCAAAGTTATGACATTTTTGACATGTGATCTTAGCCATTGTTCCTTCTCTAATATAGTCTTTCTTGTACATGGACTAATCAAGTTTTCTACAATCTACCTTCTTGTGTCCATATTCATAGCAATTAAAATAGTAACTGGAAAAGGGCTTAGAGTTACCTTTACTTCTACAATCTCTTTTCATGTGACCCACTTTGTTGCATCTGAAACATATACCTCTAAAGGGTTTGAACTATTCTCTGGGTTCTTCATGAGTAGGTCTCTCCTCAAGAGTAGGCCTTTCTTCAGTCTTTGCCTCATTTGTTTCTTCTTGGGTTTTTGAGCTTTCTGTTTCATTGAATCCAACTCCAAACATATCTCCTTTAGGATTTTGTCTTGCTCTTTGTTCATCAATCTTGTCACTTCTCATGTGTAGCTTCTCAATGTGTAATTTGGCTTGAGTGAGTTCACCTTTAATGATCTGATTATATTTTTCCAATTCTTGATATTTATCTTTGTATTGGTCAAGTTCGATCTTCATTTCACTTATCTTCTTGTTAGACTCTTTTAGTGATTCTTCAACTTTGTTTCTTTCATCTTTTTCATGCTGAATTTCTTTAATCATCAAAATATTGATTTGTTCTTTCTCTTACTCTAGCTTCTTTATTTTGTTTGATGTGTCATTGGCTGAATCTTCTTTGATCTTCTCCATAAGGTCTTGCCTCTGACTCTTTTCAATTTCAAGTTGTTCTTTTAGTTTCCTCATGAAACCTTTTGCTCTTCTTAATTTAAATTTTAGTTCACCATTCTCAGCTTTCATCTTATCCAAATCTTCAAGTGCAACCTCAAAGTTCTCTTGCATGTCTCCTAAATCTATTCTGATCTCCCTTAAGCTATTAGGCTTTCTCTCCAAGGGCCAATAGCTCTAATACCAATTGTTAGGATTAGGTAATACTGAGAGGGGGGGTGAATCAATATTACAAAACTTTGATCTCTTTAACTTTAAACAATTAAAAATAATCCAAAGTAATGCAAAAATGAAAAGAACATATAAGCATAACACATTACTCATAACACGATGATTTATTCTTGAGGAAACCCTGGCTAAAGGGAAAACCCCAGTGGGGATGGTACCCATAAATGTGCACTAAAATATAATGTCCATGTTAGGAGATCTAGCCTTGTTAGGAGCTGATAGTTACATAGTACATTTCCTTTTTAGAAGATACAAAACCCTATTAGGGGTATACAAGACACCTAGTTAAAGGTGGTGAGCACACTGCTCTTACAATCAATACTTGTTTCAAAGGAGTTATCAAAAGAGGAACAATACAAGCACTTATCTTGCTTAGATAGTTCCAGTTGTAACTCTGCTTCTTATTGATCTCACATCTAATCTCTTCTCTTTTATTCACAAAATTATTCCATCATCATAACCATACTTCACTTTCACAAAAGCAATCTATACTTATACAAAATCAATCTTCCATTTGGCTTCACAATTACCATAAAAATCATAATCATAACTTATGCAAATGATATTTATGGAGTCAGCACTCTTACATTACTAAAGAGTTGACAATATAATTTATTCACCTATCTAAGCATGTTACCATATTCACTATACTCTCCTTGATCTTCACAACTGTTCATGTAACCTGTTATGTTGTTTTACTATCTTTGCATACTTTCGCATACTTTCCAAACATGGTCCTCAAAAGGATCCTCTCCAAATCTAGGAATCTTGGAATCTAATATAGATTTAAGGATTCTACTTGGATAACCTTCAATAGCTTCTTTTGACACTTCATAATCAAGCAGGTCTACGAATTCAACTCTAGGTTCCACTGCTTCTATATAGGTAAAGTTTGTGTCAACTAAAGAGAACAAATCATTCTTTTACTTCTCAACCATAGAAGGTGGAATTCTTGATCTTTTTCTCATTTCATTATGAAATGTCTTGATTACCAATGTTTCACTCTCATTGAATTTATCAATAGGATGTCTTAGATTGATGAAGGGTGATCCCCTTAATACCACAAACACATAACACAAACAGAGAAACAACAACAATTGGCAAGAACATAAAATGGACTTCTTATTATCTCCACAAGTGTGGAATTACAAATTTAAGAATTACAATATGCAAAGCCACATGAACATTTTCCTTACAATATTCTATAGGACAAGCCTCAAATCATTACCCAGATTTACTACCCAGAACTGCCTTAGAACACACTATAGGCCTTCCTTATATAGGCAATTTCCACTACTCGAGAAGGTTCTAGAAATTTTATCCCTTAAGGTTGAATACCCATAGAATTATTTTATTTTTCATAATTATTACATTAGGGTCAGCTCAAGATAATTACAAAATATGTTTTAAGGTAGCCCAACTTTCGGAGGCCATAAATTTTTAACCGTAGCTCCATTTTTATATTATAACCACTTTTTAGAAATGGAAAGACCTGATCTCCAGTTCCTGACTTGCACAAGCTCTAGTCAACTAGGGGTCAATCACAATCTAGAGCCTCCAAGGC
The DNA here is from genome assembly GCA_027943335.1 of Chamaecyparis obtusa. Taxonomy (NCBI): domain Eukaryota; kingdom Viridiplantae; phylum Streptophyta; class Pinopsida; order Cupressales; family Cupressaceae; genus Chamaecyparis; species Chamaecyparis obtusa. Next base: position 1,991,359 of record BSBK01002565.1, on the reverse strand, counting down.
CTTCAAAATTGAGCTCAAATATTCAATACCCAAAAACCTAAATAACTTCACCAATACAAATGATATGGCAATGAAACTCACCTAGTAGGCTGATATGACTAAGATGAACCTCCACTTGTGAAATCGGAACATTCCAAGCTTGTATGACCAACTTACTAAAAATAGTAAGTTTCCATAAATATAAGCTTTGCACAAGATAACCCTTATTGAAAAGAAACCAGAAATATTTTTGGGTGATGCAAGATTTCTCTTACACCCAAGATGCTCCTACATCAGACACTTAGGGTAATTTGAGAAGTGACCCTGTCATGTCTCAAGTGTGAAGAGGAAAACCAAGATAGTTATCCTCCTCTCTCATCAGCCATGATGAATCTTCAATATGTCACCCTTTCCATTTGACCATATATTCTTCATATGTCTTTTTCCTTGTGCTTCTGCCAACATGACTGTCCAGTATATCCTCAATCTCATTGGTAGCTGAAGTAGTTGCTGGAATACTCCACTGTGCTTCTGTGATCTCATCATCAACACCTCCTTCATGATATTTTGTTAGATTTTAAATGTTAAATACTGGTGAAATATTCATCTCAGTAGGCAATTCTACCTCATAGGTATTTCCTGAATCATGCTTCTTCAGTATCTTACATGGCCCAAACTTCTTCATTTTCAGCTTGTTATATGTACCTACTGAAAATAACTCCTTCCACAAATGAACCATGAATTCATCCCCAACCTAAAATTCCTTATGCCTCCTTTTCTCATCTTCCTTAGCCTTATACTACACATTCATCTTGGTAATGTGCTTTCACACCTCCTCATGGATGCTCTTCAAATATTCTACAAAATCTTCAGCTTCAACACTACTTATCTCTCCTTTGTCTATCTTCTTCATTTCAGATGCATTTTTGGGACTACTTCCATATACAATATGGAATGGTGATTTACTAGTGCTCCTATTGATAGAATTATTGTATGCAAATTCCACCTGTGGTAAAATAAAATCCCATCATGTTGGCTTATCTCCAACCAAACATCTCAACAAATTTCCCAGACTCTTATTCACCATTTATGTCTATCCATTAGTCTGTAGATGATGTGATGAGCTGAACTTCAAACCTATCTTTAACTTCTTCCACAATGTGTGCTATAAATATCCAACAAACTTAGTATCTCGATCTATAAACTACGCTCTTTGGAAAACCATGTAGTCTCACCACTTCTTTGAAAAAAAATTCTTCCATATAAACTGCATCATTAGTCTTCTTGCAAGGAATGAAATGTGCCATCTTTGAAAACCTATCAGCCACCACAAAAATTGAATCATGTCCCCATTGAGTCCTTGAAAAACTAAGATCAAAGTCCCTATTGATATCCTCCCATGGCTTCTCTGGTACAGGTAATGGTTGATACAACTCTATATTCTTCTTTTCTCCCTTTTCCATTTGACATACTCTATAACTTTGTACAAACTTCTTGACATCTTACTACAACTGTGGCTAGTAATAATTCTCACTAACTAGAGAAATGGTTTTATCATCACCAAAATGTCCATCCAATCCTCCTCTATGCTTCTCCTTGATGAGATTCTACCTCATAGAACTTTGGGGAATGCACAACTGACTCCCTTTGAATAGCATACCATCTTGGATGATGAAATCCAACCAATTCATTCTGTCTAGAGTAACAGGTTCTATACAAGCTTTCCAAGCTTCACAAAAATCAAGATCCTCTAGATACAAACTCTTGAGTTCCTTGAACCCAACCACATCAATCTACATCTCTATCAGTAAAAGTTGTCTTCTGCTAAGAGTATATGTAACCCTGTTAGACTTTCCACTCCTGTGTTTCAAAATAAATGTGTAACTCCACAAAAACTCAACCCATTTCAAATGCCTTTGATTCAACTTTCCTTGACTATTCAAATATTGCAAAGATTGATGATTAGTATACAAAAAAAACTCTTTAGGAAGAAGATAGTGTCTCCACTTCTTCAATGCCTGAACTATAGCATAAAATTTCTGATCATAAACATAATATTTTCTCTTGGCATCATTTAGCTTCTCACTAAAATAAGCAACAATTTTACCTTCTTAACTCAAAACAGCTCCTCTTGCAATACCACTAGAATCACAATCTACTTGAAACACCTTATTAAAATATAGAAGTGCTAAAATAGGTTGTTCTTTAACTTTCTATTTCAATAGTTTAAAACTATTATCTACCCCTGTAGTCCACTTAAATTCTTTCCTATCTCCTATCATTGTTCCAATCAAGGGTCCATAAATACTACTAAAACTGTTGATAAATTTTTTGTAAAAACTAGCGAAACCATGAAAATATCTTACCTTGGTAGCACTCTTTGGAGTAGGCCATTTGAGGATAGCCTTCACTTTCTCTAGGTCCATTTTCAGACCTTCTGCTAAAACTACAAATCCCAGATATACTAATTCCTTCTTCACAAAAATGCACTTCTTCAAATTAATCAACAATTTATCTTCCCTCAACTTCTCAAATACCATATGAATATGCATCATATGCTCCTCTAATGTCTTACTAAAGATCAAAATATCATCTAGGTAAATAATGACAAACTTACCGAGAAATTCTTTCAGAGCCTCATTCATGAGCCACATGAAAGTGCTCGGTTCATTGGTTAGCCCAAAAGGCATGACTAACCACTCATACAATGCTTCCTTTGTCTTGAAATCAGTCTTCCATTCATCTCCTTGTCTGATCCAAATCTAATGATATCCACTCTTAAGATTTATCTTTGAGAAATACACAACTCCACTCAAACAATCCATAATATCATCCATCCGTGGCAATGGAAACTTGTACTTGATTGTGATCTTGTTGATAGCCCTAGAATCTATACACATCCTCCATTCTCTATTCTTCTTTGGTGCTAATACTATTGGTACATCACATGGCCTTAGAATCTCTCAAATCAATCCCTTCTGCAACAACTCATGTATTTGTCTATTCAACTCTTTACTTTCTTCTTGTGTCATTATGTGGGCTGCCTTATTTGGCAAACTGGCTCCTACGATCAAGTCCATCTGATGCCTGATCTTTCTTACTGGTGGTAATCCATCAAGTACATTATCAAACATGATATCCTGAAACTTATTCAACAAATCTACAACTTCTACATGTACATCTTCTACTTCCTCTTTACCAACTTTTGGAATTAAAGAAAAACACATATGCTCATGCCTCATACCCTCTAGGAACTTTCTTCCATCAACAAAACTTATTCTTGCATTACCACATACCTTTTCTTTTGTGTCCTTCAATGACTTTAGTTTATGTTGTAGTCCATCATTTGTCAAGGAATAGGTATTCACATGACCATCATGTACAACATACTTGTCAAACTGCCATGGCCTACCCAACAACATATGCCATGCATCCATAGGTATGATATCACATAGTACCTCATCATGGTATCCAACAATATTGAACTTTACTATAAAATGTTCATTGACCATGACCTTGTGGTCATCCTGCACATAGGTAATCTGGTATGGATGTGGGTGTTTATGTCTCTTGAGCTTCAGCTTTGTGGCCATCTCTTTTGACACCAAATTTATCATTTCTTCCACTATCAATAATCACAACACAACACTTATCCTCACACTTGCATCTAGTGCAAAACAAGCTCCTCCTTTTCTCAGGTTCATTCTCACCACTTAGTAGGACTCTTCTGTTAATTAGGGTTTCTCCTCTTTTAGCATCTTCAAAATGTGATGATTTGGCATCTTCATCTACATGTGCAACTCTAGCCTGGCCTTCAGTTCTCCTATATGTCCTAGACAACACTACTACCGAGAACTACTACATAGAACTACCGTAGACAACACTACAAGCCTTCCTTATATAAGAAATTTCCACCGCCTGAGAAGGTTCTACAAATTTTAGCCCTTAATCCTAACTATCCATAAAATTATTTTATTTTTCATAATTATTACATTAGGGTTGGCTCAAGATAATTACAAAATATGTTTTTAGGTAGCCCAACTTCCGGAGGCCATCACTTTTTAACCATAGCTCCATTTTTCTATTATACCCACTTTTTAAAAATGACAAGACCTGATCTACAATGCCTAACCCACACAAACTCTAGTCAGCCGAGGGTCGATCATGATCCATAGCCTCTAAGGCCTTCAAAATTGAGCTCAAAGATTATGTACCCAAAAACTTGAATAACTTCACCAATACAGATGATATGACATTAAAACTCAATGGGTAAGCTGATATTACTAAGATGAAGCTCCACCTATGAAATTAGAACATTTTGAGGTCGTATGACCAACTTAATAAAAATAGTAAGTTTCCATAAATAGAAGCTCTGCACAAGATAACCCTTATTGAAAAGAAACCAAAAATATTTTTGGGTGATGCAATATTTCTCTTACACCGAGGATGATCCTTCATCATAGATATACTTTTTTGACTCTTTCCATTGAACATCTCTCATCATTCCAATCTTCTCTTACAATGTAAGGAAATCTTCTCAAAAGATGGAAAAACATATAAGTAATCAAAGATGAAATTCTGAATTGAGATTTCCTTGTCTTCTTGATCTTCTCAAGGTTTTCAATAAGTTAAATTCTTATAATTTCACTCATATCAAATTGAACTTTCTTAATGCACATTAGGTAGGCTTCTTGTACCATTCATGCTGGTATGTCATCTTCTCTAGAACTAGCACATAGCTTAGTAGCCATTATCTTGCAAACATATCTTACATCATTTTGTTCAATTTTGCTTATCACAATTCCTCTCCCATTGTATGTAGACTTAATGTTTTATATGACTATTTTCTTCACATTTTTCTCATTTATTGGGATTACACCTTGGTTGGAAAGACCTATTACTTCATGAATTAGATCTGTTGTGATTTCTAACACTCCATCATCTAACCTATTGGCTCTTAGTTTAGCAATATTTTAACAACCTTGGAAATGCACAGATGCACCTATGGGGTAGCTTACTTCCCACAATCATTACATTCATACAAGAACAAAGACCAATGAACAAAACACAAAGGATTTCTACACTTTGAACTCTATAGAATTCAGGTGGGTGTACCTAGGATTAGGATCACTTAATTTTCCCTTTTTCACTAATCCTCACAAAGAAGATATGTGCCCAAAATACTTCTTGTTATTTGTGACATAAAATGATAGGGTGTGAAGCTAAATACACTACCAAGCTATGCATAAACAAAGAAGGGGCTTTAGGAATAAAGTCTGCAACTATTATCTTAAAGATTTAAAATTTGATTTCTTGTTTGTTCAGGGGTAAAATTGTTAGACAAGAAAGAACATTTATTTTGAAAAAATGTCTATGACCAGTCCCTTATCCATTGGGCATATTTAGAACAACTCCTCACTATGTTTTATGATTCTTATCATTCACCTTGCAAATAAAAATCAAATTGAGAACCTCACTACTTACGAATATCCTCCTTAATGCCCTGTAATTTTGTTAGGTTATATCAAGCATTTACTTAACTCTTCAAGTTAACAACAAAACATATCAAAACATATAGAACTATGTCTGCAACTATTGATCTTGAGGTCATTGACTCACAAGACAATAGGAAATCACAAACCATTAAACATGAGACAAGATTTAAAGCAATTCTTGAAATCCTTGTATAAGTTACCACAACCTAATACAAGAGTGATTCATTGAGCATAGAACATTCCAAAAGATAAATAAGAAAACTATTGTTTTATTAAGATCTTTGTAAAGCAGAGAGGTTACATACCTCTTCTACCAATCCTTGACTGAAAGCCTATATAACTATGTCCATCTTTTGTCTCTTTGTAGTTGATCATTGTTCTTAACCCTAGAAAACAAATCCCTCTAAAAGACCTTGGGAATCCTTTTATATGAACAAGGATTGCTACAAGCTTAGGGTCATTTAGGGAAAAAATAGGGAAACATTGTCACTCCAACAACATGAAATCAGTAAACAATTTATTACAGAAGTGACAAGGAAGAAACCCTAAATTAATTAGAGAATATCAGAAACAAATCTAATATCTTTTACATTGTGGAAACCCTAGCAGTCAAACTATAAATTAGGGCATGATTCTTTAATCCCTTCTACAAGCATCTTAAAACAAATATCTCATCTACCACAACATGCCAAGGACATAAAAGTTTTGACAATTTGGCCCAAATATAACTGTTGCATCTAGAAGCAATTACCTACAAATAATAAATTCAGGGCGGCAAGAAAATCTAATCTAATCACAATCGGCCCAACCACTATTGTGTCCATTCAATTTCTCAACTACAAACTATCATTTATGGCCCAAGAAGAATCAGATGTGATCATTTTTTTCTTCTAGAGTACCATCATTTCTATTTTCTACAAACCCTAGCTCAAAAAATTTAATTATGTGATGACAACAGATATTTATCAATTTTAAAACATGACCATCGATCCTGATCTTTTCCTAGCACATCAAGTGGTTCTGATAAATTGATAACAGTCAATTAAGATTTTGAAAATGTCCAACCACATCATCACTTCCCTTGGAAACTAATCAGGAGAAAGCACATCAGCACACCTTGCACTATCTTTATCTTAACCTCAGCAAGCCTTCCTTAACCCTAAGTCATCTGGAAAACTAGTGAGTGAAGACATTTTCTAGGTCGCGACACATTTTTCTTAACCTGGATTTAATCTAGAGATCACATGAACAAAGCATTCATGATATCGTTGAATCTTTTCTTGACTCATGGTTACATTTAGAGAATATGCGGCCACTGTCTGATCCTAACCGCATCAACGGTTCATGTTTAGGCTTCAATTCTTTATCTTAACCCATGCTCGATCTAGTGATTAAATGACTGAAACCATCTCCAATTCGTTGAACACTTTACTTAACTAAGGCTTTATCAAGAGAACACACGAACAAAGAATTCATGAGATCACTCAATATTTCACTTGACCCTGGTTAAATCTCAAGATTAAATGTTGGCCATTGATCTTCAAATCTATCAATAGCTATTGCTGAATTACCAAATATTTCATACTTAACCGTTGAGATTGGGAGATTAGGCGAATACCTCATTCATGTGATCACTAAATGTTAAGAGACTTAACCATTTTATTACAAGAATATGTGAACACATAGTCACCAATTTGTTGAATGCTATGACTAACCACCAATCACAAAACCACATTAACTTTGATCTAACCCAAGCCTAACTAGAGTTCACACAAATTCTTTGATCGCTGAATCACTAAATCTTTTCCTTAACCCCGGTCAACTTCTATGATTAAACACAAGCCCTTCATCTTATCCTCCATCTATGATTATCGCCGAATCACCAAGCTCTTGACTTAACTCATATTTTTTATCTAGTAATCTGGTGAAAAAGAGAAAACCTTGACTAGCCTTTAACTATGACCAGATTCAGAGATTACACGACTAAGGAAATATCACATTCGTTGGATATTTTCTTAACCTTGGGTTTCATTATGAGAACACACATCAGTCATTGATCAAGATCTGCATCAACGGTCCATTTTTTATCTCTGAGTGCTAGCACACTTGACCGCATTATTTGGAGATTCAATGACTGAAGGAAACCTAAACCACTCGCTAGGTCATCAAATGTTAGGCCATTAACCACCGAGATCGAGAGATCACGTGAACATTCCATTTTCCAGATCGTTGGATAAAAATAACTAACTACCAAAAATTAAGAGAACATGCAAACACTGTAGTCGCTTTTGTCTCTGAATAAAAACTTAACTTCCCGGGCTTAGAAAAAAACATGTGCAGAATGGGGACTTTAAGTGACCAGAAAAAGGTAACGAAGAAATAGAATAATGGTAGGGTTTTGGACTTAGACAAATTTTATGAAACCCTTGGACATGAAAAAACCCAATATCTCATACACTTTCAAAGTGCAATATCTCACTAGTTTTTTCATTTAAGGACATGCGATCTTAACTGGAGCTTGCATACACCTTGAACTATCCTTGACTAAGTACGCAAGCCACAAAACATCTTATATTTTCTTTGGTGATAAAAAATGTGTTGCAGTAGGACATGACAACGTTCTTAGGGTTTTGTAAGAATAGACCATTTTCATTGGATTTTTGGCAATGAAAAGAAAATGGGTTAACAGTGGCTCTATCTGGGGATGATGGGTAACTTGTGCCCATGCAAGAACTTAGAATTACTAGAGGAAGCAGACCGCCCAATGGACAAAAATTGACAAGGAACCTACTCAAAAAGAATAGCAGAACTAAAATGGGAAAGGAAGAAAGAAACACACAATTGAAAGGGAAAACTAACCTACTGTTCATGGATAAAGAGAGTACCTTATGAAAAGTACAACTTCTGAAATTGTCCATGAACTGGAAATTCCAAAACATTTCCAACCAAACCCTTCAAGATATAGGAATCATAACCCCATTTTGCATTAATGAGATAGGTTCCCAACAATATTGGGTCATATTTACTATGCTTACCCTTGTCTTCTAACCTGGTATTCCACATTAGAACCAGATCATTAATACAAAAACTTCTAACTCTGGTCTTTTTGTCATACAAGCTCTTATATTGCAACTGCAAGTTGATATTCTTGTCATGAGCCTCTCTTCTTGATTCAACCAACTATATTAGATCTTCCAATCTGATCATCATCTCATTATCCAAATCATTATCATATATTTGCATGAACTTATACATCTACAATAGATTGTTTTGTGGTAACCTAGCATGAATTCCATATACTAAATCAAAAGGAGCACAACCAATTTCCTTTTTTACTATCACTCTATTAGTCCATAGAGCCAGCTACAACTTGGAATCCCATGATTTCTTGTTCTTATCAAGGAGTCTTTTCAAAAAATTTATCAAGCTTGTGTAACTTGATTTAGCCTGACCATTACCTCGAGGGTGCTAAGGGGATGAATATGAGACCCAAATCCCATATTGTTAATAGAAATCACCAAACTCTTTAGACCTAAAACACATTGAAGTATCAACTACTATTGTCTCAGGACATCCAAACCTAGTCAAAATGTTCTGCATCATAAAATTAGTTACCACCTTATTGGTGGCCCTTCTAGTGGGAATTTCTTCCACCCATTTAGTGAAATAATCTATGGCCACCAGGATCCATGAATGACCCCCACTTGATTTTTTTGGGATTTCTCCAATAAAGTCCATACTCCACTTCTAAAAAGGGGCCATAATTGTAACAGGTTTTAAAGACAAATTACCATTGAATTTTAATTTTCTTGTGAACCTCTAGCAAGCATCATATTTCTTGAAAAAAAAATGTGCATCTTTGAAAATTGTGGGCCACCAAAAACCAAACCTCAATATCTTATGTGCAGTTGTCTTATCCATGTAATGGCCACCACACACACCTTTATTCATTTCCTGTAACAAGTGTTCATCCTTTTTATGATCAACACATTTGAGAAAAACACCTTTGTTGCTTCTCCACCATAATTCACCCTTGAAAATTTCATACCTTATAGCATGTAGTTTGACAGTCCTCTTTTTATTGTCATCCATTTCAGGAGGAAGAAACATTTTCTGCAAGTATCCAACAATATCTTTATACCAATCACAAAAATCTAAATCACATATATATGGCCTTTGTTCTTCTTCAATAAAATTGATATGATTTGCATCTAGATTACTTTGGGCCATGAGTTAAGCTAATCCTAGTCCTCTGGCTAGTTTTGTGATCTAAATGTCAATGTTGAATTCTTGGATCCTATTGATCCACCTACACCTTCTCCCTGAAACTTCTTATTGTACTAAGATGTCCTTCACAATAGTACTAGGCACATATGCAACTATAGTTTCTCCAACTAAGTAGCATCTAAAATTTTTAATAGCTTTAACCAGTGCATAGGCATGTTTTTCATTTATATCATATTTTAATTCTGCTGCTTGCAAAGATCTACTAAAAAAGGATATGGGCTGCTAAAAACCTTCTAAGTTCTTTTGCAATAATACTGCAGCAATGGTATGAAAAGAATCAAAAGATAAGATTTGGAGGGGCTTACTATAATCTGGTGTCCTCAGCACAAGTGCATCCTTAATTACTTGCTTAATTTCAGAGAAAGCCCTTCTAGCTTCTTTAGTCCAGTCCATCTTTGCATCCTTTTTCAATATTTTGGAGATAGGGACACTAGTCTCAACAAAATTTGGTATAAATCTTCTAATAAAGTTTATATGTCCAAAGAAAGACTAAATTCCTTTGACATTTCTTGGAAATGGTACTTTGTCAATTGCAATTACCCTTTTAAGGTCAATTCTAACTCCATTCTTAGACACAATGTGACCCAAAAGATTACCTTATGTTACCCCAAAAGCACATTTCTTTGGGTTCAAAGATACTCCATACTCTAGAGCTCTTACAAAAAAAATTTCAAGATGGCCACAATGTTGATCTTCCTTTGTTGAGTATGTTGTGAGGTCATCTTGATATATGACAAGGAACTTGTTGATGAAATCTACAAATTCCACATTCATGGCTCTTTGAAAAGTAGCCCCAACATTTTTCAAACCAAAAGGCATTATGATATACACATATGTACCCCATGGAGTAGTAAATGCAGTTTTGAACTATTCATTATCCTTGACAATAACTTGGTTATACCCTAAAAACCCATCCATCATAGACATCAGCTCTGACCCAGTAACTCTTTGTAGCATGGCTTCCAAATTTGGAAACCCATAGTTATCTTTTAATGAGTTCATATTTAAATTTTTGAAGTTAACACAAAGCCCAATGTCTCCATTTTTCTTCCTTACTGGGACCAAGTTAGAAACCCATGTTGAATTCCTAATAGGTTGAATGATTCCTGCATCACTCATTCTCTATAATTCTTCTTGCATTTTTGGTACCAAATTAGGGTTCATAGGTCTTAACTTTTGTCTGAAAGGCTTTATTCCTTCTTTCAAAGGAATCTCATGATGAACCAAATCATGTCTATAGGCTTTCAAGTCATCGTAAGACCATGCAAAGACATGCCTATATTTCCTAAGAAGAGCAATCAAGGACTTTCTTATTTTGGGAGTTAAATTTCCCCCAATATATATATTTTTTGGAGCTTCAACTGTCCCTAAATTTATTTCTTCTGATCCTCTGGCTTATTCACAGTTTTTTGCTGAAAATAACCTATCATTATTATCAAATGATCTCTCAAGAACAACCAAACATTTTGGGACTTTGTTTGTTTTTAATCACAAGACTTCATTACCTAAACAATATGCTTACCATCTAAAGTTTACAAATACCCACTGAAATTCAGTTATCTATCCTCAAGATCGGCCTCAGATTGTAAAACCATTAAGATGTCCAAATCATCTTCAAAAACTTGCCAATTTTCAATGTTGTCTAGTATAGAAGGTCTATATTGAATCTCAATTTTGTAAATTCCAAGAAATGTAATAGCCTTTGGTTTTAAAGCAATGTTTGTAAGCAGGTCATCCATTTTTTTTTTGACTTCTATCCATCCACTCAATACCAAAAGCATCAAAACCCTCTATCTCATCCCAAACTACATTTCTGTATTGTTTCAGTATGTCATTCATTGATGCATATTTGGATCTTACTTGAGATATCACAAGTTCTAAATCTCCAATCACTCTCATATTTCTGATTTTGTGTTTTGAAACCAACCTTAGCCCTATTAATAGATCCTCATACTCTGTGGTGTTTTTTGTACAAGGGAACATTAAATTAAATGAATACTTAAATGTCCTTTGAGTAGGAGCAATGAACAACACACCTGCATAAGCTCCCTCCTTAGAGCTTGCACCATAAAATTACATGGTCTATAAACCATCTTGACCTGTCAAATTCTCCTTATCATCAGAAAAAAGTAAAGTTTCATCTTTTCCTTCAACCTTTAGGCTTTGTACTTGAAAAGAATTAACATCAGTGTCAAGGAAACAATTCATGCTTTCATTTTTTGTCTCTTCCTCAATCATATGGGAAGTTCTATTTTCCCTGGATAACTTAACATTTTGACTAGAAATTTTGAAGGTTGAAAAAGATAAGTCACACTGTATACTACCTCTCATTGTTGCACTCCATTTTATTGATAATAACATTCAATATTGAGGAGATATGTCAACAACTAGTACACTCATAGTTAGTTATCTGTCAGGATAAGCTACAAGTTTGTAAGGTGAGGCCTTAATTGTACCAATGAAAGGTACTTCTCTGGAATCCATGGCCTAAAATCTCCCATGAGGAGTATCCACTTGAAGTCCCATTGTTCTCATGACCTTAATAGGCATAACTGTGTTGGATGCTCCAGAATCTATCATGCAATTTTTTAACATTTTTCCATTTATGACTAGAATTAAGAAAAAAGGATCAACAACTCCCAAAGAAGTAATGAAAACATTTGTATATAGATATATATGAGGTATTTCTAAAATAATTTCTTCTATATCCTTCCCCTTTTGTTCAGATTTATCTTTTGTCCCTCATGTTGTCTCGGTGTTTTCTACCTTTTGAACATTTGTTGAAAGAACACCATTTATCCATGTAAGGGCCTTCTTTTTGTGGTCACCTAAACTCATCATTTCCATTAATGGAACCTTAACTATTATCTAAGATAACAACTAATTCATATCAATAGGTTTTTATTTGATATTAGATAAATCTTGCCTTCCTTGAAACATATTTTCATCCTCAACCTATGATGCAAGATGTAACTTGTCTTCCTTTTTCTGCTTACTCTCAATTAGGGGAATGGGGATACTTGTCACTGGTGTCTTTACTTTTACTCTATATATATTGTTTAAATTATTTCACTTTTCTACCCCTTTTATTTTAATCTTTCTGATATTATCAACATCTTTATTCTTATCTTGTGCTTACTTAATGTCTTCACAATTTTTCTTGATAAACACACTTGCTTGTCTACCATATACATTACCAACTGTCCTATTTCTCAAAACATAGTTACTCCTAGCCTGAGTAACCATATCAGTAGTGATTTGAGATATTTCTTTATTATAAGGTCTTCTTAATACAATAGACTCATCACCCTCTTCAGTATTGTAAATTATATTTTCACTATCAAATTATATTTTAAATATCTTCTTCTTCATCATAAAAGACCTACTGATGATATGTCTCCTTTCGGCTTTGGGAATATGATGCATCTTGGTTTTCATATTCTTCTATAGAATCAACCTCCTCCCATACCTATGAAGTTTTCATAGCACAACCCCAGTCATCATAAGATTCATCTTCCTCCCCTTCCTGCTCCTCATTTACAAATATATTTTGAGAAATTGCACAATAGTCAGGATCATGTGGGGACTGGTAGACTATGCACCATGGGACATCATATGTTATGTTAATAGAGTGACTTTACAAAGGATATGGGGTTTTATCATTTGGTTTATTCTTTATTTCTATGATTTTAGGCCTTTCATCCTTCCATTGGATATGGTAAGGAAAATTATGCAACCTAGGTTGCCTATCAAAGTTGTTGAAAGGACATTTACCATTACCTTGAGACCTATTTCTATTTTCACTAGGCTTCAAATCCTTCAATACATTCAGGATTTGTTTCAAATTGTCCTCCTCCCTAGGCTTTATATTAGAAGCTTTATCCAATTCTTTCTTTCCAAACTTAGAAGGTCTAGGCTTCTCTCTCCTACCTAGCTTACATGATACCCTTCTGTTACTTTCAATATTTACAACATATTTTTGGGCCTCCCTAATGGCTCTAGGATTTTTGTCTCTAAGTAGGTAACCCATTTTTGCATCATAAGAATTCAGATATGTTGCAAAGCAAACCTTTTCATCTAATCTCATAACTTGAAAAAGTTTATGCATTGCCTTTTGAAATCTGACATTAAACTCAAGGACTTCCTCATTTTGGTTTTTCCTAATGTTGTTGAATTCATTCAGCATAAAATATTCATTTTTTTTGTCACCATATTGGTCCTTAAAAAAATTTATAAAATCATCCCAAGAGCCAATACAATCATAAGGGAGTCCTCTAAACCAGTCTCTAGCATCTTCAATTAATGATTGAACAAATAATTTCATAATGACATATTCATGTTCAATTTCATAGTCATCTATTATATCAATGAAATTCTTTAAATGTTGCTCACATGTAAAAAAATTATTGCTAGTGAACTTTGGAAGTTTTTCTCTAATTATTTTAGGGATCAAATTAGGATAACCAGAAATGCCATTAAAAAGAAGTTGTCTATACCTTTCCATATGAACTGGTCTCCTCTGCAACGATCCATCATTCTAAGAAGTAGATGATTTATTTGATATGCTGAAAACATTTGTAACAACCACTAGTGTAACAATATAATTCTGTCTGTCAGAGTTCCCAGAGTTAGCACCAAGCACAACATTTTGAGGCACTGAGTATTGTTTGAGAAAGTCAATCTTCTTTTTCATTTCTAGAGTAGTAGATTCAAGTTCTACTTTCCCAAGTTCCTTAGCCACTATATCCTCCTCTCTCTTGGCCTTTTCAAGTTTAGCATCCAGCTTTAACACTTGATCTAGGGGGTCTCTATTATCAGAAGGTTCATTGATTGTGATTCCAACAACTATTTTCTTACCTTTATCCCTAGGTTTTCTTACCTCACATATTTCTTGGATAATAGGTTGTTCTTTCATTTTTTTAGGTACTAGAACATAATTTATTGCTTCCAAATCTAACAACTACCTCTTTAACTATTCAACTCTTATCATAGCTTGTCTTATTTTATCTTCTCTTTCTTTTTCCCTCTATTGTCTAATGTTATCTTGTTCCTGAATTCTTCTCTCCAAATCATAAACTTATTCAAAGATCTCTTCAGATTCTGGGAGAGTTGTTTCAGAGTCAAAATCTTCATCATGAAATTTATCTTGTTTTTCTTCTGAGAAATGAAGGCCTTGGGATACTTAAGTACCAAGGGAAAAAGGAGGATAAAAGTCTTGTCTACTCCTACTTTTACTTCTCGGCCTTCTATTATTTTCAAGTGTTTTATTTGGGATCATTCCTTTATTGTATTATGATCTTCCTTCCCCTCTCTCTGAAGGATAATCGTAGTCCTCATATTGACCTACTCACAAATCCATAGCCTCTTCATATTCTGATATATTACCATCTTGATTGGGGTGGACTTGCTCATCTTCATTTGTATTTTTTTGTTTTCATGCCCGAGGCATGTTTTCAGCATTCCTATTAGCTCTTGGCTAACGAGCCCTAGAAGTACTTGGGAGTTCACCCTCTAGCCTATCCTTAGGGAGATCCTTCCTCTTGTCCCTAGTAATTCTTTGATTCATATTTTGATATTTTTATTATATCAGCACTGCTACAAATATTTCTCAGAGTCACCACTCACACTTAGTGAGAAGATGTAAAACTTTAGATTTTGACTCTACTCTTTCAATGGTGACTAATGGATAAGATAAATAAGCCATCCAAGATTTTATCTCTACTTGTACCCACATTATTTTAGCACAAATTTTTAATACCAGAGATCTTCAATCTAGATTTATCATGACTACATCATCTCTATTCCCCAGTAGAGTTTCCATTTTGTTGGCTCTTGGTTTAGCAATATTTTAACAACCTTGGAAATATAGAGATGCACCTATGGGGTAGCTTACTTCCCACAATTAGTACATTCATACAAGAACAAGGACCAATGGACAAATCACAAAGGCTTTGTACACTTTGAATTCTACAGAATTTAGGCAGGTGTACCTAAGATTAGGATCACTTATTTTTCCCTTTTTCACTAATCCTCACAAAGTAGATATGTACCCAAAATACTTCTTGTTATCTGTGACATAAGGGATAGGGTGTGAATCTAAACACACTACCAAGATAAACACAAAAAAAGTAGGGGCTTTAAGAATTAAGTCCATAACTATTGTCTTAAAGATTTAGAATTTGATTTATTATTTGTTTAGGGGTAAAATTGTTAGACAAGAAAGAACATCTATTTTGACAAAATGTATGTGATCAGTCCCTTATCCATTGGGCATATTCAGAACAACTCCTCACTATGTTTTTTTATTCTTATCATTCACCTTGCAAATGAAAGTCAAATTGAGAACCTCACTACTTATGAATATCCTCCTTAATGCCCTGTAATCCTGTTAGGTTATATCAAGCATTTACTTAACTCTTCAAGTTAATAGAAAAACATATGAAAACATACAGAACTATGTTTGTAGCTATTGATCTTGAGGTCATCAACTCACAAGACAATAGGAAATTACAAACCATTAAAAAGGAGACAAGATTCAAAGAAATTCTTGGAATCCTTGTATAAGTTTCCACAAACTAATATAGGAGTGATTCATTGAGCATAGAATATTCCATAAAATAAATAAGAAAACTATTGATTCATTAAGATCTTTGTAAAACAGAGAGGTTACATACCTCTTCTACCAATCCTTGACTGAAAGCCTATAGAACTATGTCTATCTTTGGTCTCTTTGCATCTGATCCTTTTTCTCAACCCCGAAAAATAACTCCCTCTAAAAGACCTTGGGAATCCTTTTATATGAACAAGGATTTCTACAAGCTTAGGGTCATATAGGGAAACATTAGGGCAATATTGTCACTCCAACATCATGAAATCAGGAAACAATTTATTACAGAAGTGACATGGAATAAATCCTAAATTAATCAAAGAATATCATAAACAAATATGATATCTTTTACATTGTGGAAACCCTAGTAGTCAAACTACAAATTAGGGCATGATTCTTTAATCCCTTCAGCAAGAATCTTAAAACAAATATCTCATCTACCACAACACACCAAGGACATAAAATTTTTGACAATTTGGTCCAAACATAACTGTTGTATCTAGAAGCAACCACTTGCAAATAATAAATTCAGGACGACAAGAAAATTTGATCTAATCACAATTGACCCTACCACTACTGTGTCCATTCAATTTCTCAAATGAAAATTATCATTTATGGCCCAAGAAGAATTAGATATGATCATTTTTTCCTTTGGCATACCATCATTTCTATTTTCTGCAAACCCTGGCTCAAAAAATTTAAATATGTGACCGACAATCGATAATTTATCAATTTTAAAACATGACCGTCGATCCTGATCATTTCCCAGCACATTGGGTGGTTCTCATAAATTGACAATAGTCAATTGAGCTTTTGAAAATGTCCAACCACATCATCACTTACCTCGGTGACCAATCAGGAGAAAGCATGTCAGCACACCTAGCACTATCTTTATTTTAACCTCAGAAAGCTTTCCTTAACCCTAAGTCACCCGGTGAACTGGCAACTAAAGGCATTCGCTAGGTCGTGACACATTTTTCTTAACCTAGATTTAATCTGGAGATCATGTGAACAAAGCATTTGCAAGATCGCTAAATCTTTTCTTGACTCATGGTTACATTCAGAGAATACGCGACCACCGTCTAATCCTGACCGCATCAATGGTTCATGTTCAGGCTTCAATTCTTTATCTTAACCCATGCTCGATCTCGCAATTTAGCGACTAAAACCATCTCCAATTCTCTGAACACTTTACTTAACTATGGCTTTATCAGGAGAACACATGAACAAAGTATTCACAACACCGCTCAATATTTCACTTGACCATGGTTAAATCTTGAAATTAAACATTGGTCATTGATCTTCAAAGCTAACGACGCCTATCACTAAATCGCCAAATGTTTCATACTTAACCACTAAGATTGGGAGATTAGGGAAATACCTCATTTGCGTGATCTCTAAATGTTAAGAGACTTAACCATTTTATTATGAGAATACACGAACACATAGTCGCCAATTCACTGAATGCTATGACTAACCACCGATCAAAAAACCACATTAACTTTGATCTAATCCAAGCCTAACTAGAGTTCACACAAATGCTTTGATCACTGAATCACTAAATCTTTTCCTTAACCCTGGTCAACTTCTAAGATTAAACACTAGCCCTTGATATGATCCTCGATCTACGGTTATCGTTGAATCACCATGTTGGACTACAACTGATTTGGAATCTGATTGAAGAATCTATGATTAAAGATCACTAAGGAGTTTTTGATTAGATATGTAATATGATTAAATTAGTATTATGTTGTCATTGATGTCAACTAGCTTGACAACACTTATCTTGTAAGTTACTACACCGAGACATCTGAAGAAAAGTGAAAAGAAATGAAGAATAGAGAAATCTACATGAGGAAAGATGTACATGACAGATGAGGATAAGGAACACATTGAGTAACTTGTTGATGAGTCTATGACTTGATAATATTGACTTCATTATGTTGCATTCATCTATGATGAAGTATAGAGCTGAAAGACACAAAGCAGTGTTGTCGGTAAATGAAGCATTTCTAGTATACACCAATGGAGTGTAGTGTATACCAACCGCAATATTAATCAAGTAGTGTTTACTGACACATTCTTTGTTTACCGAGGAAGAAAGAATGAATTAAATGATTAGTTTAGTCGATAAGATTGATGAGCTGGCAAGAGTATAACATTAAGGTAACAGATAAAGTTTGTTATGCAGATCAACAGCTGACAAAATTCAAAGATCTAATGGAGAAAATTGAAACGTGTTATTGACACAAGTACCGAGAAAGTTTTAAGCGAAAAAATTTATGAATGTGATTAAGCGGCAAAATCTGATGGTGGAGAAGAAAATGATTTACTCATCTATATAAGAGAACATAATTTATTTAAGAAAAAGTGGGAAGAAGAAGAAGTTGCAGGATTATTGCGTGAATAAGGTTTTCATGCATTCTGATCATACTAGTTATTAAGAACTAAGCTACAGAGCAATTACCAAGCTATAGAGAGTAGTTATCGATGGATAGTAAGTTGATACAATATTGAATTTGAAGTGAATTATTGATCAGAAGGATTTGTATGGACTAAATATTGATCTGTAATCTGCAATTGAAGTTGTATTAAAGTAGGTAATTTACTATTACATATTTAACCATTGTATACATTCTAAATCTCTTAACCGAGTGGACTCTAAAAGTCTTATGATGTATCATTTATAGAATGAACATTGTTATCCTGTCAACCCCATAGTGAATGCTGGTTGGATGATAACTTCTAGCCTAAAATCCTCTAACAAGGTCACACTTGACAGTGTGTTTGTAACCTTTAACAGGGTTGGGTCTTAACCGACCTCACTTCAGAAGAGTGAACAATTTTTGGGTTGCCGGTCCCAGGTGGTTTTTCCCTTTACAAGGTTTCCATGTTAAATCTCTTATGTTATGTGTTGATTGTGATATATGTTAGTTATCATACTTTGCATGTTACATGTTAGATTTGATCGGTAAACTCTTATAAGTATTAAATTGGTAATCGGTAAAAGCACAGATAGTGAGAGTTATTATTGCTTACCGATGAGCAGAAATTGAAGAAATTGTTTTGAATTATACATTTTGTTTTGGGACACTGGATAACTGATTCACCCCCCCTCTCAGTTATTCTAACAATTGGTATCACAGCAGTGTTGCTTGGAATAGAGTTTTAAGGACTTAAGCATAAAGGTCTCAAGATGTATAAGAGGGAAGTACTAAAATTGAATAAAGAGAACTTCACAGTATGGCAAAGCAGAATGAAGCTACACATATCTGGAATCGGGAACTCAGCACTAGATTTGATGGAAAATGGCTACATGCAACCACCCACTAGTCCCCTAACTATTGATCAACTGAAGGATAAGCATGAACACAATGTTACTATGATGGAACTTGCTACTGCCTATACTGATGCTGAATTTGAAGATATCAAGACATGCACAACTGCCAAAGGAATATGGGATAAATTAGCACAAATCTATAGTGGAGATCTGAATGTCAAAAGAGCCCGAGCTGAAAGTCTGAGAGGCAGATTTGATGATATGAGAATGAAAGAAGGTGAGAACATTGTCCAATATTAAAATAGACTCAAAGAGGTGGTACATGCTATTAGAGCATCTGATGGAGTGATTGATGATGAAACAGTGATAAGCAAGATTCTTAGAACTTTTCTACTAGTTTATGTAATCAGGATTTCTGCAATTCATGAAACAAGAGCTACATCCAACCTCACTCTTGACACTCTGATTGGTAAACTTACGACCTTTGAATTAAACAATTTTGATAACAGTGTTGTTCCTTCTGTTGAATTTGCTTTCATGTCTTCTCTGAAGATTGGAAAGTCTAGCAGGAATAGTAAGAATTGTGATAGTGATGACAATACCAATGATGAACTTGAAGAGCTTGAAGCACTTATGGCCAGAAGATTGCCTAAAGAAAAAGGAAGGTATAGAGGTAAGCTACCTTTAGCATGCTTTCATTGTAAATAAGTTGGTCACATCACTGCTAGATGTCCACAGAAGAAAGATGATGATAGATCCAAAGACCAATCTAAAGGAAGCTATGGGAGAAGAGTCAACAGAGGTTACCGACACAACAACAAAGACAACCGAGATGAAAAAGGAAAAAAGGTATGTTACATAGCCCAAGATATTGAAACTAAATCTAATTTTGATGATGATATAGAAGTTGTATTTGTTGCTATGAAAGATGACTCAGAAGAGGAAAAGAAACATGAAGAGATAGCACTAATCTCTAAAGTAAGCAGAAATGATACATGGATCATAGATAGTGGCTACACACATCATATGACCGGTGATGTAGAGAAGTTTGATCATCTTGTTGAATATAATGGAGGATTTGTGAGAATGGGAAATGATGCACCTTGTATGGTAAGAGGTAAAGGCTCATTGATGATCAATGACAGATTACAATGTGAAAATGCATATTGGGTAGATGGACTGAACTATAATCTGATAAGTGTGGCTCAGCTGAATAATTTAGGCCACTGACTGGCTTTTGAGAGCAAAAAGGTGAAGATTTATGATGATGGAGGAAGACTTGCCAGAACTGGTACACAATCCAGAGGTAATCTATTCTATCTTAATATATTAGATCAGTCTTCTTGTTTGTTAATAAAGGATGAAGATACTTGGTTGTGGCACAGAAGGTTATGTCATGTGAACTTTGACAACATGATCAAGATTAGTAGAAAGAAAAGAGTTAGAGGATTTCCTAACTTGACAAAACCTAATCATGCCATGTGCCATGAATGTTAGAAAGGTAAGATGACTAAGTCTAGTTTTAAAAGCAAAGACTATTCAACAAAGAAGATACTTGAGTTGGTTCATACCGATCTGTGTGGTCCTATGACAACTCCGAGTTGTTCTGGTGATAGATATTTTATTCTTTTTGTTGATGATTATACTAGACTAATGACTGTTATGTTCTTGAAAGAGAAATTTGAAGCTTTCAAAATGTTTAAGTGGTATAAAGCTAAGGTAGAGAAAGAAACTAGAAAAGAAATAAAATTCTTAAGATCTGATAGAGGAGGTGAATTTATCTCTGATGAATTTACTAAATTTTTCAATGAGCATGGAATCAAGAGGCAGGTATCAGCACCGAGAACACCTCAGCAAAATGGCATTGCTGAAAGAAGGAATAGGTCTATAATTGACTGTGCTAGAACATTGATGATACAAAAAAATGTTGCTCAGACATATTGGAGGGAAGTTGTCAGCACATCTGTATATGTTCTTAACCGAGTACAACTAAAGAAGGACTCAACCCAAACACCTTATGAACTATGGTTTGGACACAAACCTATTGTAAGCTATTTCAAAATTTTTGGAAGTAAATGCTTTATCTTGAAAGATGAGAGAAATGGAAAATTTGATTCTAAAGGAGATGAAGGAATATTTCTTGGATATTCCACTACAAGTAAAGCATACAAATATTTGAATAAGGCTACAAATAAGATTGTTGAAAGTACTAATGTTCATGTTGATGAGTTTGATGAAAAGTACAGAGGAAAGTACAAAGGAACCAAAAGATTATGGTAGATTCACTTACATTGAACATCCAGAGTATCTACCGACACTACAAGCTATAACAACCGGTCAGCAGGGAAATAATGCAGTACAATAGGCACCACAAACCGATGAACATGAAGAAGTTGTCGAGTAAGGAAATGACCCTGAGTAGGATGAACAAGAAAGGAGAAATCAAGTCTTGGCTAGTTTTTTCAAAAGACATCATCCTGAAACACAAATCATTGGAGACAGACATGTTGGAATGCAAACCAGAAGCAAAAAAAGACAAGGTACATGTCTAATTTGTGAGTTTGAACCTAAAACTGTGAAAGTTGCATTAGAGAATAAAGAATGGGTTAATGCAATGAAAGAGGAAATAGAGAAAATAGAAAAGAACAAAACTTGGTCCTTAGTACCCCTACCGAAAGATAAGAATGTTATCAGTACTAAGTGGATATACAGGAATAAATTGAATGAAAATGGTGAAGTCACAAGAAATAAAGCTAGATTAGTATGCAAGGGATATGCACAAGAAGAAGGCATTGACTATGGTGAGACATTTGCACCTGTTGCTAGATTAGGAGTTAGAATACTACTTGCATATGCTGCACATAAGAAATTCAAAGTCTATCAAATGGATGTGAAGTCAGCATTTTTGAATGGTATACTTGAAGAAGAAATCTACATTGAACAACCTGAAGGATTTTTTGATCCTGACAATAAAGACATGGTATGTAGATTACATAAAGCTTTATATGGACTAAAGCAAGCACTGAGAGCATGGTATGAAAGACTGCATACTTATTTGTTAAGTATTGGATTTGTAAGAACAACTGAAAACAATAATTTGTATGTGAAAGGTGATACTGATGATACTATTATCATTGCTGAAATATTTGTTGATGATATTATCTTTGGTGGCTCACATCTTGTCTGCAAGGCATTTTCTAATGAAATGCAAAAGGAATTTGAAATGTCTATGTTCGGAGAGATTAAGTTATTTCTTGGACAACAAGTGATTCAGTAGAGTGATGGCATATTCATAACACAATCTAAATACATAAAGGAAGTACTAAAGACATTTGGCATGGAAGATGCTAAACCTGTGGGAACACCAATGGCTACTAGATGCAAATTGACAAAGGTGAATGAAACTACTGAGGTAAATCAGACACTTTACTGATCCATGATTGGTAAGTTAATCTACATAGTTCACAGTAGGCCAGATATAGCACATGCTGTGGGAATTGTTGCAACATTTTTTGCTAACCCTAGAGAATCACACATGATAGCTACAAAAAGGATCTTAAGATACTTGAAGAAAATAGAGAATTATGGATTATGGTATTCTAAGGAAGGGAATTTTGAACTGAAAGTTTACACCGATGTTGATTGGGCTGGAAATGTGGATGATAGAAAAAGCACCACCGGAGGAGCATTTTTCTTTGGTGAAAGACTTGTAACTTGGACAAGTAAAAAGCAAGCTTGTATTTCTTAGTCTACAGCTGAAGCAGAGTATGTTGCTACTACTACTAACTATTCAAACATTGCATATATCAAACAAGTGTTGGAAGGAATGAATGAGGTAATCACTGACCCAGTGATTATATATTGTGACAACACTAGTGCTATTAATATTTCAAAGAATCCTATGATGCACTCTAAGACAAAGCATATATCTATCAAGTATCATTACTTAAGAGAACAAGTGCAAGAGAAGCAAGTTAATTTATAATTTGTTACATCTAAAGAACAACTTGTAGATATTTTTACA
This sequence comes from Chamaecyparis obtusa, assembly GCA_027943335.1. Taxonomy (NCBI): domain Eukaryota; kingdom Viridiplantae; phylum Streptophyta; class Pinopsida; order Cupressales; family Cupressaceae; genus Chamaecyparis; species Chamaecyparis obtusa. The sequence goes on along the minus strand of BSBK01002565.1, from coordinate 1,967,687 downwards.
AAGCCCCTACCAAAGGACACATTTGAATACTTGAGGACTAGACTTGGGGTCCATCCCCTGTCTATCAGTCACTAAGGTGATCTGGATGTTGCATCAACCTACTTTTATCAGAAGATCATTCATGTTGATGCAACATAGTTCACACTTTGAATCATGTTCAAGGTTGTGATTAAGTTTGAGCACTTGAACCAATGAGATATCAGTATACAGAGATACAAAGGAAGTACTGAACACCACAAAAAGTTACTTGGCTACTACAAAGATGATTATTTATTTATTTCTTTGGCATTTTTGTCAAAGGGAGAGATGAACAATATGAAAGGCATGTACAACAATGAAAGGGAGAGATGAACAATATGAAAGAATCTAAGGGAGAGATAATCTGAATGGAACTGAAGAACTAAAAAGATTACAACTACAGAATGGTAAAGTTGTATTACTTAATGCTGGTTCAGTAACATAGTGATTAAACATATTAAGTCTATTCAACTTACAACATTTGTTCACAAAGTTGTGGAATGTATGTTTGGTATGTTTATGGTACATTTCATATTACTTGAGTTTCCATCAATGCCAAAGGGAGAAATTGTTGGGCTACAACTGATTTGGAATCTGATTGAAGAATCTATGATTAAAGATCACTGAGGAGTTGTTGATTAGATATGTAATATGATTAAATTAGTATTATGTTGTCATTGATGTCAACTAGCTTGACAACACTTATCTTGTAAGTTACTACACCAAGACATCTGAAGAAAAGTGAAAAGAAATGAAGAATAGAGAAATCTACATGAGGAAAGATGTACATGACAGATGAGGATAAGGAACACATTGAGTAACTTGTTGATGAGTCTATGACTTGATAATATTGACGTCATTATGTTGCATTCATCTATGATGAGGTATAGAGCTGAAAGACACAAAGCAGTGTTGTCGGTAAATGAAGCATTTCTAGTATACACCAACGGAGTGTAGTGTATACCGACCGTAGTATTAACCGAGTAGTATTCACCGATGCATTCTTTGTTTACCGAGGAGGACAAAATGAATTAAATGATTAGTTTAGTTGATAAGATTGATGAGCTGGCAAGAGTATAACATCAAGGTAACAGATAAAGTTTGTTACGCAGATCAATGGCTGACAATATTCAAAGAAGATCTAATGGAGAAAATTGAAATGTGTTATTGACACAAGTACCAAAAAAATTTTAAGCAAAAAAATCTATGAATGTGATTAAGTGGCAAAATCTAATGGTGGAGAAGAAAATGATTTACTCATCTATATAAGATAACATAATTTATTTAAGAAAAAGTGGGAAGAAGAAGAAGTTGCAGGATTATCACGTGAATAAGGTTTTCATGCATTCTAATCATACTAGTTAGTAAGAACCAAGTTGCAGAGCAATTACCAAGCTACAGAGAGTAGTTACCGATGGACAGTAAGTTGATACAGTATTGAATCTGAAGTGAATTATTGATCAGAAGGATTTGTATGGACTAAATATTGATCTGTAATCTGCAATTGAAGTTGTATTAAAGTAGGTCATTTACTGTTACATATTTAACCATTGTATACAGTCTAAATCTCTTAACCGAGTGGACTCTAAAAGTTTTATGATGTATCATTCATAGAATGAACATTGTTATCCTGTAAACCCCATAGTGAATGTTGGTTGGACGATAACTTCTAGTCTAAAATCCTCTAACAAGGTCACACCTAACAGTGTGTTTGTAACCTTTAATAGGGTTGGGTCTTAACCGACCTCACTTCAGAAGAGTGAACAATTTTTGGGCTGTCGGTCCCAGGTGGTTTTTCCCTTTACAAGGTTTCCACGTTAAATCTCTTGTGTTATGTGTTGATTGTGATATATGTTAGTTATCATACTTTGCATGTTACATGTTAGATTTGATCGGTAAACTGTTATAAGTATTAGACTGGTAATCGGTAAAAGCACAAATAGTGAGAGTTATTATTGCTTATCGACGAGCAGAAATTGAAGAAATTTTTTTGAATTATACATTTTGTTTTGGGACACTGGATAACTGATTCACCCCCCCTCTCAGTTATTCTAACACACCAAGCTCTTGATTTAACTCATCTTTTATCTGGCAATCCCGCGACAAAGAGAAAACCTTAACCAACCTTTAACTATGATTAGATTCAGAGATTACACAACTAAGGAAATATTGCATTCACTGGATATTTTATTAACCTTTGTTTTCATTACGAGAACATGCGCCAGTCGTAGATCAAGATCTGCATCAATAGTCCATGTTTTATCTCTGAGTGCCAACACTCTTGACCACATTATTTAGAGATTCAGCAACTGAAGGAAACCTAAACAACTCACCAAGTCACTAAATGTTAGGTCATTAATCACCAAGATTAGGAGATCACACAAACATTCCATTCACCAAATCATTGGATAAAAATAACTAACTACCAAAAATTAAGAGAACATGCGAACACTGCAGTCGCTGAATAAAAACTTAACTGGTCGGGCTTAGAAAAAAAACATGTGGAGAATGGGGACTTTAAGTGTCCAGGAAAAGGTAACAAAGAAATAGAATAATGGTAGGGTTTTGGACTTAGAAAAATTTTATGAAACCCTTGGACATGGATAAACCCTATTTCTCATACACTTTCAAACTACAATATCTCACTAGTTTTTTCATTTAAGCACATGCGATCTTAACTGGAGCTTGCATACACCTTGAACTATCTTTGAATAAGTACACAAGCCACAAAAAATATTATATTTTCTTCCCTGATAAAAAATGTGTTGCAGTAGGACATGGCAACTTTCTTAGGGTTTGGCAAGAATAGACCATTTTCATTGGATTTTTGGCAATGACAGGAAAATGGGTTAATATAACCAAAATTTCCCATCATGAATTTTTCTTAGTATGATCTTGTTCCATTCATCATTATGAAACTCATAATGAAACATGTACTTCATAATTTCTAATTGACCTAAATGACTGTACCCTTCTTTTAAAGTCATGCCCCGATTGTAAATTTTATCATATTCCTTAGTCATACTGTTATCTCCTATAGTCTCAAACTTGCATTTTAAATAACCTTTTACATCTTCCAAATGTAAAACTATGTTTGGTGTAGATGATAAAGCCAAACTATGGTCATCTTTTGTAGGTTCAACTAGCTCCCTTCTTAGCTTAGGTCTAGGGGTATTCTTAATGTTTTGAATTAGGGTTGCATCCATGATTATATTAAAAATAGTATCTTCAATAGTAAGCTCTTAGTGAAATACCTTAGTGTCACGATTTAGGGCTCTTTGTGTCGATCTGATGAAAATATGGCTCCAAATCCTTCAAACTACTTTCAATCTCCTCTGGCTCACTCTCTAAAACTCTTGTAATCTCATGAATGATCGAATGTTGTCCAATAATCTTCTTTTAATCATTAAATCCTTCAATACATTGTCGTCACATTAATTATATAAGTGTGTTCATGCCAAAAAGTTGTCTCTAACTGTCAATGAACTTCTTTCACTCCGTGTGATTTCATACATGCTCAGAATCTTATGCACTCTTGACCATAGCTTCCTTACATTATTTACTATCACATATTTACTTTTGAAGGCTTGATTCAAATTATGCTAAATCCTATGATGTTTTGATGCTTATTCTGGCATTTAATTGATGAAATTTGATGCTTAATCAATTTTAAATGGGTTTAGAACTAATTATATCTTACTTTCAAATGCTTCACTTGACTGAATTCTTGATATTGTGGATGCACTTGCTTGATCTGTAGCTTTGACAAATATAACTTCTTCATGTTACTACTATTTTATTTCTAACTTGTTGTTATCCATATTCCTTTTGGTATAGTTCATGTTTCTTCTAGGATTAGGATTCCTCATATTGTTCATTCTGCAATATCTTTTTGTGTGTCCCATGTTGTTACAAATCTGACAAACTATGACATTGTTTCCATATCTTGATCCTAACTGACTGATCTATGATCTATAATTTCTAGCAATATGTCCAAAATTCTTGCATCTATAACACATAACTCCATTTCTTATATTGTTTGTTGCTCTAGTAGGTCATTTATCTTTAGGGTTAGCACCTCTAAAAATTATAATATTATCTTTATTACTAGATCTAGATTTTTTACAATCAGTATCTCTATGACCAAAACCATGACAATTATAATAATAATCAGAGATAGGTTTGAATTTCTTACCTATATAGTCCCTTTTCATGTGTCCAAATGAATTGCATGCATAACATCTACCTTTGAATTCATTTCACATTTCTTTAGGTGATTCCACTTGCTTAGGTTGCTTAGGTACATCTTCAGATTGGTTAGACTCAACATTATTTTGTTTTTCTTCTTCTTTTTTCTCAGGTTGTTGAATTACCAGATCTAGTTCTTTACACTCTTCAGTCTTATTTGAGAACTTTTCTTCAAAATATCCAAGAGCAATTTTATCATAAGAAGGTTTCTGGTAAGAAATCCGTTCATCAATCATTTCACTACTAGAATATAGTTTCTCTAGATGTTGCTTCATCTCTCCTTTCACAATTATACTTCTCAAGTTCAACATACCGCAACTTTGTAGTCTCAAGTTCGGATATTACTTTGGTAAGATTAGACCTTAGATCTGTAATTTTAGATTTTAGATCTGATTCAATTTTACTGTTGTCATATTTCTAGATTAAATTTTGATGTAGTCAAAGTAAGGAGGATCCAATTAAGGACTATCCAAAATTTCAGCCAAACACCAACAATGTGGAATAACACAACAAGATAAAGCTTCAACAAAATTCCATTAAACATGCCTGACTGTAAGGCCTTCCAGGTTAGGGACAAATACAATCACTTACAAAGTATTTTTGAAAAATCCTGGCTAGTCCAACTTTGAATCACATCAGTAATTGATGGAAACACTAAGGTAGATATAAAATTGAGCTCACAAGCCTCTAAGAAATCTCCTTGTCTCCAAGCATGCAAACCACTAGCTCTACTATTACAATTATCAAATAAACAATCTGATCTTCAAGATCTCGCAGGATCCAGGTGATATCCTTCTCAATCTGACCCACTGACTGACTCTCTAAAAAATACCCAAGCACTCCTTAAATACATTTCCTCAACCAAAAGTCAGCTAGAAGAAATAATTAACTCCTAAGCCAAGTTGGCTTCTACTACAAACAAATATTAAATGCAACAACAATCTATTAGAAAGTAAAGTCCACCAAGATAACGGAGAGGGGGGGGGTGAATCAGTTATCAGATAATTATAAATTTTAACATCTTCAATAGCATTTAACCATGTAAGAAATGCAATTACTAACCATACAAAGATATTCATACACAATGACACAATAACACAAGATATGTTGACTAGGGAACCTCTTGATCAAAGAGTAAACCCCGATGGGAATGATGCCCACAAAAGATGAACTAATATGAATATTCCTTGTGAGAGGATGGACTCTGTTAGGAGTCTTATGAAATACATTTAGTACATATAAATCCTTGTTAGGAGATTTTGAATCCCTGTTAAACGATTCTAACCCTGTTAAGAGTTATGGAAGACAGAAGGACCCATTGCCCAAACAGCTTCAGGGTAAGATCACTGAACACACTGTCCAAATAACCTTGATATTATTTAGAAAAATAATATGAAATATTTTACCTCCTTATTGTGCCAAACCACACTCACTACTACACCAAATCTCAATTCCAGATCTCTGTACTTCGCATGTTTTCCTTCACAATTTCACTTTCACAACCTCTTAGGCTCTTTTCTTCACTTCATGCTTACATTTGCATGCAACCAAACCATGCTCACACTTCTTTAATATTACTACTACATACAATAAGGAAAAACATTCCTTCCTTTATACCACACTCAAATAATTACAAATGAGTCAGCACACAAATACAAAATAAAAGTTTCCATACACTACATCAAAATTACACAAAACTTTCAGCTTCCAAATGCAATAACTCTTCATTCATGTGACCTCGAAGTTTGTGCTATCAACCATGTCACCATCAATGTGTCTCAAAATTCCCTTTAACTACACAAAACTAGATTCCATCCCGATTAGGAGATATGATTCGATTTCCACAAACTGCCACTCAGGAACACTGCCTGAATACTGCTTTTACCAAAATGCTCATAACTTTCATGAATCAATGAATTATTGTTTGCACTCTTATCCATAGACAAATAACATATCAAATAATATAACCTCAACATCACATAGATCCATCTACAATATCCCACGTGCGCTAATCAAAACACTGTTTGCTTCTCTACTAGTCTCCAGAAGATCACTGTGTTGACATCAATGACAATCATAGTCATGAATGCAACAACAACTACTATAGAATGACTACCAACATATAGAATTCATTCCTAACAATCTCTCCCATTGGTATTGATGGCAACATAGATGAAAAAATCTAATGTTCCAAAAATCCAATACTGTTGCACTGATACTCTGAAAGTTCTTCAAATCTTCTTCATCAATCAAATCTTGCTTCGTTATCCTATTAAGTTCTCTCCTACAGATGTTCTATATTGTTTTTCATGTATACTTCTCCCCTATTAACATCAATGACAAAAATTTCATCACTATGTCAACAACAACTCAATGTCCAAAGACACTATTTCATAAATACATTCACAAGAGTCCTCATGACTCAGCTCAGATACACATACTCACCCATAAAGGAAGTACCAACATCCAATCCAGAAAAAGATAGGGCTCATATACAACTAGATGGATGCAATCAACTGCATCATTACTCAAAATTAGGTTGGGGTATAACCCCAAGCATACCTCTCAGATACTCAAATGTATCCTTAGGCAAAGGCTTTGTAAATATGTCTGCTATCTATTCCTTTGTGCTTATGTACTCCAGTCTAACTTCTTTCTCAACAACTTTCTCTCTTACAACATGATACTTGATCTCTATATGCTTAGTTTTAGAATGCAATATAGGATTCTTAGACATACTGACTATGCTGGTGTTGTCACAATGTATGACAACAGGTTCAAAAAATTTAATTCCAATATCCTTCAGCATCTGCTTCATCCAAATTATCTGGTTACAATTGTTTGTTGTTGCTACATATTCTACTTCTATTGTACTCTGTGAAATACAATTCTGCTTCTTGCTCAACCATGAAACCAATCTTCCTCCAAGAAAAAAGTTCCACCACTGGTGCTTTTCTTATCATCAACACTACCTCCCCAATCAACATCTGTATATGCACATAGGGTGAAATCATTAGATTTTTCATACCACAATCCATAGTCCATTGTGCCTCTTAAATATCTCAATATCCTCTTTACTGCTACATAATGTGACTCTAGGTTTAGCTTGAAATCTTGCTACCATTCCAACTGAAAGTTGTATGTCTAGTCTAGTGTGTGTTAAGTACTGCAATCCTCCAATCATGGATCTTTATTTCTTTTGCTCAACTGCTGGTGTTTCATCTTTGCTTGATAGTTTGTGTCCTGTAACCATAGGTGTTCCAACTGGTTTACAGTTCTCCATTCGAAATCTTTTTAGTAAATCATTCAAGTACTTTGTCTGGCTAACAAAGATGCCATCCCAAAAAGTGTTTCATCTCACCAATCATACTCATTTCAAATTATGTCTTCATTTCATCAGCAAATTTGTCACTAGCTTCATCTTCTCTTCCAAAGATAATGTCATCAACAAAAATAACTATAACTAATAATCCTTTTTCAATTTATTTTGTGTACAGATTACTATCTGTTGTTCCTTTAGTAAATCCCAATTTCAACAAATATTTATCCAATCTAGCATACCAAGTTCTAGGTGCTTGCTTTAGTCCATATAATGCTTTCTTTAGTTTACATACCATATCTCCTTCTTGAGTCAAAGGAAAACCTTCAGGCTTCTCAATGTAGACTTCTTCTTCCAATTCACCATTCATAAATGCGGACTTCACATCCATCTAATACACTTTGAATTTTTTAAAAGCTACATAAGCCAAAAACATTCTTACTACTTCAAGTCTTGCTACTGGTGCAAAGGTTTCTTCATAGTCAATTCCTTCTTGTTGTGAGTATCCCTGACATACTAATCTTGCTTTGTTTCTTACTATTTCTCCTTGTTCATTCATCTTGTTTTTGAATACCCATTTAGTTCCAATCACATTCTTGTCTTTAGGTCTAGGAACCAATTCCCATGTCTTGTTCTTTTCAATTTGATCTAGTTCTTCTTTCATAGCATTAATCCAATGTTCATCTTCACAATCTTCATTAGTAGATTTAGGTTCAATTTGAGAAATCAAACATAAATGCTTATTTCTAGTCATAACTCCTCTGTCCAAACTTCCAATAACTTGTTCAACAGAATGATGTCTAGATAGATACCTATCTGGTGTCATAGTCACAGATCTTGCTTCAACTGTAGATTCTTCTTTAGATTCTTCTCTAGTTTCTTCTGCAGTATGATTCTTATTCAACAATTCACTGTCAGTCTCATAGAATAATTCAGTAGTTTCAATGTTAGGCTGAGGATTAGCTTCTTCATTAGATTCATAATCAAGCATTCTTTCTTGAATTTTAAACTTCTCATCAACTTTAACATTTGTGCTCTCAACAATAGTTTTAGTTCTCTTATTGTAACATATATATGCTTTTCTCTTCAAAGAATATCCAAGAAAAATACTTTCATCACTTCTAGGATCAAACTTTCCAATATCATCATCTCTCTTTATATAATATTTTCTTTCAAAAATTCTAAAATACTTAACTGAGGGTGCATGTCCAAACCATAATTCATAAGGTGTCTTATTTGTGTCTTCTCTGATTTGTACTCTATTTATTGTATATACTGCTATATTCACTGCTTCTCTCCAAAATGTCTTTGCCAAGTTATTCTCAAATAACATAGCTCTGGCTGCTTCAGTAACTGACCTATTTCTTCTTTCTGCAATACCATTTTGTTTAGGTGTTCTAGGGGCTAAAAACTATCTCTTAATACCATTCACTTCACAAAAGGTGTTAAACTCTCTAGAAGTAAATTATCCACCTCTATCAGATCTCAAACATTTAATCTTCATTCCAAATTCATTCTCAACTTTATTCTTAATGATCTTAAACTTATCAAATTCTTTAGATTTTTCTTTCAAAAATGCAATCCACATCATTCTTGTAAAATCATCAACAAGAATCATAAAATACATTTCTCCATAGAATCCTCTAGTCCTGGTAGGACCGCTCAAGTCTATATGAACAATCTCCAACTTCTCTGCCGATGTGAACTTCTTACTAGGAAATGAACTTCTCTTCTACTTAGCCATCACACATTCTTTGCAAATCATGTTAGTAGGCTTCATAATTTTAGGCAAATCCCTTACTGCAAGTGTAGTACTCACTTTCACAATGTTATCAAAGTTTATATGACAAAACCTTCTATGCCATAACCAACTGTCATCAATTTTAGTAATCAAGCATGTCATCTCAGTAGGATTCAACTGAAATACATTACCTCTGGTTCTAGATCCAATTCCAATTAGATTTCCATCTTTATCCTTTATCACACAAGTTTTCTCAATAAACCAAACTTGATATCCCTTATCCACTAATTGTCCAACACTCAAAAGATTATGTTTCAATCCATCAACAAAGTAAACATCATCAATATTAGTCTTTCCATCAAGAGTAATAGATTCTATACCTTTAATCAAACAAGGTGCATTGTTACCAACTCTAACAATTCCTCCATCATAATTGTTAAACTTTATGAACTTCTTCATACTTCCAGTCATGTGATGTGAACAACCACTATCTATAATCCAATCAGCTTTCTTTTCAACTTGGGAAACCAATGCTTTTTCTTCTTTAACATCAGATTCAAAATTTTCTTCTTTAATTGCTACAAATCCTATTTCATTATTATTCTCAGTATCACTTTCACTCAAAGTTCTTTCTATACTAGCTTCAAGATATTCATCATTAGTATAATAACATTCCTTAGATCTTCTATGCTTGAAATTATTTCTGTACTTCTTAACTCTCTTAGGACATTTAGATGCAAAATGACCATATTCTTGACAAGTCCAACATTTAAAAAATTTCTTACCATCTGGTTCTCTTTTCACAAGAAAGGAAATACCTTCTTCAATCTTCTTATCTTCTTCATTTCTAGATCTACTACTTCTGGCATAATCTCCACTCACACTAGTACTTCTTGACAAAGTAGAACAAATACTAAGAGCATTGAATGTTGTCTCCATTCTAGGTAAGTCTCCTAATAACCTCAGGTTCATCTCTGCTTCTTCCAATCTACCAAGAAGAGTCTCTCTTGTAAAGTTTGTAGTACAAGGTATAACTTGTTCAATCATTTGTGTTGTCTACTTAAATACAAGAGTCAATGTCCTTAGAATTTTTCATATCACTTCATTATCTATCTTTGATCCTCCACAAGATTTTATCCTTGCAACAATTTCTGACATTCTACCAATATAGCTTCTAACAGATTCATCTTCCATCATTCTAATATCTTCAAATGCACATATCCAATTATGTAATCTAGCTCTTTTTGCATGTTCATCACCTTCAAAAGTAGAGTGTAAAGCTTTCCAAATATCATTAAATTTCTTAAAACATTTTACCTGACTGTATTCATTTTCTGGAAGTGCTGTTAAGAGTGCTTCTCTTGCAAGTATATTACACATGAATAGATCTACCTCATCTTTAGAACTTGTTTCAAGACTGTCTTCTTCAATTATATTTCTTTCATTCTTTGTAATCAACCAATAGCTTGGTCCTAAACACAATAGATGTGTCTTCATCTTTTCCTTCTAGCTATCAAAATTTACTCCATCAAACTTAGGGCTTTCTTTCCTGAAATTCACCATGGATCTCCTTAAGCTATTAAACTTTTCTTTCAAGGACCTACCGCTCTGATACCAATTGTTAGAAAGTAAAGTCCACCAAGATAACTGAGAGGGGGGGGTGAATCATTTATCAGATAATTATAACTTTTAACATCTTCAACAATATTTAACCATGTAAGCAATGCAATTACTAACCATACAAAGATATTCATACACAATGACACAATAACACAAGATATGTTGACTAGGGAACCTCTTGATCAAAGAGTAAACCCCGGTGGGAATGATGCCCACAAAGGATGCACTAATATGAATATTCCTTATGAAAGGATGGACTCTATTAGGAGTCTTATGAAATACATTCAGTACATATAAATCCCTGTTAGGAGATTTTGAATCCCTGTTAAAAGATTCTAACCCTGTTAAGAGTTATGGAAGACAGAAGGACCCACTACCCAAATAGCTTCAGGGTAATATCATTGAACACACTGTCCAAATAACCTTGATATTATTTAGCAGAATAATATGAAATATTTTACCTCCTTACTATGCCAAAGCACACTCACTGCTACACCAGATCTCAATTCTAGATCTCTGTACTTCACATGTCTTCCTTCACAATTTCGCTTGCACAACCTCTTAGGCTCTTTTCTTCACTTCATGCTTACATTTGCATGCAACCAAACCATGCTCACACTTATTTCATATTACTACTACATATAATAAGGGAAAAAATTTCTTCCTTTATACCACACTCAAATAATTACAAATGAGTCGGCACACAAATACAAAATAAAAGTTTCCATACGCTACATCAAAATTACACAAAACTTTTAGCTTCCAAATGCAATAACTCTTCACTCATGTGACCTCAAAGTTTGTGCTATGAACCATGTCACCATCAATGTGTCTCAAACTTCCCTTTAATTGTGCAAAACCAGATTCCATCCCAATTAGGAGATATCATCCAATTTCCACAAACCGCTACTCACAAACACTACCTGAATACTACTTTTACCAAAATGCTCATAACTTTCATGAATCAATGAATTATTGTCTGCACTCTTATCCATAGACAACTAACATATCAAATAATATAACCTCAACATCACATAGCTCCATCTGCAATATCCCATGTGCGCTAATCAAAACACTATCTGCTTCTCTGCTAGTCTCCAGAAGATCATTGTGTTGACATCAATGACAATCATAGTCATGAATGCAACAACAACTGCTACAGAATGACTGCTAACATCCAACATTCATTCCTAACATAATCAGCTCTCAAATAGCCTTACAAACAATTAATTTTGCATGTTGGCCTCTAGATCCACATAGGAGAATACAACAAAAGCTACCAATAATAAATGCACCAAGTCGGCCAACCAAAACTCCATGAACTCCAGTTGGTAAACCCAAACTACCGAGCACCAGTCAAACAACCGAGCCCCAGTGAAACAACTGAGTATGCCAAGAATCATCAAGAAAGAACATTGACCGAGCACCACAAGCATCACTAAGTACATGTTCCACTGAGCGCTAGGGGTTTCATCGAGTTCCTTTAGGAACTGAGATCCCTCAATAACTAAGACCATCAGTTAAAGCTGCAACCGAGCAACACATAACCATTTCAACACACCACCATGTAGATTTTATGAGTACCCTAGAATGTCCCTACATCAGACACCCCAGGTTTGTAAAGATGTTCCAATAGGCTGGAAGAACATCTTCCGGGATTTAGCACATAAACCCAAAATTGGTTCTTCACATACAAGCCCTTCAACTCTTCACCTTGCATACTCTTCCACTTTCACTTCCTCTGTCTTTTCAAGTTTTTCCTCGACAATACACAGGGCTATTCTCCATACTAATCAGTTCTTTTAGAATTCTTCAACTCATCTTGGCTACCAAAGCTCAGGTTTCTCCTACCAATTTTTGTATCTAGCAAAGGCATCAGGGAAAGCTTCCTGTCATTCTTCTCAATAGTAAATACATTCTTGACACAATCATACATAGCTCTATAATCATACTACCAAGGTCTACTGAGCAATATGTGACAACTATTCATCTCCACAATATCACACAAAACTTGATCCTTATACTGGCTAATCTGAAAATCAACAAGACATTGCTCCCTCACTTCCAGAGAATGAACATCTTGCAACCAGCCAATCCTATAAGGATAAGGATGTCTCATTCTCTTCAAAACAAGTTTCTAAACCATATCCTTAGATACAAGGTTATTAGTACTACCACTATCCATAATCACATCATAAAGTTTACCTCTTGACTTGCACCGAGTTCTAAACAAATTACTCCTCTGATAAGGTTCCCCATTTGCACCGAGCAATGTTCTCCAAACTAGCAAGTTCTCAGATTCAGGTTCATTCTGAATGTTCTCATTTAGTACAACATTCCTTTGATCACCAAAATTCTTCTGTGTGCACTCAAAATATCTATGTCCTTCACCACAATTATAACAAGTGCCCTTAAAGATAACCTTACATGTCTTCATTTTTGGCTGCATAGGTTTTGGTTCATCTTCAACATTCTGTTTATCTTTTACCAAGTGATCAAGCTTCTCCTTCCCTCAAGAATTACCATATTGTCTCCTCTTCAACTTATCTTCTACCTTTAGAGCATACTAATAAGCATCTTCAACCGAATCAATCTTCATCATACCAAGCTCATCTGAATATTGAATCTCAAACCATTCACATACCAAGCTAGCTTTTATTTACCAAGTTCTCTATGTCTAGATGGAATAGTCAACTTATAGAACTCCTAGGTATAGTCTTCTAGAGTCAAATATTTTTGCTTCAGATTCTACAACTTCTTAAACAATTCAAGCTCATAGTCGGTAGGTATGAAATTAGCTTTCAACTTAGTCACCATCAACTTCCATCGATTGATCTTCATTTCACCTTCATCTTCTCTATCTCTTTGTAATTATTTCCACCAAAGAGAAACATGTTGTTTCAACTTAGTCTGTGCCAATCTTACTCTAAGAGGATCTTCAATTTCTTTAAGCAAAAAGAAATCTTCTAATGCACCAATCCAATCAATCAAATCATCAGGTCTCAAAGTACCAGAGAAAGTAGAAACTTCCATTCGGTAACTAGTACTTAACTGAGCTCTAGATCTATTCAACCGACCAGTTCTATCATCACCAGATTTGTCCCTGCAGTCATCTCCACTAGATCTAGCAACTTCAAAGTCTTCATCAGGTTCCTCATAACCATCTTTTGTACCAATATTCCTCAGCATACTAGCAAAAAATCTCATGAGCTCAGTGATCATGTCATTCTTCATCAATTCCAACTCAGATCTAAAATCAACTTTAACCTTCTCTATAATCTTTGATTCCACAACATCACAAAGATCTACAATTTCTCTAGGGTCCAATCTTCTCAGAGGCATCCTTCAAGATCTTCAAAAACCCAAGGCAACAAATCACCAACCAAGGTCCTGGTGCAAACTACCTCAACTCAAAGATCAGTTTACACACTCAAGAACTTCAAGCTCTGATACCACCTGACATAGTTAGAATAAGGAGGATCCAATTAAGGACTGTCCAAACTTGCAGCCAAACACCAACAATGTAGAATAACACAACAAGATAAAGCTTCAACAAAATTTCATTAAACATGCCCAACTGTAAGTCCTTCAAGGTTAGGGCCAAACACAATAACTTATTAAGTATTTTTGCAAACTCCTAGCTAGTCTAGCTCTGAATCACATCAGAAATTGATGGAAACACTAAGGAAAATCTAAACTTAAGCTCGCAAGCCTCCAAGAAATATCCTTGTCTCCAAGCATGCAAACCACTAGCTCTGCTATTACAATTATCAAATAAACAATGTGATCTTAAAGATCTCATACGATCCAAATACTATCCTTCTCAATCTACCCCACTAACTAAATCTCTAAACAACTACCCCAGCACTCCTTAAATATATTTCCTCAACCAAAAGTCAGCTGGAAGAAATAATTAACTCCTAAGAAAAATCAACTTCTACTAAAAACAAATATTAAATGCAACAACAATCAGCTCTCAAATAGCCTTACAAATAATTAATTCTCCACGTTGGCCTCTAGATATATCTAACTTGAGAAAGATAGATAAAGGAGAAATAAGTAGTGCTGAAGATGAGGATTTTGTAGAACATTTGAAGAACATCCATGAGGAGGTCAGGAAGCATATTACAAAGATGAATGCATAGTATAAGGCTAAGGCAGATGTAAAAAGGAGGCATAAGGAAATTTAGGTTGGAGATGAAGTCATGGTTCATTTGTGGAAGGAGTGATCTCCTATTGGTACATATAACAAGTTGAAAATGAAAAAGTTTGGGCCATGTAAGATACTGAAGAAGCATGATTCAAAAAAATGCATATGAGGTAGAATTGCCTACTAAGCTGAATATTTCACCAGTGTTTAATATTTTAGATTTGACAGAGTATCACGAAGGAGGTGTTGAAGATGAGGTTACAACAACACAGTGGAGTATTCCAGCAACCAGTTTAGATATCAAGGAGATTGAAGACATACTGGATAGTCATGTTGGAAGAAGCACAAGGAACATGACATATGAAGAGTATTTGATCAAATGGAAAGGATGACCTATTAAAGATTCATCATGGCTAACAAAGGAGGAGGTTAACTATCTTGGTTTTCCTCTACACACCTGAGTCATGACGGGGTCACTTCTCAAATTACCCTGGGTGTCTGATGCAGGAGCATCCTGGGTGTAAGAGCAATCTTGCATCACCCGAAAATATTTCTATTTTTGTATTCAATAAGGGTTATCTTGTGCAGAGCTGCTATTTATGGAAACTTGTTGTTTTTAGTAAGTTGGTCACAAATCTTGGAATGTTTTAATTTTACATGTGGAGGTTCATCTCAGTCATATCAACCTGCCAGTAAAGTTTCATGGCTAGATTAGGTCTAGTTTTGAAGATATTGAAGATTTTTGGTGATGGCAGTAGGGTACAGAAACTTTGAACTCAGTTTTGAAAGCTTTAGAGGCATCGGATGAGGTTGAAAATTTGGGTGATAGGCGCTTGCATGAGTCAAGCCTGTAGAGCGCTTCGTGGCCTTTCTAAAATGGGGTTATAATAGTCCATGGGGTCAACTGGTGTAGACTTATGGTCTCTGAAAGTCAGGTCACCTAAAATGGCAAAAAATAATTTTCCTTCAAAATTTATGTTCGGGTTTCAAAAGTTATTTTGAGCCGACTTTGATGTAATAAATTGAAAAATAAAATAATTCTAAGTTTGGTCGGCCCTTAGGGTTAAATGTTTGGAACCTTCTCGGGCGGTGGAAATTGCCTATATAAAGAAGGCCCGTAGTGTTGTCTAGGGCAGTTCTGGGTAGTAGATCTGGGTATTGATTCGAGGCTTTGTCCTACAGAATATTGTAAGGGAATGCCCATGAGGCTTTGCATATTGTAATTCTGAAAGTTTGTAATTCCACATTTGTGGAGATAATAAGAAGCCAATTTTTT
Source organism: Chamaecyparis obtusa (assembly GCA_027943335.1). Taxonomy (NCBI): domain Eukaryota; kingdom Viridiplantae; phylum Streptophyta; class Pinopsida; order Cupressales; family Cupressaceae; genus Chamaecyparis; species Chamaecyparis obtusa. Next base: position 1,951,315 of record BSBK01002565.1, on the reverse strand, counting down.
GTTCTTGCATATTGTTGTTGTTTCTTTGTTTCTGTTATGTGCTTGTGGTATTAAGGGGAGCACCCTTCATTAAGTGGTATCAAAGTAGGTGTTCCTAAGTGTGTAAATAGATCATTGATTGTGAGGCAGTTTGCACCAAGACCGTGATTAGGGTTTCTATGCGCATCATGAAAATGCCTCCATAAAGGGAATGTGGTAGAAGAGCTGGTGAGGTAACACTTAAGGTTAGAGCGCTCCAGAGACAAGTGTGAGCATTATAAGAAGTTCTATGTGGGAGAATCTCATCAAGGAGAAGCATAGCGGAGGATTGGTTGGATATTTTGGTCGTGATAAAACCCTTGCTTTGGTTAGTGAGAATTATTATTGGCCACAGTTGCATCAAGATGTCAAGAAGTTTGTACAGAGTTGTAGAGTATGTTAGATGGTGAAAGGAGTGAAGCAGAATACAGGGTTGTATCAGCCATTACCTGTACCAGAGAAACTTTGGGAGGATATCAGTATGTACTTTGTTCTTGGTTTACCAAGGACACAATGGGGACATGATTCAATTTTTGTGGTAGTTGACATATTTTCAAAGATGGCACATTTTATTCCCTGCAAGAAGACTAATGATGTTGTTCATGTAGTAGAATTATTTTTCAGAGAAGTAGTGCAACTACATAGTTTGCCAAAGACCATAGTTTCAGATCGAGACACTAAGTTTGTTGGATATTTCTGGCATACATTGTGGAAGAAGTTGAAGATAGATTTGAAATTCAGCTCATCACATCATCCACAGACTGATGGATAGACAGAGGTGGTGAATAGGAGTTTGGGAAATTTGCTGAGATGTTTGGTTGGGGATAAGCCAACAAGATGGGATTTGATTTTACCACAGGCAGAATTTGCATACAATAATTCTGTCAACAAGAGCACTGGTAAATCACCATACCAGATTGTATATGGGAGTAGTCCAAGAAATGCATCTGAGTTGAGAAAGATAGATAAAGGAGAAATAAGTAGTGTTGAAGGTGAGGATTTTGCAAAATATTTGAAGAACATCCATGAGGAGGTGAGGAAGCATATTACCAAGATGAATGTGTAGTATAAGGCTAAGGTAGATGTGAAAAGGAGGCATAAGGAATTTTAGGTTGGAGATGAAGTCATGGTTCATTTGTGGAAGGAGTGATTTTTGGTTGGTACATATAACAAGTTGAAAATGAAGAAGTTTGGGCCATGTAAGATACTGAAGAAGCATGATTCAAAAATGCATATGAGGTAGAATTGCCTACTGAACTGAATATTTCACCAATGTTTAATATTTCAAATTTGATAGAGTATCATGAAGGTGGTGTTGAAGATGACGTTACAGTAGCATAGTGGAGTATTCTAGCAACCTGTTCAGATATCAAGGAGATTGAAGACATACTGGATAGTCAAGTTGGCAGAAGCAGAAGGAACATGACATATGAAGAGTATTTGGTCAAATGGAAAGGATGACCTGTTGAAGATTCATCATGGCTAACAAAGGAGGAGGTTAACCATCTTGGTTTTCCTCCACACACCTGAGTCATGATGGGGTCACTTCTCAAATTACCCTGGGTGTCTGATGCAGGAGCATCTTGGGTGTAAGAGCAATCTTGCATCACCCAAAAATATTTCTATTTTTGTATTCAATAAGGGCTATCTTGTGTAGAGCTGCTATTTATGGAAACTTGTTATTTTTAGTAAGTTGGTCATAAATCTTGGAATGTTTTAATTTTACATGTGGAGGTTCATCTCATTCATATCAGCCTGCCAATAAAGTTTCATGGCTAGATCAGGTCTAGTTTTCAAGATATTGAAGATTTTTGGTATTGGCAGTAGGGTACAGAAACTTTGAACTCAGTTTTGAAGGCTTTAGAGGCATCGGATGAGGTTGAAAATTTGGGTGATAGGCACTTGCATGAGTCAAGCCTATAGAGTGCTTCGTGGCCTTTCCAAAATGCAGTTATAATAGTCCATCGGGTCAACTAGTGTAGACTTATGGTCTCCGGAAGTCGGGTCACCTAAAATGGCAAAAAATAATTTTTCTTCAAAATTTATGTTCTGGTTTCAAAAGTTATTTTGAGCCGACTTTGATGTAATAAATTGAAAAATAAAATAATTCTAAGTTTGGTCGGCCCTTAGGGTTAAATGTTTGGAACCTTCTCGGGCAGTGAAAATTGTCTATATAAAGAAGACCCGTAGTGTTGTCTAGGGCAGTTCTGGGTAGTAGATCTGGGTATTGATTTGAGGCTTTGTCCTACAGAATATTGTAAGGGAATGCCCATGAGGCTTTGCATATTGTAATTCTGAAAGTTTGTAATTCCACATTTGTGGAGATAATAAGAAGCCAATTTTTTGTTCTTGCATATTGTTGTTGTTTCTTTGTTTCTGTTATGTGCTTGTGGTATTAAGGGGAGCACCCTTCGTCAAGTGGTATCAGAGCAGGTGTTCTTGAGTGTGTAAATAGATCATTTATTATGAGGCAGTTTGCACTAGGACTATGGTTAGAGTTTCAGTGCACATCGTGAAAATACTTCCAGGAAGGGAACGTGGTAGAAGAGCTGGTGTTGTAACACCTGAGGTTAGAGCACTCTACAGATAAGTGCGAGCATTCCAAGATGTTCTATGAGGGAGAATCTCATCAAGGAGAAGCATAGCGGAGGATTGGCTAGACATTTTGGTCATGATAAAACCCTTGCTTTGGTTAGTGAGAATTATTATTGGCCACAGTTGTAGCAAGATGTCAAAAAATTTGTATAGAGTTGTAGAGTATGTCAGATGACGAAAGGAGTGAACCAAAATATAGGGTTGTATCAGCCATTAGTTGTACCAAAGAAACCTTGGGAGGATATCAGTATGGACTTTGTTCTTGGTTTACCAAGGACACAGCGGGGACATGATTCAATTTTTGTGTTAGTTGACAGATTTTCAAAGATGACACATTTTATTCCCTGCAAGAAGACTAATGATGTTGTTCATGTAGTAGAATTATTTTTCAGAGAAGTAGTGCGACTACATGGTTTTCCAAAGACCATAGTTTTAGATCGAGACACTAAGTTTGTTGGATATTTCTGGCATACATTGTGGACGAAGTTGAAGATAGATTTAAAATTTAGTTCATCACATCATCCACAGACTGATGGACAAACAGAGGTGGTGAATAGGAGTTTGGGAAATTTGCTGAGATATTTGGTTGGGGATAAGCCAATTGGATGGGATTTGATTTTACCACAAGTAGAATTTGCATACAATAATTCTGTCAACAAGAGCACTGGTAAATCACCATTCTAGATTGTATATGGGAGTAGTCCAAGAAATGCATCTGAGTTGAGAAAGATAGATAAAGGAGAAATAAGTAGTGCTGAAGGTGAGGATTTTGCAGAACATTTGAAGAACATCCATGAGGAGGTGAGGAAGCATATTACCAAGATGAATGCGCAGTATAAGGCTAAGGTAGATGTGAAAAGGAGGCATAAGGAATTTTAGGTTGGAGATGAAGTCATGTTTCATTTGCGGAAGGAGCAATTTCCACTTGGTACATATAACAAGTTGAAAATGAAGAAGTTTGAGCCATGTAAGATACTGAAGAAGCATGATTCAGGAAATGCATATGAGGTAGAATTGCCTACTGAGCTAAATATTTCACTAGTGTTTAACATGTCAGATTTGATAGAGTATCATGAAAGAGGTTTTGAAGATGAGGTTACAGCAGCACAGTGGAGTATTCCAGCAACTAGTTCAGATATCAAGGAGATTGAAGACATACTGGATAGTCATGTTGGCAGAAGCAGAAGGAACATGACATATGAAGAGTATTTAGTCAAATGGAATGGATGACCTATTGAAGATTCATCATAGCTAACAAAGGAGGAGGTTAACCATCTTGGTTTTCCTCTGCACACCTAAGTCATGACGGGGTCACTTCTCAAATTACCCATGGTGTATGATGCAAGAGCATCCTGGGTGTAAAAGCAATCTTGCATCACCCAAAAATATTTCTATTTTTGTATTCAATAAGGGCTATCTTGTGCAGAGGTGCTATTTATGGAAACTTGCTATTTTTAGTAAGTTGGTCATAAATCTCAGAATGTTTTGATTTTACATGTGGAGGTTCATCTCAGTCATATTAGCTTGCGAATAAAGTTTCATGGCTAGATCATGTCTAGTTTTGAAGATATTGAAGATTTTCGATATTGGTAGCAGGGTACAGAAACTTTGAACTCAGTTTTGAAGGATTTAGAGGCCTTGGATGAGGTCAAAAATTTGGGAGATAGGCACTTTCATCCATCAAGCCTCTAGAGCACTTTGTGGCCTTTCCAAAATGGGGTTATAATAGTCCATCGGGTCAACTAGTGATGACTTATGGTCTCCGAAAGTCGGGTCACCTGAAATGGCAAAAAATAATTTTCCTTCAAAATTTTTGTTCCAATTTCAAAAGTTATTTTGAGCGGACTTTGATGTAATAAATTGAAAAATAAAATAATTCTAAGTTTGGTCGACCCTTAGGGTTAAATTTTTGGAACCTTCTCGGGTGGTGGAAATTGCCTATATAAAGAAGGCCCGTAGTGTTGTCTAGGGAAGTTTTGGGTATTAGATATGGGTATTGATTCAAGGCTTTGTCCTACAGAATATTGTAATGGAATGCCCATGAGGCTTTCAATATTGTAATTCTAAAAGTTTGTAATTCCACATTTGTGGAAGTAATAAGAAGCCAATTTTATGTTCTTGCATATTGTTGTTGTTTCTCTCTTTCTGTTATGTGCTTGTGAAATTAAGGGGACCACCCTTCATCATGTGGTATCAGAGTAGGTGTTCTTGAGTGTGTAAACAGATCACCAATTGTGAGGCAGTTTGCACCAGGACCGTGGTTAGGGTTTCAGTGCGCTTTGTGAAAATGCCTCCACGAAGGGAACATGGTGGAAGAGCTAGTGTTGTAACACCTGAGGTTAGAGCGCTCAAGAGACAAGTGCAAGTATTCCAAGAAGTTCTATGAGGGATAATCTCATCAAGGAGAAGCATAGCGGAGGATTGGCTGGATATTTTGGTCATGATAAAACCCTTGCTTTGGTTAGTGAGAATTATTATTGGCCACAGTTGCAGCAAGATGTCGAGAAGTTTGTACAGAGTTGTAGAGTATGTTAGATGGCGAAAGGAGTGAAGCAAAATACATGGTTGTATCAGCCATTACCTGTACCAGAGAAACCTTGGGAGATATCATTATGGACTTTGTTCTTGGTTTACCAAGGACACGGTGGGGACATGATTCAATTTTTGTGGTAGTTGACAAATTTTCAAAGATGGCACATGTTATTCCCTGCAAGAAGACTAATGATGTTGTTCATGTAGCAGAATTGTTTTTCAGAGAAGTAGTGCAACTACATGGTTTGCCAAAGACCATAGTTTCAGATCGAGACACTAAGCTTGTTGGATATTTCTGGTGTACATTGTGGAAGAAGTTGAAGATAGATTTGAAATTTAGTTCATCACATCATCCACAAACTGATGGATAGACAGAGATGGTGAATAGGTGTTTGGAAAATTTGCTAAGATGTTTGGTTGGGGATAAGCCAACAGGATGGGATTTGATTTTACCATAGGCAGAATTTGCATACAATAATTCTTTCAATAGGAGCACTGGTAAATCATCATTCCAAATTGTATATGGGAGTAGTCTAAGAAATGCATATGAGTTGACAAAGATAGATAAAGGAGAAATAAGTACTATTGAAGGTGAGGATTTTGTAGAACATTTGAAGAACATCCATGAGGAGGTGAGGAAGCATATTACCAAGATGAATGCATAGTATAAGGCTAAGGTAGATGTGAAAAGGAGGCATAAGGAATTTTAGGTTGGAGATGAAGTCATGGTTCATTTGCGAAAGGAGCGATTTTTGGTTGGTACATATAACAAGTTGAAAATGAAAAAGTTTGGGCTATGTAAGATACTAGATAAACATGATTCAGGAAATGCATATGAGGTAGAATTGCCTACTGAGCTGAATATTTCACCAGTGTTTAACATTTTAGATTTGACAAAGTATCATGAAGGAGGTGTTGAAGATGAGGTTACAGCAGCACAGTGGAGTATTCCAGCAACCAGTTCAAATATAAAGTAGATTGAAGACATACTGGATAGTCATGTTGGCAGAAGCACAAGGAACATGACATATGAAGAGTATTGAATCAAATGGAAAGGATGACCTATTGAAGATTCATCATGGCTAACAAAGGAGGAGGTTAACCATCTTGGTTTTCCTCTACACACCTGAGTCATGATGGGGTCACTTCTCAAATTACCCCGAGTGTCTGATGCAAGAGCATCTTGGGTGTAAGAGCAATCTTCAATCACCCAAAAATATTTCTATTTTTGTATTCAATAAAGGCTATCTTGTGCAGAGCTGCTATTTATGGAAACTTGTTGTTTTTAGTAAGTTGGTCATAAATCTTGAAATGTTCTGATTTTACATGTGGAGGTTCATCTAAGTCATATGAGCTGCCAGTAAAGTTTCATGGCTAGATCAGGTCTAATTTTTAAGATATTGAAGATTTTTGGTATTGGCAGTAGGGTACAAAAACTTTGAACTCAGTTTTGAAGGCTTTAGAGGCCTTGAATGAGGTCAAAAATTTGGGTGACAGGTACTTGCATGAGGCAAGCCTATAGAGCACTTCGTGGTATTTTCAAAATGGGGTTATAGTAGTCCATCGGGTCAACTGGTGATGACTTATGGTCTCTGAAAGTCAGGTCACCTAAAATGGCAGAAAATAATTTTCTTTCAAAATTTTTGTTCGAGTTTCAAAAGTTATTTTGAGCCGACTTTGATGTAATAAATTGAAAAATAAAATAATTCTAAGTATGGTCAGCCCTTAGGGTTAAATTTTTGGAACTTTCTCGGGTGGTGGAAATTGCCTATATAAAGAAGTCTCGTAGTGTTGTCTAGGGCAGTTCTAGGTAGTAGATCTAGGTATTGATTCGAGGCTTTCTCCTACAGAATATTGTAAGGGAATGCCCATGAGGCTTTGCATATTGTAATTCTAAAAGTTTGTAATTCCACATTTGTGGAGATAATAAGAAGCCAATTTTCTATTCTTGCATATTGTTGTTGTTTCTCTATTTCTGTTATGTGCTTGTGGTATTAAGGGTAGTACCCTTCATCAACTCGTATCAGAGCAGGTGTTCCTGAGTGTGTAAATAGATCATCGAGTGTGAGGCATTTTGTACCAAGACCGTGGTTAGCGTTTCAGTGCACATCGCAAAAATGCCTCCACAAAGGGAATGTCACGAAAGAGCTAGTGTTGTAACACCTGAGGTTAGAGCGCTCCAGAGACAAGTGTGAGCATTCCAAGAAGTTCTATGAGGGAGAATCTCATCAAGGAGAAGCATAGCGGAGGATTTACTAGACATTTTGGTCATGATAAAACCCTTGCTTTGGTTAGTGAGAATTATTATTGGCCACAGTTGTAGCAAGATGTCAAGAAGTTTGTATAGAGTTATAGAGTATGTTAGATGGTGAAAGGAGTGAAGCAGAATACAGGGTTGTATCATCCATTACTTGTACCAGAGAAACCTTGGGAGGATATCAGTATGGACTTTGTTCTTGGTTTACCAAGGACACAGCGGGGACATGATTCAATTTTTGTGGTAGTTGACAGATTTTCAAAGATGACACATTTTATTCCCTACAAGAAGACTAATGATGCTATTCATGTAGCAGAATTGTTTTTCAGAGAAGTAGTGTGACTACATGGTTTTCCAAAGACCATAGTTTCAGATTGAGACACTAAGTTTGTTGGATATCTCTGGGGTACATTATGGAAGAAGTTGAAGATAGATTTGAACTTCAGTTCATCACATCATCCACAGACTGATGGACAAACAGAGGTGGTGAATAGGAGTTTGGTAAATTTGTTGAGATGTTTGGTTGGGGATAAGCCAATAGGATGGGATTTGATTTTACCACAGGCAAAATTTGCATACAATAATTCTATCAACAGGAGCACTGGTAAATCACCATTCCAGATTGTATATGGGAGTAGTCCAAGAAATGCATCTGAGTTGGATAAAGGAGAAATAAGTAGTGCTGAAGGTGAGGATTTTGCAAAATATTTGAAAAACATCCATGAGGAGGTGAGGAAGCATATTACCAAGATGAATGCGCAGTATAAGGCTAAGGCAGATGTGAAAAGGAGGCTTAAGGAATTTCTAGTTGGAGATGAAGTCATGGTTCATTTGTGAAAGGAGTGATTTCTTGTTGGTACATATAACAAGTTGAAAATGAAGAAGTTTGGGCCATGTAAGATACTGAAGAAGCATGATTCAGGAAATGCATATGAGGTAGAAATGCCTACTGAGCTAAATATTTCACCAGTGTTTAACATTTTAGATTTGATAGAGTATCATGAAGGAGGTGTTGAAGATAAGGTTACAATAGCATAGTGGAGTATTCCAGCAACCAATTCAGATATCAAAGAGATTGAAGACATACTGGATAGTCATGTTGGCAGAAGCAGAAAGAACATGACATATGAAGAGTATTTGGTCAAATGGAAAGGATGACCTATTAAAGATTCATCATGGCTAACAAAGGAGGATGTTAACCATCTTGGTTTTCCTCTACATGCCTGAGTCGTGACGAGGTCACTTCTCAAATTACCCCAGGTGTCTGATGCAGGAGCATCCTAGGTGTAAGAGCAATCTTGCATCACCCAAAAATATTTCTATTTTTGTAGTCAATAAGGGCTATCTTGTGCAAAGCTACTATTTATGGAAACTTGCTATTTTTAGTAAGTTGGTCATAAATTTTGGAATGTTCTGATTTTACATGTGGAGGTTCATCTCAGTCATATTAGCCTGCCAGTAAATTTTCATGGCTAGATCAGGTCTAGTTTTGAAGATATTAAATATTTTTGGTATTGGCAGCAGGGTACAGAAACTTTGAACTCATTTTTGAAGGCTTTAGAGGCCTCGTATGAGGTTGAAAATTTGGGTGATAGGCACTTGCGCAAGTCAAGCCTGTAGATCCCTTCATGGCCTTTCTGAAATGGGGTTATAATAGTGCATCGGGTCAACTGGTGATGACTTATGGTCTCCAAAAGTCGGGTCACCTGAAATGGCAGAAAATAATTTTCTTTCAAAATTTTTGTTCAGGTTTCTAAAGTTATTTTGAGCTGACTTTGATGTAATAAATTGAAAAATAAAATAATTCTAAGTTTGGTCAGCCCTTAGGGTTAAATTTCTGGAACCTTCTCGGGCAGTGGAAATTGCCTATATAAAGAAGGCCCGTAGTGTTGTCTAGGGCAGTTCTAGGTAGTAGATCTGGGTATTGATTCAAAGCTTTGTCCTACAAAATATTGTAAGGAAATGCCCATGAGGCTTTGCATATTGTAATTCGACATTTGTGGAGATAATAAGAAGCCAATTTTTTGTTCTTGCATATAGTTGTTGTTTCTTTATTTCTGTTATGTGCTTTTGGTATTAAGGGGAGCACCCTTCATCATGAACTCTAGTTGGTAAATCAAAACTATCGAGCACCAGTCAAACAACTAAGCTCTAGTGAAACAACCGAGCATGCCAAGCATCACTAAGAAAGCATGTCGACCGAGCACCACAAGCATCACCGAGTACATGTTCCACCGAGTTCCAAGATTTTCACCGAGTTCCTTTAGCAACCAAGCTCCCTCAATAACCAAGACCATCGATGAAAGATGCAATCGAGAAACACAAAACCATTTCAACACACCACCATGCAGATTTTTTGAGTACCCTAGAATGCCCCAGCATCAAACACCCCAGGTTTGTAAAGATGTTCGCATAGGTTGGAATAACATCTTCTAGGATTCAACACATAAACCCGGAACTGGTTCTTCACATACAAGCCCTTCAACTCTTCACCTTGCATACTCTTCCACTTTTGCTTCCTCTATCTTTTCAAGTCTTTCCTTGACAATAAACAGGTCTGTTCTCCATACTAATCAATCCTTTCAGAATTCTTCAACTCATCTCGGCTACCAAAGCTCAGGTTTCTCCTACCAAGTGTTGTATCCAACAAAGGCATCATGGAAAGCTTCATGTCATTCTTCTCAATAATAAATACATTCTTGAAACAATCATACATAGCTCTTCAATCATACTGCCAAGGTCTACTGAGAAATATGTGACAACTATTCATCTCCACAATATCACACAACACTTGATCCTTATACTGGCCAATCTAAAAATCAACAAGACATTCCTCCCTCACTTCCAGAGCATGAACATCTTGCAACCAGCCAATCCTATAAGGATAAGGATGTCTCATTCTCTTCAAACCAAGTTTCTAAACCATATCCTTTTCTACAAGGTTATCAATACTACCACTGTCCACAATCACATCAAAAATTTTACCTCCTGACTTGCACCGAGTTATGAACAAATTACTCCTCTGACAAGGTTCCCCCTTTTCACTGAGCAATATTCTCAAAACTAGCAAGTTCTCAGATTTAGGTTCATTCTGAATGTTCTCATTTACTACAACATTCCTTCGATCACAAAACTTCTCCTGTGTGCACTCAAAAGATCTATGTCCTTCTTCACCACAATTATAACAAGTGCCCTTAAAGATAACCCTACTCATCTTCATTTTCGGCTCCAATGGTTTTGATTCATCTTCAACAGTTGGTTTATCTTTCACCGAGTGATCAAGATTTTCCTTCCCTTGGGAATTACCATGTTGTCTCCTCTTCAACTTATCTTATGCCTTCAGAGCAGACTGATAAGCATTTTCAACCAAATCAATCTTTAGCATACCAAGCTCATCTTGAATATTGAATCTCAAACCATTCACATACCAAGCTACATTTTATTTACCAAGTTCTTAATGTCTAGACTGAATAGTCAACTTATAGAACTCCTCGATATAGTCTTCCACAGTCAAATATTTTTGCTTCAGATTTTGCAAATTCTTAAACAAGTCAACCTCATAGTCGGCAAGTATGAACTTAGCTTTCAACTTAGTCACCATCAACCTCCACCGATTGATCTTCATTTCACATTCATCTTCTCTATCTCTTTGTAATTATTTCCACCAAAGAGAAGCATTTTCTTTCAACTTAGTATGTGCCAATCTTACCGTAAGAGGATCTTCAATTTATTCAATCTCAAAGAAATCTTCTAATTCACCAATCCAATCAATCAAATCCTTAGGTCTCAAAGTACCAGAGAAAGTAGAAACTTCCATTTGGTAATTAGTACTTGTAGTACCTCGCCCCTAGTCTAATTTTATAAATGCTATGATTATTTTAGGAAGATAGTTTATATGTTAGGAAATCATTGATGCTTATGATTTTACTGATCTCATACTTGCATGTATATGGTTGATGTGTTTGTTTTATATTTCTATTTGACGTGCCTGATGTGGTTTAATGATGGAGTCGTAGTTACTTGCTTGCGAGATCCACATGATCGGTCGATCCCTGCCATTGTCTATTATATATTTATATATGGCTTTACATGCGGGTGTTGTATGCACATTTGTAGGTACCGGGCATCTAATTCCATGAATTGTCAGGATGAGCGCGCCCTATCGCAATATCTCAAATGGTAAGAGAGGGGAGATAACACGGATCTAAAACCCTATCCTAACCCTATTTATCCTAGTTGTTGGATAAGTATTTGTTGACTACCCTATCTGAATTTTTCAGGTTGACAAAGTTAGTGGATCCCTATCTTGAGCTTGTATGTTTAGTTGATGATCTAGATTTATCGCTTTCTGAGTAAGTGATTTTCTATAGTTATGAAAATTAATATTTAGTTGGAAAATAATATTAAATTTAAATCCTATATTTTTGTGTGATTATTAATCAATTAAAAATTAAATATTAGGATATTTGGTTTTAATTAATTAATTATGTGAAAATAAGATTAATATCGTCCATTAGATATTAAATTATTAAATTGCATGATTTAGTGGTGTATTGAATATTAAATTAATTAATGAGAGATTATAATAATGACATGTGCATTAATATTTATTTTAAATTAAATTGTTCTAAAAAAATGAACAACTTATGTTTAGGAGTCTAAGTTGAGTTGTGCACAATTAAATATTTTTAATTATTAATTAGTAATTTATTTCAACTTAAGAGGGTGAGTTTGATTAGGAGTTGTATTTTGAGTCATCTAGGGTTTGCATGATGGTGGAGTTGAATCCCTAATAGGGGGAATTAGCTTTTATTTGGATTGAATCAGGTTGTTGAAAATTTGTGGAGAGATCTTTTGGAGAATTTGAGACATTTTTCTGATTTTGGAGCTTTTGTGTGTGTGCTTGAGTGTTTCTGGGTGAAGATTGCTTGCATTTGGAATTGGGCTTTGCATATAGTGTGATTCAGATCTATAGGGTTGAGTTCTTTTGTTGACAAATCTGGGAGTTTCTTCATTCTACAGGCATTCCATTACAGTTTCTAACATTGGAATTGAGGTAGGGTTTGAAGAAACCTTTCTGTAATTTTATCTGCAGAATTTTTAGTGTTTTCATATGCTTGTTTTGATTTATTGTTATAGATTCATTTTCAATTATGCTTTTAAATTGGGTGTTAGAAAACCCTTAGAATTATAGTTTTTAGTTTATATTATGACTTGGCATAGTAGGGTTATGCTGTCAAAATTTCGTGAGAAAATTCATTATAGAAACCTTAGAAAATGAAAAATTAAACTAGCTATAGTTCAAACTATTGAGTAGATGAAATAAATAATTGGGTTGTTGAGAAAAATCAATTTTAGTGAGAAAAAAAGTAATCTGGGTAAAAAAATCCAATCTTTGTCAAAAATGACAGTAAAAAAAAAATGACCACAGTAGAAAAATCTATTTGATTTCATGACAAAAATTCATTAGTAAAATTGGAAATGTATGCACAATCAAATAAGGAAAAAGACAGATTAGATAAAAGACAAAATGTTAGTATGGATTGGTAAAAACCATATATTTCCATTTCTGAAAAAAAATTATATAGGTCTTTATTTTCATTTTCAGAAATATGCCACTCCTGTCAAAAAAACATAAACAAATTAAAAGTGTTAGTTTTATTAAAATATATATATATATATATATATATATATATATATATATATATATATATATATATATATATATATATATATATATTAATCGAATATTAAAAAGGGCACTGTTAATAGAATGAATTTGTTAAAAAAAAATTTGAAATGTTTTAAAAAATTTATATTATAAGAAGGGAGGTGGGGGCCACCACCTTCCCCCACTTTCGCCCCCGCCACCCACCAACCACCCCCCCCCCCCCCCCCCCCCCGGCACACTACCGTAGTAGTAGGCACTGCTATGGCCCATGGGTCTTGGCAAGCGGGAAAAGGGAGGTGCACAAGGCGCATTGGAAATGGGGCGCAGGGCCCGCGGGTCCCCCCCATAAAGTATCTTTTAATTTATTTTACTTTTAATTTAATTTAATTTAGTTTATATTAATTTATGATTTATTAATGTGTTTGTTAATTTATGTTAATTAATAAATTTAATTAATTTTTGTATTATATGTTATTTAATTTAATTAAATATAGTTAATAAAATTATTTTTTGTTGAAAATTAGTTAAGTTAATTAATTTGTAGAATTAATTTAGTATAATTTTTAGTGTATTTTATTTTGTATGTTAGTAAATCAACCTTATTGATTTACTTAAATTGGAATAGTTGCATGTCAATTTTGTTTTGATAGGATAAATTTGTTCATTGATTTTGGTATGAACATCTATATTGAGGACTTAGAAAATTGTCCTTTAAATTTTGGTTAATTGTTTATTATAGTTTATGTATTTTTATGTTCATATTGACATTATGAATATGACAAGTGTTATGTTTATATTGAAATTGGGTGTTTTTGATCTGTTGAACCTATAGGATGAATATAGAGTTTATTCTTTAAAATTTGCACTATTATAAAGTTTGTGTTAAGTATCTCTTAACAATGTTGTGTTTCTACATGTGGATTCAATTATGTTCAAAATGGAACTCTAAATGCTTATGGATTAGTTTTCAGTTATCTATGATGCCTATGTGTCTTCTTTGTGCCTGGAGTGTCTTCTTTTGTTTGTTATGTTTTCGGGTACTAGAAGACCTAGGGGGAAAATAGAGGCTTGGGTATGAGTCGGTTATGACATGGTTTCGGTATTATGTTTGATGTGTGTGTGTTTTCCGATCATCGCCCGATTTGACCATTTGGGCTCATGTTGTATTGAGTTTTACTTCATATTCTATAGAGGAGAATATGGTATTGACTTTTATGTCTGATCCACGAGATCATGTGTATATATTCTTATGTGAACACTTTTAGAGTGTCTTGTGATGTTATAGTTATGGGAGAACCAGTGTGTTCTTGTTATTTGTGGAACAATCTTGAAGGACATTATTATCATTTTTTGTGATCTATGTGAGATCTGTGAGCCTAGGGTAGTTTACCTAAATATGTAGTAGGGGGTGGCTTGCAATAAGCGTCGGGGACCACAAGTGGCTACCAAGATCACTTATTGTAAGTATTTTTAATCAAGTGATAACTTAATATAATTAAGGGGTATTTAAATGAACTTAATAAGATATGTTCCTCGCCTTGGCTTAGTGCTAGTACAGACTAAGATGGGAATGGAGATGATGTTGGTCACCTTGAGAGGTGTTCTTAGTATAGTTAATGGCTTGACTAGTATGAGAAGTCATTGATCTATGTATGGTCACTTGAGTGTCAGGATCCAAAGTGATTACCAAGATGAGACTCAAGAGTTAGATGTACATGATGACACCTACCTATGCATAGTCTAGTTATTCTATATGTGTCGGTTGCCTCTGGATTAGTGAGTCTTAGCTTGTACTATTTTCGTATACCTTGAGTACAGAGCTTTCAGACTCCTTTCCTTAGCTTGATCTGTTTGGTGTTTGTTATCTGAGTGGGATCTTATGTTATCTCCTCAGCACGGTGGGAGTGGACCATTTAGGTTCACGAGGTCAGGTGGTAGTGCTCCTTTTACCATTTGAGATTTTGATGTTCATGTACCAGTGTTGGATGATCCCTATGCCAGTTGTTCCTTCTTGATTTTTATTGTTGGAGTTGTACTCTTCTTCTTCTTCTTTGCGATCCCGTACCTTTGTATCAGTTCTTCAAAGATATCATGTGTACCCCATTTTAGTTATTGTATTACATACCCTGCAACATGTGTAGTGGATGTAGGTTTATGGATACCTTATGGTACCAGTTGTATTTATGTTATCTTTGATGTGATGTTGATTTTATCTTTCATTTTTAATATGAGATTTGTAATTATACCTAATCTATTTTTATTAATTAATTTAAACATAACCTTTGTCATGGGACCCTCAAGTTTTGTAATCTATTTTTAATGTTGTGTTAATATGTATAAATGGTAATTGCTTTCGCACTAATTTTTATCTTGTATGTTAACTTTAAAAAAAATATTTTGCAAATGTAGTCACATGTTTAGGTTAAGTTCTCTTGGGTTCCCTAGCGGGGCATTACACTTGTTATCAGAGCACCGAGTTCTACACTGGGAACTCTGGGAAGTTGTGTGCCTTTTATATGTTGTTTTGACTGTCTATTATGTTTGGATACCCTCTCTAATGCATCTAGGGGGAAGTAACTTTGGATGTCATGAAGTGATTACTCCCTTGAGCGTGGCTATCCCTAGTCACCATGTTATGTGGATGTTTTTGATTGACGATTTATCTTTGGTTGATTAATGAATTGTTTGTGTTGTGTATGGGCTAGCATTAAAATTTTGACCTTTCTTATGAGTGGAATGGTCACCTGAATCTCTTTTTCACTATCTATTTTGTGACACTAGTCACACTTGACTTACTGTCGAATTACCGCGGTACTTTTATAATTTAATGTTGAGTTTGGAATTTCCCCACTTGGGTTTGTCTTTTTGAACTTTATGGTGGCTATTCCAAATATTTGGTATTCTTGGCCCTATTATGTGATATGTGTTATTTCTATCATATTCATCATGAACCCCTAATAGTATGTATAAGGGAGGACATCGTGGAGATGGTACTATGCTATTTTGTGTGAGATTAGAATCGTTATGTATCCTATATGTTTGCATAAGTGTTGCATTAACTAGATAGTTTTTCAGGAACTTCTCAACTTACTATCTAATATAGATATGAATGTGTTCCTTATGCAATTCATCCTAGATATTTTCTATGATGATGAATGAATAAAGGTTTTGATTTATTTCAAATATAAATGAATGATTGATCAATGTGATTTTCAGTTTGTCCTTAAACTAGATATTATATTATTCTTAATGACTATATATCATGTTCTTATTCGATGGCTTGTTTTTAGATGTTATGTTTTTCTTTTAGTAAATGCTTTGTGTTTGGGGGGATATATATCCTCATCTATTCATAGGCTTCTAGGAGTTAGCCTAATCCTAGGGGGGTGGATGTAGTACCTCACCCCTAGTCTGATTTTATAAATGCTATGATTATTTTAGGAAGATAGATTATATGTTAGGAAATCATTGATGCTTATGATTTTACTGATCCCATACTTGCATGTGTATGGCTGGTGTGTTTGTTTTATATTTCTGTTTGATGTGCCTAATGTGGTTGAGGGATGGAGTCGTAGTTATTTGCTTGCGAGATCCACACAATCAGTCGATCCCCACCATTGTCTGTTATATATTTATATGTTTGTACATGCGGGTGTTGTATGCAGGTTTGTAGGTACCAAGCATCGACTTCCCTGAATTGTCAGGATGAGCGTGCCCTATCGCAATATCTCAAATGGTAAGAGAGGGGAGATAACACGGATCCAAAACCCTATCCTAAGCCTATTTATCCTAATTGTTGGATAAGTATCTGTTGACTACCCTATCTGAATTTTTGAGGTTGACAAAGTTAGTGGATCCCTATCTTGAGCTTGTATGTTTAGTTGATGATCTTGATTTATTGCTTTCTGAGTAAGTGATTTTCTATAGTTATGGAAATTAATAGTTAGTTGGAAAATAATATTAAATTTAATTCTTATGTTTTTGTGTGATTATTAATTAATTAAAAATCAAATATTAGGATATTTGGTTTTAATTAATTAGTTATGTAAAAATAGGATTAATATCATCTATTAGATATTAAATTATTAAATTGCATGATTTAGTGGTGTATTGAATATTAAATTAATTAATGAGAGATTATAATAATGATATGTGGATTAATATTTATTTTAAATTGAATTGTTCTAAAAATGAACAACTTGTGTTTAGGAGTCTAAGTTGAGTTGTGCACAATTAAATATATTTTTAATTATTAATTAGTAATTTCTTTAAACTTAAGAAGGTGAGTTTGATTAGGAGTTGTATTTTGAGTCATCTAGGGTTTGCATGAATGGTGGAGTTGAATCCCTAATAGGGGGAATTAGTATTCATTTGGATTGAATCAGATTGTTGGAGATTTGTGGAGAGATCTTTTGAAGAATTTGAGACACTTTTGTGATTCTGGAGCTTTTGTGTGTGTTCTTGAGTGTTTTTGGATGAAGATTGCTTGCATCTGGAATTGGGCTTTGCATATAGTGTGATTCAGATCTACAGGGTTGAGTTCTTTTGTTGACAGATCTGGGAGTTTCTTCATTCTACAGGCATTCCATTATAGTTTCTAACATTGGAATTGAGGTAGGGTTTGAAGAAACCTTCCTGTAATTTTATTTGTAGAATTTTCAGTGTTTTCATATGCTTGTTTTGATTTATTGTTATAGATTTGTTTTCAATTATGCTTTCAAATTGGGTGTTAGAAAACCTTTAGAATTATAGTTTTTAGTTTATATTATGACTTGGCATAGTAGGGTTATGCTGTCAAAATTTCGTGAGAAAATTCACTATAGAAACCTTAGAAAATAAAAAAAATTAAATTGGCTATAGTTCAAACTATTGAGTTGATGAAATAAATAATTAGGTTGTTGAGAAAAATCAATTTTAGTGAGGAAAAAAGAAATCTGGGTAAAAAAACCCAATCTCTGTAAAAAATGACAATCAAAACAAAAATTACCAGAGGAGAAAAATCTATTTGCTTTCATGACAAAAATTCATTAGTAAAATTGGAAATGTATGCACAATCAAATAAGGAAAAAGATAGATTAGATAAAAGACAAAATGTTAGTATGGATTGGTAAAAACCATATATTTCCATTTCTAGAAAAAATTATACAGGTCTTTATTTCTATTTTCAGAAATATGCCAGTCCTGTCAAAAAAACACAAACAAAATAAAAGTGTTAGTTTTATTAAAAATATATATATATTTTAATTGAATATTAAAAAGGGCATTGTTAATAGAATGAATTTGTTAAAAAAAATTTCCAAATGTTTTTAAAAAATTATATTATAAGAAGGGAGGTGAGGACCACCACCTTCCCCCACTTCCCCCCCCCCACAGCACGCTACCATAGCAGTAGGCATTGCTACGACAATACCTAATTGCTACGGGAGTGGTACTGCCATAGAAGTACCCTACTACGGCCCGTGGGTCTTGGCAAGCGGGAAAAGGGAGGCGCACAGGGCGTGTTGGAAATGGGGCATGGGGCCTGCAAGGTCCCCCCCATAAAGTACCTTTTAATTTATTTTACTTTTAATTTAATTAAATATAGTTTATATTAATTTATGATTTATTAATTTGTGTTTGTTAATTTATGTTAATTAATAAATTTAATTAATTTTTGTATTATATGTTATTTAATTTAATTAATTTTAGTTAATTAAACTAATTTTTGTTGAAAATTAGTTAAGCTAATTAATTTAGTATAATTTTTAGTGTATTTTATTTTGTATGTTAGTAAATCAACCTTATTGATTTACTTAAATTGGAATAGTTGCATGTCAATTTTGTTTTGATAGGATAAATTTGTTCATTGATTTTGGTATGAAAATCTATATTAAGGACTTAGAAAACTGTCCTTTAAATTTTGGTTAATTGTTTATTACAGTTTATGTATTTTTATGTTCATATTGACATTATGAATATGACAAGTGTTATGTTTATACTGAAATTGGGTGTTTTCGATCTGTTGAACCTATAGGATGAAAATAGAGTTTATTCTTTAAAATTTGCATTATTATATAGTTTGTGTTAAGTACCTCTTAATAGTGTTATGTGTTTCTGCATGTGGATTCAATTATGTTCAAAATGGAACTCTAAATGCTTATGGATTAGTTTTCAGTTATCTATGATGCCTATGTGTCTTCTTCATGCCTGGAGTGTCTTCTTTTGCTTGTTATGTTTTCGGGTACTAGAAGACCTAGGGGGAAAACAGAGGCTTGGGTATGAATCGGTTATGACATGGTTTCAATATTATGTTTGATGTGTGTATGTTTTCCTATCATCGCCTGATTTGACCATTTGGGCTCATGTTGTATTGAGTTTTACTTCATATTCTATAGAGGAGAATATGGTATTGACTTTTATGTCTGATCCATGGGATCATGTGTATTCTTTTGTGAACACTTTGAGAGTGTCTTGTGATGTTATAGTTATGTGAGAACCAGTGTGTTCCTATTATTTGTGGAACAGTCTTGATGGACATTATTATCATTTTTTGTGATTTATGTGAGATCTGTGAGCCTAGGGTAGTTTACCTAGATATGTAGTAGGGGGTGGCTTGCAATAAGTGTCGGGGCCCACAAGTGGCTGCCAGGATCACTTATTGTAAGTATTTGTAATCAAGTGATATCCTAATATAGGGTATTTAAATGAACTTAATAAGATATGTTTCTCGCCCTGGCTTAGTGCTTGTATAGACTAAGATGGGAATGGAGATGATGTTGGCTGCCTTAAGAGGTGTGCTTAGTATAGTTAATGGCTTTGTTAGTACGAGAAGTCATTGATCCATGTATGGTCACTTGAGTGCTAGGATCCATAGTGATTACCAAGATGAGACTCAAGGGTTAGACGTACATGATGACACCTGCCTATGCATAGTCTAGTTATTCTACATGTGTCAGTTGCCTCTAGATTAGTGAGTCTTACCTTGCACTATTTCTATATACCTTGAGTAGAGAGCTTTCAGGCTCCTTTCCTTAGCTTGATCTGTTTCATGTTTGTTATCCAAGTGGGATCTTGTGTTATCTCCTCAGCACGGTGGGAGTGGACTGTCATGCCGATAAATTTAATGTCCAAAAATACACAAACTTTTTTTTTTTTAGAGCTTAAGTCTAGGATTAACAAATGACTAAAGTTGTACAATTGATACAGAGAAGGTGTTGGCTAACTTGATTGAGGGGTTATAGTAAACACTCCCCCCTAGCACATCCAAAATGCCCACCTAGTCCTAGGGTTAACTAATAGGTCAAGGTCCATCTAGTTGATAATTCCCTATCTGCCAATAAATCAGCTATTACTGGTTTCCAAAATTCTTTCCTTAACCTTAAGATCTATCTTATGATTTATCCAAAGGTTAACTCATTAAAGTATCTAAGGTAGGGTAAGTGATTACTATGGTATTATACAATACCGAATTAAATATGGACTAATTTTAAATCAAAATTAACTAAGTTACTTTAACAACTAGCCAAAATCAATTAATCTTATTGGATGAATAAATCAACCTAATAGCACAAATTAAATCAACTAAAAGAATTTACCTAACACACTGGGTAGAAAAAAATTAGTTAAATCCTAATAGTACAAAATTAATTTGATTAAACTTACTAATCTCAATTTCTCCCTTTTTTTTTTTAGAACAAATTCCTCATTTAAAAAAAAAATCTAAAGTAAGCCACAAAAAGGAATAAACTTTCTAATTAAATACATTATCAATAGGATATATATGTTAATGAATTCGAATCATTAATTAAAAAAAAATCATAGAAAGTATAATATTAATTAACATAGAAAGAATGATTTAAAAAAATATTAACTTGTTAATATCTATATTAATTAATATTATATATTAATTATTAATATATCTATTAGAGGAAAATAAATAAAAAATTATTAATTTATTAATAAATATATATATTAATTAACTATATATTAAATATTAGTAAAGTTATTAATAAAATTAATTAATAATAAATAAATAAATAATTTTTTTTTAAAATGCATGATAAATATTAAGTCCCTTAGGGATTGCACCCGCGAGGCCCACGCACTGTCTTGGCAGGTGCGCAGCCTGCCACTGCAGGCTCTCCCTTCTCACGCAAGTCATGGGGGGAGACGTGGATGGCGTGGGGTCCACCGCCCCACCCCCCACTTGATCATTTTTATTTTTTTTTAATTTATTTTTATAAAAAAAAAAAATTCTATATATTTTCTTTAATTTATAATAACCATAAACGACTAAGTATTTTTTTATAACCATTGCATGGGTAATTTATTTAGTTATTATTTTATTTTTTTATAATAATAATTAAAAGCATAATATATATTTTTTTGAAACCCACAACATGGGTTAATTTATTTGTTTAGTTATTTTTACATTAACAACATATTATGTCATGCACTTTTTAGATTTAGTTTTGTATATTATATTTGACTCATAATTCTAACCTTTTTGAAAATGAACTTTTTCCAGCTTGGGCTTCTTGGGTGGTGTCCCAAGTGGGACCCACCCAAGTTGACTTACCAAGACATGATTGGATAGAGTCTTAAACTCTAAGCTCATGAATTCCAAGTGGATGAAGGAAAATATTATTTAATTGATTGTTGTAGGAAAATGTATCAGAATTTCTTCCCATACATTTTCCAGAGACTTGTAGGTCTCTATTTGCCACTTTATTTTTATTTTTTTAACAAGCTTTTTCACTTGTTTGTTTCATTTGATTTCTTCTTTTTTTCTATTTTCAAGTCTTCTTTTATTTATCTAACAAGAGGAACTATTTGATTTAAGTATCCAAAAGGTATTAGTCTAACATTAATACATTTATTTCTCTTGAGTGCATTAATTTCAACACAAAACCTACTACCATAGAAATACCAAAACAATAGCATGGATAGAGATAAAATGAATTGAATTCCTTTCCTTGCTTATCACTATTATCTTTATTCAAATGAAAACTTTACAATAAAAGTATAAAGATACTTCAAGTACATTTCTTTCTTAAAATCTTACAACATGTCTACATAAAGTTCTTATCATGAAAAGTAAACAATGCCTTCACAAAACTATTCCAACAGTTCTTAATCTTTCAAATGATAAATACACTGTCCATCACTATTCAATATAACATGAATACATAGAAATCTTCATTTGACCAACCTTCAATATTCTCATATGAACATAAAACTATCAAAGTAAGATATACATTTCTTCAAAACTTAATGCAACATCACTTGATACAACACAAGACTTGAAGTGATAACTCCATTGCAATATACATTGAACTCATGGGATTCACAAGATTCCCTTACAATAACATTAAACACAAGGCAAGAGTGATACAACTCAAATCTGAAAGTATCATCAAATTTTCTTCAAGAGTACAACTTCTACATGATATTTTCAATGACTTCCAACCTGTAAATAAACGTAAATGTAGGCCATGAGATGCTCACCTCCCATCCTAGGCTTCTAAGAAGCCACCCCCAAGCTTGGGGAACCATCACAAAGACAAGGAGACACTCAAGAAAACCACAATAATAACAACATAAAACATAAAACACAATGAAATCTCCCTTCCAAGGCTAAAACAAGAGTCTCAAAATGACTCAACAATAGGGTGAAGGTGGAACCATACTCAAGAGGAGAAAGCACATCTCATGATAAGAGGTAAGCCATCACTTGGCTTCCTCATCATGTATCTTTCACCACAAACACAATCTCATCAAACTCTTTATGACCCCCAATATACAAGAATATTTAATAGAGATGGCTACATGGAGCCCATACATCCATGTTTCATCCCTCTCCTATCCAATGACAGACTCTACACTCTTGATTGTCCCAACAATTCCCTTCACCCCCAAGGCTACTCTTCCCTCCCAAGGGTGAGTATGGCCTTGAGAATTCCCTCAACAAAAAACTACAACACATACAAGAAAACTTCAAGAACAACAAAAGAAATTACACATGTACAAAGCAAGGAAATCTTGCACTACAACAAACTCAAGATTCACATAACATCTACTATCACAACATAACAAGATCTCATAACATAAACACTTCAAGAACACAATAACTAATTTTTTTTTTACATACTAAAATAAACATAACATGTAAATAAGAACTCTCTCTCTCAACATGAAAATGAAAACAAGAAAATGAAGAATACCACCAACCTTGATCCAAGCTTATGGACGAAAGTTGATGAAGAGCTTTTCCACTTTCCAAAATCCTCTCCAAATTAGCAAATATCTAAATCTAGAAAGTGGGTGTCAAACTCTTCCAAAAGAAGAGTCCCCTCTAAAAGAGCCTCCACACAAACTCCTATGGATAAGATTGCATTCCTATTAGGTGGTCTTCCCTAAGTCCCTTACATGGTTTCCAAATTTGGTCTCTTACAAAGGTAAGCTAAAAAGGTGGGATAAAGACTACCTTTTTAGTGGGTTGTGATCTTTCCAAAACTTGGTCCCAAAAGTTGATTTTCGTCCATCTTGGTAAACCAACTTTTGGATGGGTCATTTGGTCAACCAAGGGTTATCCTATGGTGAAAAATGACCCTTACCCTATGGTATATCAAGTGGGGTAACTAAAAATGGCCTAAACACTTTCCTAGGCACCTTTTTAACCCTCCAAAAGTGCATGATAAGTTCAAATTCGAAATTCAAAGATAAGACACTACCTCAAGCTCCCTAACCAAGAGATTTCTCATGGGGATCCTCAAGGGTACTATCTTAGGTTGGTGTTCAACCAATCCCCAAGTGGACATGTCATGGCCACAAGTACACACACAAGTGTCAAGTGACACAACCCAAAAATGACACATCAAAAGCCATGTGGCATATCCACTTGGGCACTCTCAACATAAATAACATTTATGATTAACAAATAAATCAAATACATTCATGCATCATACTTTTACAAATTAAATATATTACAATGAAGTTTTTGGCTTCTCACTAGAAGCAACCTTGGCTCAAATGGATTTTCACATTAGTCTCTGCAATGGTTCCCCGAATTTACCATGGTCTATTTCCCTGCACACTCAAGTCCAATATCAGTAGTCTAAGAAAATATACATGTAAATTCCACAACTTTCATAATCAAATAATTCTCAAGAAATTAATCATAATTAAGTCAAAATTTTACATGGCATAATCATTCATTTATAACTTACATCAATCTCATCATGAAAAATACAATTCATCACTAAATTAAACTTGAAACATAATCATTGCATATATAATTCAATTGCAATTAAATGTCGTCATGACACTCATAAACTTCTCCTAAGTAATTAACATTTTGATTCATAATAGAAATTTTATCGTATCATAATCAAATCAAATCTCCATTTCCTAATTACTTACGTAAGCGTATAAAATACATCACTTCATCCCAACATTCATAAATCAAAATAACCATAAATTAGAATTCAGATTTATATCATAAAATAGTCATCAATAATTCATCACCTAACATTGAAATGAAATACACATGTCAACCTTATTCATTTCTTGATTTTCATTTTCCTAACAACTCATATCGACATAAATTCCCTAATTTCACATCTCAGTATTTCATCTAAATCAATCATCATAATGTCAGTCATAATGTATTATATAGCCAACATTGTGAGTATAAAAAGCATCATAAAAATGTAATGTATTCTCATCAACTATAATCAAATCAAAAGGGGTAGAATCTACTAAACTAATCAAAACATTAAGCCAATTAATAGGGCTACCATAACGATAATGGAAAAATCATGGCAGGTCTAGGGTGAGGCCTCACATCCATTTAGGTTCACAAGGTCGGGTGGTAGTGATTCTCTTACCATTTGAGATTCTGACATTTGTGTACCAGTGCTGGATGATCCATGTGGTAGTTGTTCCTTCTTGATCTTCATTGTTGGAGTTGTACTCTTCTTCTTCTTCTTCTTGATCCTGTATCTTTGTATCAACTCTTTAGAGATATCATGTGTACCCCTTTTCGGTTATTATATTACATACCCTACGACATGTGTAGTGGATGTAGGTTTATGGATACCTTATGGTACTAGTTGTATTTATGTTATCTTTGATGTGATGGTGATTTTATCTTTCATTTTTTATACGAGATTTGTAATTGTACCTAATCTATTTTTATTAATTAATGTAAACGTAACCTTCATCATGAGACCCTCGAGTTTTGTAATCTGTTTTGGATGTTGTGTTAATGTGTATAGATGGTAATTGCTTCTGCACTAATGTTTATCTTGTATGTTAACTTAAAAGAAAATATTTTGCAAACTTAGTCGCATTTTTAGGTTAAGTTCTCTTGGTTTCCCTAGTGGGGCATTACACTTGGTATCAGAGCACTGAGTTCTACACTGGGAACTCTGGGAAGTTGTGTGCCATTTAGATGTTGTTTTGACTATCTATTGTGTTTGGGTACCTTCTCTAATGTATCTAGGGTGAAGTACATTTGGATGTCATGAAGTGATTACTCCCTTGAGCGTGGTTATCCCTAGTCACCTTATTATGTGGATGTTTTTTATTGATGATTTATCTTTGGTTGATTGATGACTTGTTTGTGTTGTGTATGGGTTAGCATTGAAATTTTGAACTTTCTTATGAGTGGACTGGTCACATGAATCTCTTTTTCGCTATCTATTTTGTGACACTAGTCACACTTGACTTACTCTTGAATTACTACGGTACTTTTATGATTTAATGTTGAGTTTGGAATTTCCCCGCTTGGGTTTGTCTTTTTGAACTTTATGGTGGCTATTCTGAATGTTTGGTGGCTATTTTGAGTGTTAGTTTTATTAAACATATATATATATATATATATTTTAATTGAATATTAAAAATGGCATTGTTAATAGAATGAATTTGTTAAAAACAAATTTGAAATGTTTTTAAAAATTTATATTATAAGAAGGGAGGTGGGGGCCACCACCTTCCCCCACTTCCCCCCCCCCCCCCCCCCCCGCGGCATGCTATCATAGCAGTAGGTACTGCTATGGCAGTGGTACTGCCATAACAGTACCCCGCTATAGCCCGTGGGTCTTGGCAAGCGAGAAAAGGGAGGCGCGCAACACACGTTGGAAATGGGGCGCAGGGCCCGCAGGGTCCCCCCATAAAGTATCTTTTAATTTATTTTACTTTTAATTTAATTAAATTTAGTTTATACTAATTTATGATTTATTAATTTGTGTTTGTTAATTTATGTTAATTAATAAATTTAATTAATTTTTGTATTATATATTATTTAATTTAATTAAATTTAGTTAATTAAATTGATTTTTGTTTAAAATTAGTTAAGCTAATTAATTTGTAGAATTAATTTAGTATAATTTTTAGTGTATTTTATTTTGTATGTTAGTAAATCAACCTTATTGATTTACTTAAATTGGAATAGTTGCATGTCAATTTTGTTTTGATAGGATAAATTTGTTTATTGATTTTGGTATGAAAATCTATATTAAGGACTTAGAAAACTGTCCTTTAAATTTTGGTTAATTGTTTATTATAGTTTATGTATTTTTATGTTCATATTGACATTATGAATATGACAAGTGTTATGTTTATACTGAAATTGGGTGCTTTCAATCTGTTGAACATATAGGATGAATATAGAGTTTATTCTTTAAAATTTGCATTATTATAAAGTTTGTGTTAAGTATCTCTTAACAGTGTTATGTGTTTCTGCATGTGGATTCAATTATGTTCAAAATGGAACTCTAAATGCTTATGGATTAGTTTTCAGTTATCTATGATGCCTATGTGTCTTCTTCATGCCTGGAGTGTCTTCTTTTGCTTGTTATGTTTTCGGGTACTAGAAGACCTAGGGGGAAAACAGAGGCTTGGGTATGAGTCAGTTATGACATGGTTTCAGTATTATGTTTGATGTGTGTGTGTTTTCTGATCATCGCCTGATTTGACCATTTGGGTTCATGTTGTATTGAGTTTTACTTCATATTCTATAAAGGAGAATAAGGTATTGACTTTTATGTCCGATCCATGGGATCATGTGTATATATTCTTTTGTGAACACTTTAAGAGTGTCTTGTGATGTTATGACTATGTGAGAACCAGTGTGTTCCTGTTATTTGTGGAATAGTCTTGAGGGACATTATTATCATTTTTTGTGATCTATGTGAGATCTATGAGCCTAGGGTAGTTTACATAGATATGTAGTAGGAGGTGGCTTGCAATAAGTGCTGGAGCCCACAAGTGGCTAGCAGGATCACTTATTGTAAGTATCTGTAATTAAGTGATAACCTAATATAATTAAGGGGTATTTAAATAAACTTAATAAGATATGTTCCTCACCCTGGCTTAGTGCTAGTACAAACTAAGATGGGAATGGAGATGATGTTGGCCACCTTGAGAGGTGTACTTAGTATAGTTAATGGCTTTGTTAGTACGAGAAGTCATTGATCTGTGTATGGTCACTTGAGTGTCAGGATCCAGAGTGATTACCAGGATGAGACTCAAGGGTTAGACATACATGATGACACCTGCTTATGCATAGTCTAGTTATTCTACATGTATCGGTTGCCTCTGGATTAGTGAGTCTTACCTTGCACTATTTTTGTATACCTTGAGTAGAGAGCTTTCAGGCTCCTTTCCTTAGCTTGATCTGTTTGATGTTTGTTATCCGAGTGGGATCTGGTGTTATCTCCTCAGCATGGTGGGAGTGGACCATTTAGGTTCATGAGGTTGGGTGGTAGTGATTATTTTACCATTTGAGATTCTGACATTCGTGTACCAGTGCTGGATGATCCTTGTGGCAGTTGTTCCTTCTTGATCTTCATTGTTGGAGTTGTACTCTTCTTCTTCTTCTTCTTCTTTGTGATCCTATATCTTTGTATTAGTTCTTTAGAGATATCATGTGTACCCCTTTTCATTTATTGTATTACATACCCTGCGACATGTGTAGTGGATGTAGGTTTATGGATTCCTTATGGTACCAATTGTATTTATGTTATCTTTGATGTGATGTTGCTTTTATCTTTCATTGTTTATATGAGATTTGTAATTGTACCTAATCTATTTTTATTAATTAATGTAAATGTAACCTTCATCATGGGACCCTCGAGTTTTGTAATCTATTTTGGATGTTATGTTAATGTGTATAAATGGTAATTGCTTCCACACTAATGTTTATCTTGTATGTTAACTTTTAAAAAAATATTATGCAAACTTAGTCGCATGTTTAGGTTAAGTTCTCTTGGGTTCCCTGGCGGGGCATTACAGTACTTAACCAAGCTCCAGATCTATGCAACCGACTAGTTCTATCTTCACCAGATCTGTCCCTCCGATCATCTCCACTAGATCCAATAACTTCAATGTCTTCAACAACTTCCTCATAACCATCTTTAGTACCAATATTCCTCAGCATACCAACAATAGCTCTCATGACCTCAGTGATCATGTCATTCTTCATCAATTCCATTTTAGATCTGAAATCAACTTTAACCTTCTCTATAATCTTTGATTCCATAGCATCATAAAGATCTGCAATCTCTCTAGGGTCCAATCATCTTTGAGGAATCCTTCAAGATCTTCAAAAACCCAAGGCAACAAATCACCAACCAAGGTCTTGATCTTGTAAGCCTCCAAGAAATCTCCTTGTCTCCAAGCATACAACCCACTAGCTCTACTATTACAATTATCAGATAAACAATCTGATCTTCAAGATCTCATAGGATCCAAGTGCTATCCTTCTCAATCTACCCCACTGACTAACTCTCTAAAAAAATACCCAAGAAATCCTTAAATAAAATCCCTCAACCACAAGTCGGCTGGAAGAAATAATTAACTCCTAAGCCAAGTTGGCTTCTACTACAAAGAAATATTAAATGAAACAACATTCGGCTCTCAAATAGCCTTAAAAATAATTAATTCTCCATGTCGACCTCTAGATCAACATAGGATAATACAAAAAAAGCTACCAATAATAAATGCACCAAGTTGGCCAAGAAAATTTCCATGAACTCCAGTCGGTAAACCAGAACTACTGAGCACCAGTCAAATAACCAAGCACCAGTGAAACAACCAGACACGCCAAGCATCACCAAGAAAGAACATTGACTGAGCACCATAAGCATCATCAAGTACATGTTCCACCGAGTGCCAGGGGTTTCACTAAGTTCCTTCAGTGATTGAGTTCCCTTAATAACCAAGACCGTCGATTAAATTTGCAGCCGAGCAACACAAAACCATTTCAACACACCATCATGCATATTTACTGAGTACCCTAGAATGCCCCTGCATCAAATTTAGATCTACAATATTTATTTTATGCTTTAGGATCTCATTCTCCTTTTTCAATTTTTAAAATTCATCACTATCCTTGATCTGATTTACAAGCTCTTTCTTTGATTTAAGATCTTCTATCTTGTCTTTTAATTTCTCAATTTAGTCTTTTACACTTTCATATTTATTCTTCAGAGTATCTCTTTCTTTATTAGGAATATCAATATGCTCAAGAGCTTCTTCTAGGTTTTTCTATAACTGATCCATATCCATAGAGATCTTACGCAAGCTATTAGGCCTTCTCTGAGTAACTATGCTCTGATACCAATTGTTAGAAATAGGAAATACTAAGAGGGGGAGTGAATTATTATTTCACAAACTTTTTCTTTTGCCCAAGTATGGATATATTTAATTAACTTGTAATTGGATAAGAAATTAAACTAGATAAGCTGAATAGAAAACATAACCATAAAATAATAGAACTCATAACACCATGTTTTTTATTGAGGAAACCCTAGCCAAGGGGAAACCCTAGTGGGGATGGTACCCACAAATGATCCACTAATCAAAAGTATCTTGTGAAAGATATTGACCCTATTGGGAGTCTATTACATCCATATAGTGTCTCGGTCCTTGTTAGAGAACTTAGGCCTTGTTAGAAGCCTCAACCCTATTAGGAGTTGGTATTAGAAAACATGAATGTATGCAAGATGAGCTCACTGCCCAAACATGTAATATACAATTATAATCTTTATTACAAAAGATAGAATATAAAAACCTTTTACTGCTACTGAATATCTTTAATATTCTAATCTAGCTTTTAATATCTTCATAATTTTTTTTATCAACTTGCACTACTCTAATCATACATCATATTTTTCATAATACAACATTATACATCAATATTATTTCATTCTACAACTTCACATTACAGATTACTTTCCTTTATATAAGCTATCACAAATATAGCTTTCCAGTTAGGTTACATATTTCCAAAACATAACATTAATTCTTTCTATCTCAGGGTTAACATCTAGGATGTCATTCCTAATTAGTTAAGTCATTATTTTGATAAACAAAATAATCCCTTAACCCAAAACATTCATTTACTAGTCATTGCTCTATTCTGTCGGCTCAACACTATTTCTATAAAAATATTAATATCTATGTCTGTGCATTCCATATAGTCTTGCTCTCTTAGTTGTAGCTTCAACATACTTTATACAATTTGTACTCAAGTTCTCTTATGCTATAAATACTTCTGTGAACTTTGTTGATCAAAATAGTCTCTGTGCTGATAGATAAACACTGTTATACTTAGACAATTTCTTTAAGTTCTCATCCAAAACTTTATCCTTGAATCATGTTGTCTTAATGCTGAATATATGTTTCCATAATGACAACACCATGATATCCTACTTAGCCAAATTTACAACAATCTCCTTCTTTTTCATTGATGGAAACATATGGGAAAGTTGGGAAAGTTCCAAAACTTTACAACAAAAACTTAAAAAACAAACTTGCAACATTCTCTAAGATTGTATTACATGGCCATTACAAGATTTGAAAAAGTATGTGGATCATACATAGCTACTTATATCATTCCATCATAGGGATACTCCCCCTTCAACTATACTATATCCTTTCCACATATATCTATACCTTATACATATTAGCCATTTTCTCATACTATTACCCCCCCTTTGACAACAAGGACAAAGGTGTGAATATATATATATATATATATATATATATATATATATATATATATATATATATATATATATATAAGTCAAAAATTTTGATATACCTCTTGTCTTCAATTCTGTAGAGCTGGAAGGATTGACATGCAATTTGTAAAGCTTGCCTTCAGGTTTGCAATCTTTTTACCCCATGTAGTCTTCACTAAGTCTAATACACTTAGTAGTGCACATAGCCCATAAGATGCTATCTCAACTGCTCTTAGATTAGGATAAGAGAATTTACCATATGATGTCTCTAAGGAAAGACATTTTTCCATTTGATTCTGCACATTACTGATTTTCAATTTCAAATATTCTCTAAGTAGTGCAAATCTCTTCAACTTCCTTTCATTTTCATTCTCCAATAGGCTTATCTCATCATGTATTTTTCTTATTTTCTTCTCAATGTATGTGATCTTCATGTTAGGATTTTTTAATTCATTCATTGTGACTTGTAATTCTACCTATTTGTTCTTCAACTTCTCTGTGATGTCTGAGATGTGATTGTATGAAAGGGCACACTGACCATACAATATTCTTCCTCTTTCTAGACATTTCCTTAATTCCTTAATACAAACATCAAGGTTATCCAAATCATTCTTAATATTCTAAAAAGTTGTCTGAAATAACTGTGCATCATGAAGTGTTTGTGCCTTAACTGTTGCATATCTGACAATGTAGTAAATTCTTTATCAACTACTTTAATCACTTCCTTTTCCTTAGCTTGTGGATCAACTTCACTAATCTGAGTAGATATAACATTTTGTACCTTATTAGTTACCTCAAGTAGTGATCCCTCCAAAAATTTTACTTTCTTGTTCTTCCCAATGATTTTGTTCAAGGATGAGATCAATTCTATTTGATCATCATCATCATCAACTTTTGTTCCCAAATTTGCTAGAACTGATTCAATAGGTAATTTTGATGTGCTTGTTGGTGTATCCTTCTCTGGTGTGTCCATCTGTATGTGTTTTGGAATTATCTTTGTAGGCTTCACTTCTTTTTCTTTTCTCTATTCCTCTTTTTCTCCTTCATCAATTTGTGCTTCTTGTTCAATTACAACATGCTTCAACTTGTGTAAGGTTAAAGTAACTTCTTTCTCAACTATCTTCCATTTCTTCTATAACTCAACATCAATTTATGTTAAGTTCTTATCCAATGCCTCTGATTATTTTTCCTCTTCTTCTATTTCTTCTTCCTCATTCACCATATCTTCCAAATTGCCAACATCCTCTCCTTGGTCTTTGAAAGGATCTTCTTCCTTATCAATGGTGATGCTTGTTCCTTCTACTTGCATAGTTTCATCATTAATTATAATTGATGGTGGACTAACTATAGTCTGCAATGACTCTTCCATAGGTGATGTCTCCTTTGTCTACATAGTTGTTACTAAGAGCGGGGTGTCTGATTATGACTCACTTAATATTTTTATTGGTACTGAAGTCATTACTCTTACAACTACTTCCTTTATTTCCTTGTTTATTTCCTCATAATTTCCATAATTAGAATAGTTCTTCTTTTCCTCCTTAGATGTGTACTAAGACTCTTCATTAGTTCCTTGAAATTCTCTTCATCCTTAACTTCACAAAGTTTTCTTACAAATCTTTCTCTAATACTTTGATCTTCTTCAAGTTCTCTTTTGTTTCTATTTATTAGTTTATCATATTGTTCATTTAGAATTTTACCTTTAATGTTATCAAACTTCTTGTCTGCAAGGATCATATGCCTGACAACTGCATTCTCAAGATTTATCTTTTCAAAGTTGTTATACATATGATAATAATTGTTTAACTTGGTCAAATATACATCATTGATGTTTAAGGGGTTAACTTTTTCTATCTTAGGCTTCCATTGCTTCTTCTTGTTGCTTCTTCCCTCTTCTTCTACTTGTTCCCAACTTTGTACTTGACCTTACATTCTCTTAATAGGTTTGGCTTCTTCTTCTTGTACTCTTTTCCTTTCCACATGAGCAAAAATGATTTTTTGTCTTTTTCTCGTTCCACTAGCCATCTCTTTGACTCTCTTAGTAGGTGTAGTGGTGGAAGTAGATATTGTTGATTTTCTTAAGGCTTTCAGTGGTGGTTTGGCACATGATATTATTATTTCACTTTCCTCTGTAGTATCCTCATCAATATTTTGAATAACTGGTGCAGAGGTTGCTTTGGCTGTGAATGGTGGTACTGCCAATACTTCCTTTTAATCAATATATATCATAGCTGATGTTGTTTGTTTGGCAATATCAAATTCATCTTCCATCGTTCTTGTTGATTTTAAGATTTTATTTATTGATGTGTCCACTCTTTTCTTTTCTGACTTTTTTAATTGAGTTTGATGTGCTATGCTTGATATTTCCTTAGATGTTCCAAATCTAGGAATCTTGGAATCTAATCTAGATTTAAGGATTCTTCTTGCATACCCTTCAATAACTTCTTCTAACACTTTATAATCAAGTGGGTCTATGAATTCAACTCTAGGTTCCACTTCTTCTATATAGGTAAAGTCTGTGTCAACTAGAAAGCTTAAATAATTTTTCTACTTCTCAACAATAGAGGGTGGAATTCTTGATCTTTTTCTCATTTCATTATGAAATGTCTTGATTACCAATGTTGCACTCTCATTGACTTTATCAATAGGATGTCTTGGATATACTTTGTTTATTCTTTCCATTGAACATCTCTCATCATTCCAATCTTCTCCTATAGTGTAAGGAAATATTCTCAAAAGATGGAAAAACATATAAGTAATCAAAGATGAAAATATGAATCAAGAGTTCCTTGTCTTATTAATCTTCTCAAGGTTTTTAATAATTTGAATTCTCAGAATTTTACTCATATCAACTTCAACTTGTTGGAAAAATGGTCAGCGCTCCCCTCAGGATTCATGACATGGTTTAATAGCATCCTGTGTCTTCTATAAGTCTAGTGGTTGTATCGGGCATTAATAGGTTGATCTTTTGGTGCAGTAGCAACCGCTACTTGTAACAAGTGGTATCAGAGCTTGGTCACAGGTTCAAATCCCCTCGAGTAATGCTAAGGAGGAGATTGTTGGAAAAATGGTCAGCATTCCCCTCGGGATTCATGACATGGTTTAACAACCTCATGTGTCTTCTATAAGTCTAGTGGTTGTATCGGGCATTAACAGGTAGATCTTTTGGTGCAACGACAACCGCTACTTGTAACACAACTTTCTCAATTCACATTAGGTAGGCTTCTTGTACCAATCCTGCTGCTATGTCATCTTCTCTAGAACTAGCACATAGCTTAGTAGCCATTATCTTGGAAACATATCTTACACCATTTTGTTCAATTTTTCTTATCACAATTCCTCTCCCATTGTATGTAGACTTAGTGTTTTCTATGACTATTTTCTTCACATTTTTCTCATTTAGTGGGATTACACCTTGGTTGGAAAGACATGTTACTTCATGAATGATCTATTGTGATTTATATCACTCTATCATCTAACCAAAATTTCCCATCATGAATTCTTCTTAGTATGATCTTGTTCCATTCATCATTTTGAAACTCATAATGAAACATGTACTTCACAATGTCTAATTGACCTAAATGACTATACCCTTCTTTATAAGTCATGTCTTGATTGTAAATTTTATCATAATCCTCATGTCCTGAAGTTCAATATGTTGTTGCTATTATGAACTATAATCAAGTAGTTTGGATGAAGAAAATTCTAGAAGACATCAAAATATATTTTGGTGAACCTATTTTTATTTATTGTGACAATTCAAGTACTATCAATATTTCAAATAACCTTGTGTTGTATTAAAAAATAAAACATTTATCTATAAAGTATCATTTCTTGAAGGATAAGGTGAATGAAAAAGAAGTCAGATTGGAATATGTGTCTTAAAAATAACAGATTGAAAATATCTTCAAGAAGCCCTTTCCAAAGGATACTTGAGTATCTCCAAGGTTGGATTGGGGTGATAGCCCCTCCTGATCAGAGCTAGAGATGCAATAATTTTGATCATTCTAGTGCTTATACATATACTTTTTTCATTCTAGATTGGTACTTTTTGGACCACTCCTTAGGGGGATTAGTTGGTCTTGTGAGGTATGTTGTTCAAATTTTGATTTTTGACTTCTACGACTTAGTGCATGTATGTTCCTTTTTCATTTATGTCAAAGGGGGAGAGATAGCCATGTGAAAAACAAGGAAGAGTTGAAGGGAGAGATTTCCATGAGAAAATCAAGTGTCAGACTTTGGGGGAGTGGTTAATATATTGTGGTTGATATTTACTTGTACACTAATTTATTTTTTCACATCATATGTTGCCATCAATTCTAAAGGGGGATATTTTTGGAGATTTCATGCATATATGTGATGACATTGATGTTTTTTCATTGATGTCAACATATTTCTTTATTCCCTAGCTTATTCAGTGTTTCAGTTTTGAATTGGATGAAAAGTATATTGAAGATCAGTTGTTGCAAAGTTGTAGAAGTATTGTGGAATGTCTATAATTGATCTAGTTCAAGTTGTAGAGGTTCACATCAAGAATTGATGAAGTTATGAGTGATTTATCATAGGATAGTTTTATGGTTTTTTTAGAGATAACAATGGCTTAGTTTTTTGTTTAGTGAGGATTAGTTATCCAATATTTTTAGTTTCTAACCTGGTGGTGAATTAAGGACATGGATGTGTGTCCTTAGATCGAATGGTACATGATTTGGATACTGGAAAAATATTTTTTTTGGGTGATAGAGGTTGATGTTTAGTATTCCTAATGAATAGTGCAAAGATAGTTGTGAATTCCAAGATAGAGATATTTGTGTTGCTATTGTGGTAATTCATATTTTTTTGTAATGTTTTTAAATAATGTCCTATTCATGTTGGTAGATAACATTGGGTTATGTGATTGGATTAAATGATTTTTCTATGACATGTTGGTGTTCATGGAAGACTTGATGGATAGAGAATTGTGAAGATTTATAGAGTGATCTATGGATCGTAGTGTGTTTGTGGATGAAGGATTGGGTCCAAGCTATGAATAATCCTATATGTCTTGGATCGCATAAAATATTGTTTATTAATATTTGTAAATAATTTGTCAATTTTAGGTCTCTCGTTGACCTTGTAATATATTGATGTAATGTATTTAAAGATGTAATCTTTGTTAATGTGAAAGAGATATATGTTGGATGGATGGATAGATATATATCAGTGGATGTGAAAATACGTATGAATGGAATAAAAAATTAAGTCAAATTAGAGTTGTAATTCATTAGAGTTGTATTAGAATATCAGAGATGCTATTAGTTAGTTCATAAATCAATCACTACTACATTTGACCTCATTTTTCTACCAAAATTTTTGACAATCAATTAAAAAGGTTTAGGTTGGTCAGATTATATAAGGAAAACTTCCTTTTTCTTTAATCCATGCCCGTGTTAGTCAAAATTTTGACTAATACCATGCACATCAAAATTTTGACCAACATGGTCATAACTTTAAAAAGAAAAAAGATTTCATGTCTCATTTCATTGTTTGGTTTTCACTTGGAGTGTGCAAAGGAGCTGGAGCCTGCGATTGTTTGAATTGTTATTTGGTGAGAGTTTTAGGAGGACCTCCTGCCTGCGAGGGTTGCCACTGTGATTTGGTGTAAAAGGAGGACTGCCTGCCTGCGAGGGTTTCCACTATGATTTTGTGTAAAAGGAGGACTGCCTACCTACGAGGGTTGCTACTATGATTTGGTGTAAAAGGAGGACCACCTGTAAGGATTTATTTACTCTACATTTGTCTGGCATTATTTTATTGGTTACCTTCTTAGGGCCTGTGAGCAATGTGCTAGGGCATCATGTATTGTGTATTTTCTAGGTTGTCTGTTGTGAAGGGAATGTAGAGACTAAACACCCCTACAAGTCAATTTGATGCATTCAGGGTTCTTTATGTTCACTTGATTAGTTTTATCTCTGTTTTACACAGTTAGTTGCGCAATGAACAAATAGTTGATTGTCATCACAAACAGGGTCATGTAACTACATTGATTATATTTCATTTGCCCTAAGTATGTTTTTGTTTATATATCATGCCTTGTCAATTTGCAAAGTGAGTGGATAGATTGAACATCTCAGCAAGTTTAACCTTCGATGAATCCACGGTTTTGAAGTTCATTTGTTAGTTCTACAAACATTTTATTGAAACTTTTGTGTTGTGCTCGCGAGATACTAAACTCTCTGTCAGACCGGCCTGAAAACTCCTTAGTCGGCTTTGTCATGGAGAGTGTACCTTGACTTGTGATTTCTCCATTGGTCTCCAATGCCATTGGGTAAGAAAGCCAAGGAAATGAATTTTAATAACCTAAGTGCTCAGATTTGGAGGAAGTAGCTACACTACTTCAAGATTGATACCCTATTTAGATATATGCTATGTGTTGAACCAACAAAGTAAGAAAATGCTTGCAGTAGCGTCCTTGGAATAATCTGGATTCAAGGCTTAGTTAAATTCGAAAGCCTCAGGAACATTGAAGAATTCTAAATGACAATAACCATTGTAAGGACCCACTATTAGACCATTCCAGATGACCCTAATCTAACTTGATCAACTAGATTAGAGTGTCTCTGTGATAGTTGATAGTGCTGGAGTAGAGTGGTTAAAGTTAGTTAGAAGATTTAGTGTGACACATTAGAAGATAGTGAATTCTATGCAGAATGATCTTGACCCAAATCCAATAAATGATTGAAGGGAGGAACACAGTTGCAGGCTTAAAACTAGAGAAAGATTGTGATCTTGAAGGAAATCAGGAATCGGGTTAAATATTAGCAACCAGTTGATGTCTGTGAAGAAATTTGTCACTTGGAAATTTACAAATCCCATTCAAGGAAATTGGTAGTTAGAAGAATCATCTTGTGGCTGAAGAAATTTAAAGACTAAGGAGTTTTGATAGTATTGGTTGGAAGCTTTGTCCATGGTTTGAATCGACATTATTATTCTATTGTGATAATTGGTTGGGCCTACAAGAGCTTCAGTTGTAACCACTGAAGCTTCAGGGTATTCTTAAATCTCATATCTTCGATCACTTCTAGGTCCAATAGGTAGTTGTTTCACCATTTGATGATCATTATAAGATGATCCAAATCATAATCTATGTTCCTCCTTCAGACCAAATGGCTACTGTTGTAGCATACCAAGAAAATTCATTAAGTTTCCTCTATAAATTATGGTGATCACCCAAACATTCTTCCTTCTCATTACATTAATGGATTAGGGAACTATAGTACATGTTAATACTCATTCATTCCATGTGTTACATTGGTCAGAGGTCATGGAATGACCATATTCAATTGGAAACTCACAAAACTGTCAAAGGAATGGCTAAAACTACTCTGCCAATCATAATTAATTGAGTAAAAATACAAATACAGACCTCACAAATGCATAGATGTGGTCTAGGATCAATATCTAACTATTAAAAATGCATTGAAATGTAAGAAAATGAAAAAATGAATCCAAAATCACTCTAAGAATTCAAGGAAATTGCATTTGAAAGAAGTTTATTTATAAAAAACTCAGTACAGTCCGTACACCAGGCCTCTTATGTCGTAGAATGAAACTTTGGCATATTTGATAGACTCCTAGAAACTACCCCAACCAATCCCAATCAGTTGGATGGATTATTTTGCACTAAAACATAACAAAATCCAATTCCCTCCATTTTCTAATAACCGTTGCATTTCAAATTTTTGAATTTGCAACATTACAAATTTAGAGTTTTTGAAACTTTTAAAGATAATGGAGCCTTAAGACTTTGAAATGTGACCCAAATGAACTTATTAAGAATTATTAAAATCTAATCTAAACTATTCTAAACTTGTAACACCAAATACCATCCTAGGCTCGTATTCTGGTCCTAAGGCCTATTAGGCCTTTTAAGACTTATTACATATTTGCCATTTGCATTGGATGGAATGACCTTATAGGCCATTATAGATGCCAATACATTCCAATTGATGTCTTTAGATGTCATTAGGTGCATGGTTGTCATTATGGAGTCCTGGTAGTCTTTGGATGTTCTAGGTACCCCTGCACCATGTTCACCACCTTTGAAAGGATTCTTGTCCCGAGAATTAGTCCTGGCATTAGATGTCTAAGTCTGAACCTGTACTTTAGGAATATGGTGCCTTGATGGTTGGTTCTTTCTGCCCACTTTCCATCCACATCTGAACATGGTTGTTTATTGGCTGCCCTTCAATAGGAAACTTGACTGTACCTATTTGAACATAGTTCAAATCCCAAAAATCTACATTTCTAGGACTATGTAGCATTGTCCTATTCAATCCATATTTGTGTGCCTATTCCTTGCACCCACTTGTATCATTTTTAATGTTTCCTTGCTCATTTATGGGAATATTATCCCCAAAACACATTATTATCTTGTTATTATCCTTGCAAGTTAGTGGATTCAACTTAAATCCCTGCCAATCTAACCCTTTGATCTTTCGATACCTCTTCACCTTCAAAGTATGCATCCATTGATGCAATCCAGTACAAAAGCTCTTCTTCTTTTAGAATTCCATCATACGTAGGCATATCTCCCCTCACTTTATGCTACTCATTCTTCATAGCCTTGAATATCTTGATTGTCCTCTGCTCTTCAAGATCTATTTGTTCCTCTTCTTCCTCTCCTTCCCCTTCCTTATGTGTTTCTTCCTCTTCTTCACTATCAACACCTTCATCTGGTTCTCTTCTTTGATTGGATTCCAGTGCTTCAAGCCTGGCCAAAAGTGCATTGTAAGATTCCTATAACCTTGTGTTCTTCTCCTTCAACTCCTGGATCTCCTTGGCAGTACCTGCATTCCTTGGAGGCATTTTCACAAACAATAGTCAAACTTCTTTAGAAAAGTGTTCCTCTATCCCTCTAAGGCACCATTTGTTTTAGATAATTTAATTTTAACTTTGGTTGTGTTAACAGAACTATGTTGACTTTATTTTGTAGTTGTTTAACATGAGATTTTTTAGATTAATAGGAGTTCACATATACTAGTGTGCCATAGTTGCCCATCTATAACTAGTGAGATGCACATAACTCATGTACCTCATGCTAGTGTTCTTGGATACCTTGTATACACTTTTTCATTCGACTAGACATTATCCAAATAGTGAGTATTTATATAAAGTGCTATAACACACAGGCAGTCCTCCTTTTACACCAATTAATAACAGTGACAACCCTCACAGGCGGTTGGATAATGTCTAGTCTAGTCCAAGCACACTAGCATGAGGTACATGAGTTATGTTCATCTCACTAGATATAGATGGACATTAATGCTCAATTGAATGATACATTCCCATAAAAATGTGAACTCCTATTAATCTACAAACTCTCATGTTAAACAACTACAAAATAAAGTCAACATAGTTCCTTTAACACAACCAAAGTTAAAATTAAATTATTCGAAAAAGGGTTTGTGTTTTGAGTTAATTGGTTTATGTAAATATGTTTTGTGTTATGCCCATATGGATCAATGGCAAGGTTTTAGTCTCTATAACCTGTGTGGATAGTTCTTTTTTATATCCCTATTTCATATTTAGTTTTGAAAGTATTCAAAGTATTGAAGTTGACTAATTCTAGCTCAGGTATAGTTAAATTGTCCTTGCTACCCTAGAATGACATCTTTGTTCAAACCATTGATTGCAAACATTTTTTAAGTACTTGAATCTACAATAGAACAATAGTGGTGCATGTATGATTATTATAATCATATGATTATATGTTATGATATTTATGTAATAAATATAGTAACGATGGTGTGGTGCATTATTGATATAGGCCCGATGGCTCTTGTCAATGTGCCAAACTGTCAATGTGGTTGTGGGAAGTGTGTGTTGAAGACTTCATAGATACAGAGAAACCCTGGATGATAATTTTGGTGCTGGCCAAATAGAAAAAGGGTTGCTAATGTGTATATATTTAATGTTTCTAATGTAAATACTATTCATTATATTATAAGAACTAATGTAGATTGGGCATCACAGGGAAATAATGGTTGTGGATACTTTAGTTGGGTCAATGACAACTCATCTGCATCTATCCACCCATCTCCACTTATCCACGATGAAGGATTTGAGTGCAAAATGTGTTAGGCTAGGGAAAATTCCAAAATTATATTTTTATGATGCCTTCTCTATATTGTAATCACATATCTTTGTTGCGACCATATGTAGAGATGAACTCATGAATTAGTTAGTTTAGTATTTTCATATTGTAACTGTTAGAGTAAAGTATTAATTTTATTAATTAACTTTACTCCTTTCTTAAGATGTCAACACTTTTATTTTTAGTTATTTATATTTAAACACACATGCACTAGTTGATTTAAACTTATGCACTTGTTGTTTTAAATATAAACTTGCATGCATTAGTCTTGTAATAATTTAACTAATTATTACATACACTAGGGTTTTCATTTCAAGGCTTTTGATCTCTTTTATAAGGATGATCCATTGTACATTTAATTCATTCATTATTTGAGGATATTTTCTTCATATTTTTGAGTCAAACCCTTGCCCTCTTCTTGTCTCTACTTCCTTGTAACAGGTTTTTGTATCCAGGTGATCTTTGAGTTTTATGGATCTGTATTACTTAAATCCTACATGGTATCAGAGTCTAATCTACTACAGCTTGTTTGTGTTTGAAGGATTCAGAGTTTAGAAATTCATCTATTTCAGATTAGGGCTTTTTTTTAAGTTTTTTATTGAAATTAGTGGGTCCCTAAATTTTGGTGCACTTTGAGCTCAAATGGACCTCACTGTTGAGCTCGCAGCACCCAAAAACCCCTATTTCAATATAAAACATATCAAATTTGGAGAACTTTGCATTTTGGGGCCTTTTTTTGGTACCAAATGCTTGGCACACTCCCGAGGCGGAATTTGTATGTATTGGCATGCTTCTTGAGGTGAAATTTGTATAACTTGGCATGCAAATTGAGATAAAAAAATTTGTTATTTGGCACACAAATCAAAACAAAAAAAAATTGGCATGTAAATCGAGGCAAAAATCCAAAATGCTTGGCACGGATCCCGACATGCGTATGCGATTTTTTTTTAAAAAAAATTTAAAATTTTTTTGGGTGGCGACAGCCTTTTGGCCATCAAATTTAAGCCCTTAATTTGATGACATCAGCATGCATCATCCTCATTTGCACCATTTTTTGGGCTCTCTAGCGCACCAGTTGGTATTTTGC
Organism: Chamaecyparis obtusa; assembly: GCA_027943335.1. Taxonomy (NCBI): domain Eukaryota; kingdom Viridiplantae; phylum Streptophyta; class Pinopsida; order Cupressales; family Cupressaceae; genus Chamaecyparis; species Chamaecyparis obtusa. The sequence continues at coordinate 1,909,018 of BSBK01002565.1, read as the reverse complement.
TCATAACTTGAGCATACTGTGTCGAAATCGGGCAAACGAGATATCGCCGAAAATTTGGTTCAAGCCCGATGCTTTCATGGAAGTTAATCTGGTGTTTTTTTGTCATCTAGCTTTCTATTTTTGCTGTCAAATCTAGATTCTCTTTCTTGCATTCCGGAGGGGCTAATTTGCTCAAATTAGCTCCTTTTTTAAATCCAAAAGAAGCGTCGAAAAGCTCTTCTTGAGCACCATCCAGATTTCTGCCTATTTTCATCATAATTTTTTTAATGTACATAAGATTCATATCTGAATCTTTTTTTTCTCTTCTCTTAATAAAGCATATCATTCTAGGCTTAGGGGTTCGATATTTGGATTGTGAGGGGTGTTATTTTCTTGTTTCTATTAGTTAAACTAGATATTTATCAAAACAAAAACCCCTTCTAAAAAATATGGTCAAGACCTCTTATTGTCTAGAACTTCTGACCCCACATAATTATCACACATAGAAAACCCTGATGACATGACTTCTCCATTCAAAAGGGCTTTGGTCTTGTCTAGATGCAGTTCAACCAGTATTACAGAGGCCCTTTGAGATCATGCAACATTGGAACAAGATGGATGAGGCTATGGGGTTGATTTCTTTACAGGTATCAGACAACTTGTAGTTTCATCTTGATGCGTGCAATACCCCTCTAGCTATGTGGACCAAGCTAAACACCTTGTTTGGTACAGTGAATGAGTTCAGAGCACTTCAGATTGAGGCAGAGCTACCTCTTCTACCTCACAGGTATGGCTTTGAGAGAGTCTCTTGAAGTCATTTTTTTTTTTCTCTTTCTTTTTCTTGTCTTTATATCTCTTTTTGGAGTAGGGTTTTTTCCCACTGGTTTTTCGCTATTTCTCCATTTTATAGAGATTTGGTTGTGTTGTGTACCTCATCAGACCATGTTTTCGAGACCCATTTTTTATGCTTTCAGCACTGTAGTTTCCTTTGCTTTCTTCTTTCATTTTTTGTAGCTGCATTGTTGCTCATCTTAAGGGGGGGGTGTTAGAGTAAAGTATTAATTTTATTAATTAACTTTACTCCTTTCTTAAGATGTCAACACTATTATTTTTAGTTGTTTATATTTAAACACACATGCACTAGTTGATTTAAACTTATGCACTTGTTTTAAATATAAACTTGCATGCATTAGTCTTGTAATAATTTAACTAATTATTACATGCACTAGCGTTTTCCTTTCAAGACTTTTGATCTCCTTTATAAGGATGATCCATTGTACATTTAATTCATTCATTATTTGAGGATATTTTCTTCTTCATATTTTTTAGTCAAACCCTTGCCCTCTTCTTGTCTCTACTTCCTTATAACAGGTTTTTGTATGTAGGTGATCTTCAGGTTTTGTAGATTTGTATTGCTCAAATCCTACAGTAACTAATATTTTAATATGGATATGATGTAACTTATTTTTGCCTCAAGTGCGCATTTATATGGTTTACATATTTTTTAAGAATAATTCTTCATGTTTATGGCTTAGTTGAGCCCGTATCTGCTATCAATCACATGATTTAACATATAGTGTTTTCTTGGTTATTCCATTTGTTCCTTCACCTTTTAAGGCCATTTGGTAATTTCAACTACACCTAAGGATCCATCAGTAACCCTGGTGCTCTTCATGACTCCTGCCTTTCACCTTGGTGCTTCTGCACCAACTACTATTATTTGGAAGACCTCTATAGTTTGTTCATTCCTTGCTAGAATCTAAAATAAACTAACACTAGAGACACTAGTGGAGGAAGATACAAAATTAGTTGTGGATATGAGCCCCAATCTGCTATCAATCACATGATTTAATGTATAGTGTTTTCTTGGTTATTCCATTTGTTCCTTGACCTTTGAAGGCCATTTGGTAATTTCAACTACACCTAAGGATACATCAGTGACCCTGGTGCTCTCCATGACTCTTGCCTTTGACCTTGGTGCTCTTGCACCAACTGCTAGTATTTGGAAGACCTCTATAGTTTATTAATTCCTTGCTGGAATTTGAAATAAACTAACACTAGAGACACTACCGGAGGAAGATGCAAAATTGGTTGCAGAGATGAGCCCCAATCTGCTATCAATCATATGATTTAATGTATTGTGTTTTCTTGGTTATTCCATTTGTTCCTTGACCTTTGAAGGCCATTTGGTAAATTCAACTACACCTAAGGATCCATCAGTGACCCTAGTGCTCTTCATGACTCTTTCCTTTGACCTTGGTGATCCTGCACCAACTGCTAGTATTTGGAAGACCTCTATAGTTTGTTCATTCCTTGCTAGAATCTGAAATAAACTAACACTAGAGACACTACTGGAGGAAGATGCAAAATTAGTTATGGAGATGAGCCCCAATCTGCTATCAATCACATGATTTAATGTATAGTGTTTTCTTGGTTATTCTATTTTTTCCTTGACCTTTGAAGGCCATTTGGTAATTTCAACTACACCTAAGGATCCATCAGTGATCCTGGTGCTCCTGTACCAACTGCTAGTATTTGGAAGACCTCTATAGTTTGTTCATTCCTTGCTAGAATATGAAATAAACTAACACTAGAGACACTACCGGAGGAAGATGCAAAATTGGTTACAGAGATGAGCCCCAATCTGCTATCAATCACATGATTTAATGTATAGTGTTTTCTTGGTTATTCTATTTGTTCCTTGACCTTTGAAGGCCATTTGGTAATTTCAACTACACCTAAGGATCCATCAGTGACCTTGGTGCTCTTCATGACCCCTTCTTTTGACCTTGGTGCTCCTACACCAACTACTAGTATTTTTAAGACCTCTATAGTTTGTTCATTCCTTGCTAGAATCTGAAACAAAATAACACTAGAGACACTACTAGAGGAAGATGCAAAATTGGTTGTGGAGATGAGATCTGAGGCTAGGAAAAATATGGGTGGATAGGTGGGTTCTTTGGGAATCAAGAGGGGGGGAAGCTAATTGCTCATATGTCATCTACATTATTATGAAGCTAATTGCCAAAGGATCCAGGCCTAGGTGAGAAAGATGTCTTCCCAAACACATAACAAACATGCACATAAACATGAGAGCTAAGAAACATAAATGTATATTTCACAATAGCTAACAAACATAATTGTAGGCATCATGGTCACAATTTTTTGGAGACAACGTAATTGAGTTGTATACCTAGACAATGGAGAGAAACTTCTGCTCCTCCAATTCCAAGTTGACACAGCAGGATCCAAAGACCATAGATAAGGAATAAATTTAGAGAGCGGAGGAGGGCCATAATGACCAAAATAATACAGAACAAACCTCAAGTTAAATGAGGCAACTACACACATTTTAATAGAATTTTATTATTAAATAATATAATTTGCATATACTAGTGTTCTAAGCCCCCTCATTACATGATTTATTATTGTAAGCTCCCTCTAACTTACGCATCTAGAAAATGAAACTACAACCCATTAGGATTGAGACAAACCTTATAGAACAATAACAACTAGGAAGGATTGCTTGCCAACATCTATTGAATACATCTTTTGCTCATGAATACAAGGTCCTCCAACAGATGTATTCAACAGATGTTGGCAAGTGATCCTTCCTAGCTGTTGTTGTTCTATAAGGTTTGTCTCAATCCCAATAGGTTGTAGTTTCATTTTCTAGATGTGTAAGTCAGAGGGGGCTTACAATAATAAATCATGTAATGAGGGGGCTTAGAACACTGGTATATGAAAATTTCATTATTTAATAATAAAATTCTATTAAAATGTTTGCAGTTGCCTCATTTAACTTGAGGTTTTTCCTATATTATTTTTTTCATTATGGCCCTCCTCCACTCTCTAAATTTATTCCTTATCTATGGTCTTGGGATCCTGCAAAGTCAACTTGGAACCTAAGGAGCAGAAGTTTCTCTTCATCATCTAGGTATACCACTCAATTACGTTGTCTTCAAAAAAATGTGACCATAATGCCTACAATCATGTTTCTTAGTTGTTGTGTCCCAGGACCCCTTATGACCCTTTACAACCATTTACGACCCCTAATAATACATCTTAGAGGTCTTAAAATGTCATAAAGGGTCATAAGAGGCTCCTAGGAGGGGCTAGATGAGCTTCCACCTTCATGTGGTTGGCCCTGTTAAGTAGAGAATGTTAATTAAAATATTCTTGAAACAAAGAGAAGCTCAATAATTTAAGGTCTCAATCCATGTACAAATTAAATTAGACTTACTAAGCCTCTTATTTTAGTTTGTAATAAGATTGATTTGCAACCACTAGAGACTACTCTACAAGCTTGAAGAAGTGGTATGTTTTGGCAAATGAAGAGTGGAAAGAAGATGATATTCTTGAGATCATGGATGGACACAATGTTGCAGACTTTATTGATCCAGATATCTTGCAAAGGCTTGAAGAACTAGAGAGGGAAGAAGGGCTTAGGATGGTAGCTAAGGGTGACGAGGATGATGAGATGGGGGAAGTGGAGTTGAATCCTGATGAAAAGGAAGCTCTGGCTACAATTAGTAAGAAGAAGAAGATGCTTATCCTTGAACATAGATTGAAGAAGAGTACTGCAGAGAGCTGAGAAACATAAATGTAGATTTCACAATAGCTGACAAACATAATTGTAGGCATCATGGTCACATTTTTTTGGAGACAACATAATTGAGTTGTATACCCAGATGATGGAGTGCAACTTCTGCACCTCCAATTCCAAGTTGACACTGTGGGATGGAGAACAACTTGGAATCGAAGGTGCAAAAGTTTCTCTCCGTCATCTGGGTACACCACTCAATTACATTATCTCCAAAAAAATGTGACCATGATGCCTACAATTATGTTTCTCAGTTGTTGTGGCCCAGGACCCATTATGACCCTTTACGACCGTTTATGATCCCTAAGAATACATCGTAGAGGTCTTAAAATGTCGTAAAGGGTCATAAGAGGCTCCTAGGAGGGGCTAGATGAGCTTCCACCTTCACATGGTTGACCTTGTAAAGTAGAGAATGTTAAACTATTCTCGAAGCAAAGAGAAGCTCAATAATTTAAGGTCTTAGTCCATAGAAAAATTAAATTAGACTTACTATCCAAATTGGTACATTGATGAGAATCAATGATGGGGATTTTTTAGATTCTGAGAAGACGTATATGTAGTGGAGGTCGTAAGGGATTTTTGTGGAGATTTTCTAAATGTGGATATTGTTTCTCATCCATGCACAAAATGTGCTAGTGATCATATAAAATTACTTAAAACATGAGAGTTTGTAGATTTGGGGTCACTGTCAGTGATTGGGAGAGCCCTATTTTGGCACCAGTCATGTAGTACCAAGTACTTGAATTGAGTTTTTGGCATGGGCTGGGAAATTTTTGTACATCAACATGTAATAGAGTCTCCTATACTCCTATTATCTCTATTATATTATTGTAATATAAATTGCAATAATATAATAGAGATAATAGGAGTATAGGAGACTCTATCACATGTTGATATGCAAAAACTTCCCAGCCCATGCCAAAAAACTCAATTCTAGTGCTTGTACTACATGACTGGTGCCAAAATAGGGCTCTCCCAATCACTGACTATGACCCACTAGCAACAAGAAATAGAACAAGTGTGGACACCTGAAGATAAATATCAGATAGGGGAAAAGCACCTGCAACAATAGAGGCAATAGTTGTAGATACAGATGAGGATATCCCAGAAATCCCTAATATAATAAATACAGTGAAGAAAAACTAAAAAGAGTAATGTAGAAATTATTACTATTTTGGAAGATGCAAATCCACTCGAGGAGATGCTGAAGAGGATAGATGAATTGATGGCGTGAGCACATTGTTTTGAAGTAAGCAGTAATGAATCTTTAGTTATAACAAAAGTTCAATAAAGGTTTATATTTTATACTCTTTTATGTCATGAACTAAAATATGTATGTGTTCTTGTCACAGAATTTTTTGCTTGCTCAATTACCTAGTCATGGACATTGCAGTGAGGCCAGTAGTAGCATCATGCAAAATAGTAATAATTTTTGCATTGACTCTTTTTAGTTTTTTCTTCACCGTATTTATTATATTAGGGATTTCTAGGATATCCTCATCTGTATCTACAGCTATTGCCTTTGTTGTTGCAGGTGCTTTTCCCCTATCCTGAACATCAAATTGTGACAAAAATATTAGTGAAAATATCATTATAACTCCATGAACATTGTTTTAAGTAATTATCTATTAATGTTGTGTATTAATATTGAATTATATGTCATGTTAATGAATATTGTTATGTGTTAATGAATTCTTGATTAGTGTTGCATATTAATGAATGCTATATCATATTAATGGATGTTATGTGATTTTATTGATTGAATGTTATAGTTCATAAATGGATGAATGAAGTGTGTAATTAGATGTTAATGGGGAATTTAGATTGATGTTAGGGGGAGGGGGGGTGAGGCCAGATGAGCTTCCACCTTCACATGGTTGGCCTTGTTAAGTAGAGAATATTAAAGTATTCTCAAAACCAAGTGAAGCTCAAACTAACATACCTTCATTATTTCATCAATTTCATTCATTCTAGGTCTTTGCTCATAAGTGCATTTTTAATGTGTCATTGTTAGGCAACTATCAAATAAAAAACTAGAAGGGCCAATAGTCAAGTTCTCATTATCATTGTCTGGCATGATTTGGCTTCATTTTGTGTAATTATTCTCATATTGAATATGTCAACCTCTCTTGGCCTAATGTGGATTATTTCATTGGTCTGTGTTTTTGAGTAGGTGAAGTGTTAAATCAGTTCCTATCTTCTATTCTTAATTTGTTCCAACTGTAGGAGGGCCTGACAGATATACTCAACATAGAATTGACTACTAGTCTAGGAAATTGAACACACTGAGTCTTTGGCTTGAGAGAAAGAGTTGGGTAATGTTGTTTCTGGAGACCTGTGTAATTGTCTTCAGTGGCCTCTTTTTTTTTAATAGGTTATTTTTATATATATGTAGTGTCCATATTTTTTTTTAATATAGATTCTTTTTGTGTATATGCTAGTGCTATGGAACCTAAATAAATAATTATAAATGTAATAGATAATGTCTTCGATGAAGGAATTGATGTACCAAATGTAAACCAAAATCCATGCTTAATGCCATTTTGTGCAAAATGATTTTGTCTATTAGCATATTAGATTTTGTTACACCCTTCATGACTGTAATGTTTAAGTTAAGTATTGATGCAATTTTCTAAAGTAGCAAGTTCTGTTGTTATTTTTTTTTTCTAGTGGTTCTGAGGAGATCAAGAATTATCAAGGAAATATATTGAAGTGGAAAGGAAAATTTTCTAAGAGGTTACAAATATTGAGTCATCAATCAGGTATACTTTTTTTTAAGTAATCGCTATAGAAATGGTTAAGTTTTCCTAAATTTTTAAAATAAGTCATAATTATTGAGTATCATATTCTTAGCTACAAGTTTCAGGTCTTCATACCATAAATTTTAGAGTTCAACTCTTAGATGGACAAAGTTGTAGGTTATATTGAACCATCTGTTATCTTTTTTTACTCTTTAGTTGTTAGAAAGATTAAATTCACATCCTAGTTATCATTGTGTTTGGGGACATAAAGCTTTATTTAACTAAATTAATTCTTTTAATATTGAGATAAAAAATCTACAAATAAAGCCTAGACTGGGGACTGCATAGAAAACTATGATATGAAGAACTACTGAAATGGCGGTATCAAAGTTCTTTACAAGCAATCCATGTATCAAAATCTAGTTGTAGGATTGAAAAAAAGACAAGATAAAAAAGTTCATAGGCCCATACAAGACACCCACCAAAATATAGACCATCAATTTATAGAACCCTTGCAAGATATCCCAAGGAACGATAGGTAGTGAAAACCAGATAGATAGAAAAAAGAACATAAGCATATGCTGCCTCACCTGTTTGAGGTAAGCCAAACTCGGTCCAATTCTCTTAACAATGATACATATCTATCCAAGTGCAGCAGCCTTCAAAGATTTGCAGCAGTAAAGAGAATCCCCATATTTTATTAGCGTAACATAGTCTTTGGCCACTTTGGCAATGAGATTGTGAGCACTATTGATCTGGCCAAAGGCCAACTTATAGTGATCTTTATCATATAAAAGATTTAGCAAATCTCCATAAAATGGATGCACATCATCTTGGCGGGGGAAATTGTCTTAGCAAATACATCTGAAGTAGCAGTAGCAGCAAATACATCACTGACACTTTTCAGGCATATTTCATTGACTCCTGAAAATGAGCAGCCTTTATTTCAGCTACCTCATCACTATCATCCTCATCCATTGCCTCGAGGTTATCACTTTATTTCTTTCATGTTCAATATCCTGTAAAAGTGCAAAGGAAAGAGAACATGACAAATTGAAATAATAAGATACAAGTTGAGGAAAATTGAATCAAAAATTGTAAAATTCTAACAAACCAATTCAAAAAAAACCATTAAGAAATTCATAACCATATCTAGTTTAAAAAAGCCACCGCAATTGAAACTCACCTTCTCAATATTTTCTCTAATAGCATACTTGCAAGCCTACCAAAAAATCTTTGTAATATCAGCTCCATTGAATCCTTGGGTATAACAGGCCAATGCCATTAGGTATAATGAAAAGTGTTTTCTTGGTTGTCATACCATCCATCTCCATCAACAACTGGTTAAGGACTCTATCCGTAGCACCACCAGCATCCCCAACACTACTTCCACATTGCAAACATGCAAACCAATTATGCATCACCAGTCAAAGCCTATTTCTCAAATAGTTCAAACAAAATGAAAAAACTCATAGTTTCATGCAGAGCAGAGCAGATGGATTGCTAGAGCCCGCTGAAAAATCTATGTAATATCTCATCAATAAATATAATGAATGGGGCATTCTTCTCAGCCTCCTCAAAAGCCTTCCAAAGATTTCTTTCACTTTCTCCAACCAACTTTGACATGATCTAAAGTCCATTGATACAAAAAAAGAAAGCACCAGTTTCATTTGCCACTGCCCTAGCAATTAAAGTTTTCCCAGAACCAGGAGGCCCATAAAGAAGAATACCCTTTGGGGGCTTCACACCAATAGATTTGAAGAGTTGTGGCTGTCTAAGAGGAAGCTCTACCAATTCATGGATCACTAGTCAGAATTAGTTGAACTAGACTTTCTTTGTTGTAGAATTGATTTAGTATAGAATATTTTCCAGCAGGATTTTTTTTTTAAAAGCAAGGTTTTCGTAGCATTATCTACCACTTGAGAAAAAGTTTCCATAGCTAAATTTCCTTTCCATAGTTAATATTTCTCTAAAGACTTACAAGTTAGTAAGTCCTCAACTAAAGGGCTGATAAACTAAATAAAGTTTCAAAAATATGAACAAATAAAACTCATACAAGCAAAAGCTAGAGCCAAATTGAATAGCATTGGCTATTTGTCAACGGAAGGTCCCTACTAGAACAGACACATTTGTCACTTCATTAAGATGACAATTGTGTACTAAGTTTCCTAACTATATAAGTCATCATCATCTTTATTATCTGATGTAGAAAATACATCCGAAGCACCAGAAGAAGCACCAGGAAATCAAAATTCAGAACCAAAGCCTCAATATTGTTGTAGTGTTTGTGCAAAGGCTTGATACTTCTAAATATCAGCATCACAAACACTTCTTCAGGCATATTTCATTGACTCCTGAAAATGAGCAGCCTTTATTTTAGCTACCTCATCACTATCATCCTCATCCATTGCCTCAGGGTTCTCACTTCTTTTTCTTTCACGTTCAATATTATCCTGTAAAAGTGCAAAGGAAAGAGAACATGAAAAATTGAAATAATAAGATACAAGTTGAGGAAAATTGAATCAAAAAATGTAAAATTCTAACAAACCAGTTCAAAAAAAACCATTAAGACATTCATAACCAAATCTAGTTTGCAAAAGCCACCACAATTGAAACTCACCTTCTCAATATTTTCTCTAATAACATACTTGAAAGCCCACTAACAAATCTTTGTAATATCTCATCAATAAATATAATGGATGGGGCATTCTTCTTAGCCTCCTCAAAAGCCTTTTGGAGATTTCTTTCACTTTCTCCAACCAACTTTGACATGATCTCAGGTCCATTGATACAGAAAAAGAAGGCACTAGTTTCATTTGCCACTGCCCTAGCAATTAAAGTTTTCCCAGAACTAGGAGGCCCATAGAGAAGAATACCCTTTGGGGGCTTCACACCAATAGATTTGAAGAGTTGTGGGCATCTAAGAGGAAGCTCTACCAATTCATGGATCACCAGTTAGATCTTATCTCTCAAATAGTTCAAACAAAATGAAAAAACCCACAGTTTCATGCAGAGAAGAGCAGATGGATTACTAGAGCCCAAAGCAGTCTAGAAAATAGAACGAGCAGGGATCCGCTGGCAACAAGTAGCAGAATGAGTGTGAACACCTAAAGATAAATCTCTAGACTAATCACTGATCAGGATACCATTGGTGATTAGTTTGGATATTTATCTTCAATTTTTTTTAAACACTCTATGTTTCATCAAAATTTGGACCCACCGTTGTCGAAAATCGACCATGCTATGTCAAAATGTGGCATCATGGGTTTGGCATCCTGGTCAAAGCCGCTAAATATTTTGACCAATATTGGATGAAATATGATTGTCACGAGTTTGGCATCCTGGTTGGAGCGACCAAATTTTTTGACCAATATTAATCTATATTGGTCGAAAGATCGACCAATATACCAACACTTGCTAATGTTATTTTTGGCCTAGATTTCCCCTTTTTTTTTACCAATATTGGCATCGATTATTCTATGGTTGTAGCAATGGGTCGATATTTTGACGCAGATAATAGCGACAAACTAGTTGGTCGACTATTCAACCTAGTTGGGTAGAAACTTTGACCAATAGTGCATCAAAAAATGGTGCAAAATGTACCAGTGAATGGATTGTTGTCCATTTTGGATTGTAGCTCTTATTGTGATTTAGGTAGTTTCCCAAGGGTTGTTTCCCTAAGTTTTATTTGGGAAGTGAGCTATGGGAAATGAGCTTGAATGCAGGTGTATTCTCGTATTATACTATTAATAGGGTTATACATACTAGTGTTAGGAATGAATGTTGAATATGTCCTATGGGGGATTTTTTGAGTAGTTTTGTAGCAGTTGTATGTTTCATTCATGACTGTGTTTGTCATTGATGTCAACACATTGATATACTAGAGATTAGTAGAGAAGTAGACAATGTTTGTATTAGCGCATGTGGAGAATTGTAGATCAAACTATGAGGATTTTAGGGCTTGTTCTATATCATGTCCTAAGATTATGGTTAAGAGTGCATACATACATTTAATTATTCATGATAGTTATGTGTAATCTAGTGGAAACTATATTCTGACAGTGTTCTTGAGAAGTGGCTTGTGATAACTGAATTATATCTCCTAACCGAGATAGAATCTAGACATGCCAAGTTGTAGAGAGGTTGAAGATACTTTGGAGGTGACCTGGATGAGGCAGTATAGTCAGAGGTCACACATGTGAATAATTATTTAGTATGGAAGCTGATAGTTTTATGTGGTTATGAATTATTATGTAATGTGTAATGATTTATATTTTGTAATTGGTTAAGCCTAGTTGGCTGACTCTATTGTAAATTATTTGAGTGCGGTATAAAGGAAGGATTGTTGGAAAGTTGAATTTACTAAGAATATATGACTAGTTTTCTGTTTTCATTATGGAAAAAAAGTCATATGAAATTTTGATAGTCAACACACTAACTTTGAATATCATATTTAGGCTAAGTATGGAAGACAATGCAGACAGTGAATCACTAGATGATCAGAGCATCGACGCACGTGTGTATGATCAAGTTTTGGTATGTACCCTTGGATATGAGCTTTTGAGTATGATATTATGCTAATTCTAAGAACGCATGATCAGATATGATAGTATCGAGAAGTTACAACAAGTCTAAGTGACACTGGCAGTTAAGTGGCAAAATATAACAAAGTATGCAACTGATAGAAATTTTTTTGATTAGCGTGTATCATTCTATTTTGTAAAGGATATGCACCTATTGTAATAGTGATGTAAACATGTTATTATCATTATATGTAAACACGCTTGAGCCAATTAATTTGGAAGCATTGTATGTGTTAGGTTTTAGGCCAACATAGTATTTAGTTTTGGTTGCACCCATTCAGCATGTATATATATGACATGAACTTTTGTATTTAAAGTAAGTAGAGAATGAAAGATAAAAAGAAGAGAAGAAGTATGTGAGTTCAGACAGTATGATATAAATCTCTGAAAGAAGTTAGAGCAACAATGCACAAAAGGAACTGATCGGACAATAGTCTCAAAGCAACAGTTCACCTTCCAGATATAGTGTGTATCTAATTATCAGGAGGTTGTAGCCTTCTTCATTGAGCAGTGAGCTCTGGCAGTGAACTATTCACCCCTAATAAGATTTTTTCTATTAAGACTCTTAACTGAATCATTGTACTCAGCATTGTAAAGACTGCTCCTAATAGGGCAAAGGACCTTTAACAGGTTCATAAGATTAGTACAATTATTCATGGGTAGTAATTCCCACCGGGGTTTTCCTCTGACCAAGGTTTCCCCGTAATCATATTTTGTGTAAAAACATTAATTGTAGAACACTAATTCACCCCCCCATTCCCATTCTTAACAATTGGTATCAGAGCCTTGGTCCTCTAAGATAAGTTTAACCACTTGAGGAGATCATGGATTAGCAGAAGTGAATCATCTAAAGAAAAATCTTGAAGTAGCTCTTGAAGATCTTGACAAATCTAAAAAAGAAATTGAAGAACTAAAATTGAAGGTCAGTGGCTCACAAGTATTCATCAAAAAATTAAGAAAAGATTTGAAAGATTATTCAATGAATGATTTGAGAAAAATGGTCAAAAATATGAATGAAGAAAACATGTCTCTGAAGGATCAGATTGAAGATTTAAATGAATAGCTAACTAATAGCAAGACATCCTTTGAGGAAAATATTAAAGAAATCAAATAGTTGGATGAAGAACTTATGCAAGCAAACTTGAAAATCTTGGAGTTAGAAAATATCAAGAAAAAGATGGAATATGAGTTAAAAGAAGCAAAGAATCATGTTGAAAAATTGCACACAAGTGCTGATCTATTAGAGTCACAGATTTGTGCACAAAGGATAAAAGGAGATTCCAGTGGTATTGGATTCAATGAAGCACAAATTCAAATCAATGCAATGCAAGAAATAATGAAAGCACCAGAAGAATATACAGAAGCTAAGAAGACTAAAAATCATACTGAAGCTAAAAAAAACCACCTAAAGATGAACGCAAGCAAGTAAACCAAACTTGTTATGCCTGTAACAAGCATGGACATATAGCAAGAGATTGTAAAGAGGTAAGACCTTTCAATGGTTATTTTTATTAATGCAATAAATTTGGTCATAGAGATTTTAATTGTAGATCAAATCAAAGAAGTCAGACACAACACAATCAGAGAAATCAAGCACAACAAAATATTAGAAGTCCTTTGAACATCTCATGTCAGATATGCAATTACAATGGTCACATGACTAGACAATAAAGTATGGTAACTCACATTAATGCTCCTAGGAATACAAGGCCTCCAGTTTTTTTTTACTCTTGTAACAAGGTTGGACACATCTCAAAGTTTTGTAGATCACAAGCACAAAGACAAGAAAGACCTAATAAGTCTCAAGGATTGATATTGGATGAATCTGGAGAAGTCAAGTTTGTGAAAGCTATAGAAGATGCAAGAAAGATTTGGGTGGAAGTAAAGAAAGATAATATTGCTGACAAAGTAGTGGATGCATCCGCAATGGACACACCTTCTACTTTTGGATAAATGACCCTCATGGTCATAGGGGGAGCTAGATAAGCTCTAGACCCCTGTGCAGCTAGTATACTCACCCTTAGAGTATGCACCTTTGGTTTTAGTTGTTTGGTTGCTAGTTAATGAAGTATGAAAGATTGCACAGCCTGATTGCCAATAAGAACTAAGATTGGAATTCACTGTTGTAACCCGTGTTACAGCGGCAAGCATTAATTGTAGAAATTTGATTTATTAGTCACCAAAGATCTATTATCTTCACCTTTAAAATCAAGATCAAGCCTTTGAAGAGCACATGATATTATAGCATCTGAGTATTGAAGGATTGAAGTCATTTCATCAGCGAAGGAGAGTTAAGTTATTTTGAAACCCTAGATCGAACATGTCATTTTAGAAATCTCTTGGAACCCTATTTGAGCATTGAAGAAAGTAAGTAATGGAAACTCCAATAGTCTTTGATGTCATAGAAAGGAAGAGATATGTGTTAAAAAAACATCCATTCAAGTCAGTGTTAGATGATTTTGAAGGAGCATTTTCCAAGACTCCGATAGGAATCATTCATGTTGAAGATATTCACGCCTACATCTACTACAAGAAAGAGTCTATAGGATTAGACATGATAAGGTCACAAATGGAATAAATGGTTAATCCAAGCTTTACATTCAAGAATGAATTCTCTCACCTCTTAGATAACCCTATCATAGAGTATGCGACTACATATGATTTGTTTTGGATTGGTGAAGCCCTTGTCCATATTACAACTAATCTCATTCATGAGATGACTAGACTTTCTAAGACTGACATCATTCTTCCAATAGGAAAAGATGTTAGAAAATAGATTGAGCAGGCATGTAAGTCTAGGAGTAATAAGCGTGACATAAATATTGAGCCCATAGAGGAGAAATAAATTAAACTCATGGCTATGATCCTTGGATACAAGTTCTAGCATGCAAATAGAGTGAATAGTGTATCTACAACTACAATTCTAGAAATAATAAGGATAGTGAAATAAAATGGAGAGTTTAACCTTTGTGAGATCTTGCACGCATAGTTGTTAGACAACATAAGAGCTATAAATCATGATATGAGCAAAATATTCAGATTTGGTTCATTGATTATATACATGTACTTTCATATAGTTGGTAAGGTTTCTGATCTATATCTTGACAAAAGCATACCTACCTTGGCTCAAATTTCATTTAAGGCAACATCAAAGAGCACATTATAGGATTATATGGATCTAGAAATTAAAACATTCAGAATCAAGATGAAAAGAAGGTACATAATACTTGAGAAGATAGTGATGAAATACAAGGACTCTATATGTTTTGTGGTGGAAATAGATACTACATGCATTGAAGTAGTTGACCCCAAAAAAAAGTGGATTCATCCACTTGGTTATGAAGTAGAGGAGCATATTTTGGAAGGTTATGCACAAATCCTCCTATCTGCACCTAAGGATCCCAATGAACCTAGATGGGGCACATATGAAGAGAAGACAAGACAAGTTGATTCTATTTTATACAGTGCAACAACTAAGAGAAAAGCATCTCAAATTACCTCTGATATTCTAAAAATTCATGGTGTCACCCAAGAAGACCTAGATAAAGCAAGGGAAGCCAATATTTATATGTAACTTGAGAGTGCACCCTCATTTGAAGTCAAAGTAGAAAAATATGATGATCCAAAGGAGAAGAAGAAAAAGATAGGAGAAAGCACCTCCACGCCTTCTATCACAGTTGATATGGAGTCCACTCCACCTCTTGAGCCAAGAAAGGTATCTAGAACGAAGAAGCAAATTGGCACAAGCCACCCATCCTCAAGGACAACTAGAAGAAAAGTGAAGAACACTCAAGCACCTCTTGAGGTAGGATTCAGACCAAATTTAGAAGTTTTGAGAACTAGATTTGTTGATGAAGGCGTGATAGATCAAATTGGCAAATTATATGACAAATATCATGAGATTGATAAATCAGAAATTCATTTTATGATTATCAAGCATATGATTAAGTTCAAAAAGTTAGTTTTGGAACTTAAGACAGTCATTCCTGATCATGTATGGAATATATTGGATTCATTGAAAAATACAATCCATAGAGGAGGATATGAGAATCAAAGAAAAGACTTTGGATGATAACCTCCCTATTTATTCATTAGAAGAAAAGATGACACTGTTGGATCTGGTTAAGCCTCATCTGAGATCTAATATTAGAACTCTACATATAATGAATAATGATTATGAGTTGACTGCAAAGGAAACAAAGAAAGAATTTGAGAAAGTGTTTCTATAGAGACACATGCACCCTCCTTCTGCACCTAAACCCCAAGCCACTTTAGATCCCTTTGAGAAAAAAAAAGAATCAAAGATTCCAAATGCACCTATGACAGGTCCACAGGATTCTGCACCCAAAGTAATAGTACCTATTGAAGCATTGAAAATAAAAGATGAAACTATTGTGATCGATGATGTTGAAATATCCATGGCGGCAACAAAAAATGATCTAGCTAAGTTTCCAGAAGCCTTTGTGAGTACTAAAGAAGCAGAGATCCTTTGTGGTGAAGAAACACCTATACAACAAGAAGAAGTCCTAATGGAAGATATAACAGGACAAGAAAATGAGAAGGAAGAAGAACTTGAAGAAGAGCCTTCTGTTGAGATCCCAGTAAAGATAAAGAGTGAAAATATGGATATAAGTCAAAGCGGAGACTTATTTATTACTCCTAAACCTGCAATATCATTGTTGTCAAGTTTGACTCCTGATACAACAAGTTTAGATTCATGGGGAGAAGAGGATCTAATAAAGATAAGTGTGATGGCTATGGAGAAAGCTAAAGAAAAACAAGTAATGAGGAATCCTCTATTTGTGGAATTAGTTAGCATACTGAATAATCTACTACCTACAGAAAAGTAATTGGTCAATGTTAATTCAATGGATGATGTTAGCAGCATCTTGTTGAACTTCAAAGAAAACTTTTCAAGTGCAAAAGACTCAAAAACAAAAATTACAGAAGAGAAATACAGCAAGAAAAGGCTAAATGATTTGATAGACAATTTCTCACTTGATCTAAACTCTCTTAAGATTGGTCAAGCAATGCTAAAAGAGTTAGCAACAAAAGGAAGAAAGACAATAGCTGACTACATGAACAAGGATAAAATCACTTCAAACCACTCTAAGAACATTCAGGAAGTAGAGTCTCTGATAGCAACAATAAGAAAATCAATTGAAGATCCCTCTCAAGACATAAATATGTGCAATAAGGTTTATCAAGGTCATATAGATAAAATAGAGAAGGTAGAAAAAGAGATTGCAAAGATAAGGGCTAGACAAGCACAGCTAAGAAATGCTCTAGCACCTTCACTAGATGTACTAAATCAGAACATCAAGCATATAGATGCTACAATAGTAACATATGATCAAGGTCCCTGCATAGATTTAGAAAAGATGGAGAAGCTCACATATGCATTATGCACACATCTTTAGATAGTTGATGCACTTAAGGTATTTTGGCAGCAAGAAATCAAAAACCTTCAGATTGCATATCCTTATGTATATTCTATGTAAGTACTTAAAGATTTCCTTTTTTGAGCACCTTTGTCATTAATGTCAAAGGGGGAGTATTATATAAGGTATAAAGGAGATATAATAGTATATGATGCTACACATATGCAGAGAAGTGTAAGATAGCATATTTTTTGTGTAAAGTTAAGTTTAGCAACTTTGCCATATTCCTTTGTTGCCATTAATGAAAAAGGGGGAGATTGTTGGCAAGTTGACTTTACTAAGAATATATGACTAGTTTTGTGTTGTCATTGCGGCAAAAAATTCATATGAAGTTTTGAAAGTCAGGGCACTAACTTTGAAGATCATATTTCGGCTAAGTATGGAAGACAGTGCAGACAGTGAAGCACCTGATGATCAAAGCATCGACGCACATGTGTATGATTGAGTTTTGGTATGCACCCTTAGATATAAGCTTTTGAGTATTCTATTATGATAATTCTAAGAACGTGTGATTAGATATGATAGTATCGAGAAGTTACAGCAAGTCTAAGTGACACTGGCAGTTAAGCAGTAGAACAGAACAAAGTATGCAGCCGACAGAAAGTTTTTTGATTAGGGTGTATCATTCTATTTTGTAAAGACTATTCACCTATTTTAATAGTGATGTAAACATGTTATTATCATTATATGTAAACATGCTTGAGTCAATTAATTTGGAAGCATTGTATGTGTTAGGTTTTAGGCCAACACAGTATTTAGTTTTGGTTGTGCCAATTGAGCATGTATATATATGGCATGCACTTTTGTATTTAAAGTAGGTAGAGAATGAAAGATACAAAGAAGAGAAAAAGTATGTGAGTTCAGTTAGTATGATATAAATCTCTAAAATAAGTTAGAGAAATAGTTCACAAAAGGAACTAATCAGACAACAGTGTCAAAGCAATAGTTCACCTTCCAGATATAGTGTGTATCTGATTATCAGGAGGTTGTAGCCTTCTTCATTGAGCAGTGAGCTCTCGTAGTGAGCCATTCACCCCTAACATGGTTTTTTGTATCAAGAATCTTAATCGAGTCATTGTACTCAGCATTGTAAAGACTGCTCCTAATAGGGAAAAGGAACTTTAACAGGTCCATAAGATTAGTACAATTATTTGTGGGTACTAATTCCCACTAGGGTTTTCCTCTGGCCAAGGTTTCCCCGTAATCATATCTTGTGTTATGTGTTATGGTTAACTATTTTATTTGCTTTACTATTCATTTAAATATTTAAGTAATTGAGCTAAGTTTCAAGAAATAGAAAAACATTAATTATAGAACACTGATTCACCCCCCTCTCAGTGCTCCCATTCTTAACAAGGATTGGTTTCCTTGATTGTAAAAAAATTAGAGAGAGATATGATGATATTGATATTGTAAGAAGATATGTGAATTAAGAAGATCTGGTACTGAGATCTGGTAAAGTAGTTGGTGTGGTTTTGGCACAGAAAAAGGAGAAAAGATAAGTTGATGAGATCAATAATTATTAGTATTATTCTATTTAGATAATACAAATATTAGTTGGACAGTGAGTTCAGTGATCTTTCCCTTGAAGTTGTTTGGACAATGGGTCCTTCTACCTTCCTTAACTCTTAACCAGGTTAGAATATTTTAATAGGGATTAAAATTCTCCTAATAGGGACTAATATGTACTAAATGCATTTCATAGACTCTTAACAAGGTCCATCCTCTCACAAGGAATTTTTATATTAGTACATCTTTTGTGGGTACCATCCCCACCGGGGTTTACTCTCTAATCAAGAGGTTCCCTAGTTAACGTATCTTGTGTCATTGTGTATGTTTATCTTTCTATGGTTGTTGTTCATATTGGTTACATGGTTGAAATCTAAAAATGGTATTATAAGTTTCTTTTATTTAATAATTGATTCACCCCCCCTCTCATTTATCTTGGTGGACTTTACTTTCTAACAATTGATATTAGAGTGGAAGGTTCTTGAAGGAAAAATTTGAAAACTTAAGGAGATATATGATGAGTCATTTCAGGAAAGAAAGTCTTAAGTTTGATGGATTTAACTATGAAAGCTAGAAAGAAAAGATGAAGACTCATCTGCTATGTTTAGGACTAGGGTATTGGTTGATTACAAAGAATGGAAAGACTATCATTGAAGAAGACAAACTTGAAGATTGCACTGATAAGTAAAGAGATCTATTTATATGTAACATATTTACTAGAGAAGCACTTTTGTCAGCTCTTCCAAAGAATGAATATAGTCAGGTAAAAATTCTAAGGACATCTCATGAAATTTGGTTAGCTTTACAATCTAATTTTGAAGGTGATGTACATGCTAAGAGAGTCAGATTACATAATTGGATATGTTTATTTGAAGATGCAAGAACGATGGAAGATGAATCTATTAGAAGTTATATTGGTAGGATATCAGAGATTGTTGCAGGTATCAAAGCTTGTGAAGGAAACAAAACTGAAGATGAAATCATATGGAAGATCTTAAAGATAGTGACCCCTATGTTTAAGTAGACAATGAAAATGAGTGAACAAGTTATACCTTGTACTGAAAAGTTTACCAGAGAAAATCTTCTTGGAAGATTAGAAGCAACAGAGGTAGGCTTGAGACAGTCTGGAAATTTACCTAGAATTGAAATAGCATTCAACGCACATAGTGTTCGCCCTACTTTGTAAATAAGTACAAGTGTCAGTGGAGATTATGCCAGTTGCAGCAAATCTAAGACTGAAGAAGACAAAAATATTGAGGAAGGAATTGCCTTGCTTGTGAAAAGAGAACCTAAAGGTAAGAAAATATTTAAATGTTGGACATGTCAAGAATGTGGTCATTTTGCATCTAAATGTCGTAAGAGAGTGAAGAAATATAAGAATAACTTTAAACCTAGAAGGTCTAAAGAATTTTATTATGCTAATGATGAATAATTTGAGGCTAGCATTGAGAAAATCTTAAGCAAAAGTGATAATGAAAGTGATGACAGAGGATTTGTAGCAATAAAAGAAGAAAACTCTAAAATTGAAGTTAGAGAAGAAAAAGCTTTAGTTTCTCAAGTAGAAAAGAAAATTGATTGGATTATAGATAGTGGTTGTTCACATCATATTATTGGAGATATAAATAAATTTATAAAGTTTAACTATGACGAAGGAATTGTTAGAGTTGGAAACAATGCACCTTGATTGATAAAGGGAATATGATATATTAATCTTGATGGAAAGACTAACATTGATGATGTTTATTTTATGGATGGATTGAAACATAATCTTCTAAATGTTGGATAGTTAGTTGACAAGGGATATCAAGTTTGGTTTACTGAGAAGACTTGCATGATCAAAGATAAGAATGGTAATATGATTGGAACTAGATCAAGAACCAGAGGTAATGTATTTCAGTTGAATCCTATTGAGAAGACATGTTTGATTACTAAAATTGATGATAGTTGGTTATGGCACAAAAGGTTATGTCACATAAATTTTGATAACATTGTGAAAGTAAGCACTACATTTACGATAAGATATTTTCCTAAGATTATGAAACCTACTAACATGATATGCAAAGAATGTGTTATGGCTAAGGAGAAAAGAAGTTCTTTTCCCAGTAAGAAGTTCACCCCAGCAGCAAAATTGGAAATTTTTCATATAGATCTGAGTGGTCCCACAAGGACTAGATGATTCTATGGTGAAAGGTATTTTATGATTTTTGCTGATGAATTTACTAGAATGATGTCGATAGCATTTCTTAAAGAAAAATCAGAAGCATTTGACAAGTTTAGATTGATTAAGAACAAAGTTTAGAATGAATCAAGAATGAAAATTAAATTTTTAAGATCTGATAGAGGTGGAGAATTTACTTCAAAGGAATTTAATAATTTTTGTGAAGTGAATGGCATTAAGGGACAGTTTTCAGCCCCTAGAACACCTGAACAAAATGATATTGTAGAAAGAAGGAACAGATCAGTAACTGAGGCAACAAGAGCTATGTTATTTGAGAATGATATGGCAAAGAAATTCTGGAGAGAAGCAATGAACATAATATTATATACAATTAACATAGTACAAATCAAAGCAAGCAGAGACAAGACACCTTATGAATTATGGTTTGGACATGCACCATCAATTAAGTATTTTAGAACTTTTGGAAGTAAATGTTATATTAAGAGAGATGATGACATCGGTAAGTTTGATCTCAAAAGTGATGAAGGTATATTTCTTGGTTATTCATTGAAAATAAAAGCTTATAGATGTTTCAATAAAAGAACTAAGACTATTGTTGAGAGTGAAAATGTTAAAGTTGATGAGAAATTCAGAATTCAGGAAAGAATACTTGATTATGATTCAGATGAAGAAGTTCATCCTAGAATTGATCAAGAAAATGTTGAATTATTTTATGAAACTGACATTGATTTGTAGAATGAGAATTACATTGAGGAAATAAGAGAAGAACCAAGACCAGAACATGGAGTTGAAGCAAGAAATAAGACAGTGACACCTAACAAGAATCTAGTGAGGAATCATCATGCTGATCAGATTATTGGGAGCATAGAAAAAGGAGTTATGACAAGAAATAAGGTACAAGAAGAACTATGTTTGATTTCTAAAATTGAACCTAAAACTACTGAGGAATCCTATAAAGATGATAATTGGTTTCAAGCAATGAAGGAAGAACTAGATCAAATTGAGAAGAAAAAAACTTGGGAATCGGTCCCTAGACTTAAAGATAAAAATGTTATAGTAACTAAATGGGTTTTCAGAAATAAGATGAATGAACAAGGTGAAGTTGTAAGAAAAAAAGAAAGATTAGTATGTAAAGATTACTCATAATAAGAAGGAATTTATTATGAGGAAACATTTGCACCCGTTGCAATAATTGAAGTGGTAAGAATGTTTTTGGCTTATGCAGCTTATAAGAAATTCAAAGTGTATCAGATGGATGCGAAGTTAGCATTTCTGAATGGAGAATTGGAAGAAGAGGTCTACATTGAGTAGCCTGAAGGTTTTCCTTTAACTCAAGAAGGAGACATGGTATGTAAATAGAATAAAGCTCTATATGGACTTAAACAAGCACCTAGAACATGGTATGCAAGATTAGACAAATATTTGATAAAATTGGGATTTACTAAAGGCACTGCAGACAATAATTTGTAGCTGAAAGAGATTGAGAATGGTTTATTGATTGTAGTTATTTTTGTTGATGATATTATCTTTGGAGGAGAAGATGAAGCTAGTGATAAATTTGATGATGAAATGAAGAAAAAAATTGAAATGAGCATGATTGGTGAAATGAAATTTTTTCTAGGATTACTGTAGTGCCTACCTCATTTGAATCTTATCACAAGCGTCCTGATAGTGTGGTTTTGACCTTCACACTCGTTGATTTAGATCATATCGGTCCCATGTAAGGATGTACCATTAGGAGGATATGATTTTAGAACATATTTATGATGTCTTGAGTGGCTTGGGGTCATTTGATGTGTTATTGAATTGTTCAATGATGTCCCATAGTGATTATATGAGTCGATCTTGTGATGTACTCTTTGTCGTGTTGCCTTTGTGCACGTATCTATGATTTTAGATGCACTATGTTTCCAATAGGGTTAATTGTATTCATCTGATTTATATGATAGCGAAATGAAGTGTGTATTTTGAGGAAATTGTATTGGTATATGGCACAATAAGGTGAAATGTAGATTTTAAAGAGGTTAAATGTTGTTTCCTTATGTATGTAATTTCTTGAACACAAATGCAGTAGGAAGGGTGCGCAGAGTCATGAATTGTGTAGTTAAAAATGCACACTTTAGAATGTGAGATGTCACATTTGGATATGTATGCTCCCATAAACTACCATTTAAGTTTATATCAGGTTGAGAGGTGAACTTGTTGTAAGTTGTGTTGTCAGGTCTCGATGTTCCATCATTCACTCACATTAGACTTACTCTTATAGTGATATCACATCCTTGGCTTTAGGTGATGATTTTTATATGATTATGCAAATGAGGATGTTAGACATATCTTTATATGTGGATTCTGATTATATGATATAGAAGGATCATTGAATTTTGAATCTTACATTTTGATGTGAATTGACTTATGAAATAGAAATTGAAATGAGTGGGATATTGAATTGTTTTACAAAATGAGTATGCAAATGAATTAGGGTTAATTGAGAAAGTAGAAATTAAGTTAAAGTTACATGTGATGTATATGGAAATGGATTACTTATGTTGTTTCAAAATTGTGATGAAATCATGTAATACAGTTTGCTAGTACGTACGTGTTTGTATGTTATCATGGCTCCTGCACTGCTTTATTTATGTCTTTTATTTTGTATATATTCATTGAGATACTGATAATTTGAGTGAGTGTGCAAGTATATGGCCATGGATATAAGTCAGGTAAACAAGAATGGATCTAAGTGCTATTAGTTTAAAACCAAGGTCAGCTCTAAGAAGAGCAGGACCTCGTTGTAACGTGTTTTGATTCATCAAAGTGATGCATGGATGTATGTGGTTGATAATGTTAAAAATGTATGTTTGTAAGTAATATTCTCTTTGTGAAATTTAAATGTAATTAGCCCACTAAGCATGCCAAGTGTGTTTGTGATGTGTAATTAAGTGAGGTGTCACTTGACACCTTTGTGATGATGTGGCATGCTTGAGTGAATTTTGGACTCCACCCTCTTCTTAGTTGGCCTTGACTATTCCTAGGCTAGGTAGGTGTGTTGAGGAACCAAGATTTATGTTTTCAATAACCCATTTTCGGATGCATGGTTAATTGGTGTTTTTGAGGAGTTCTTTGGAGACCCTGTGTGTAGTTTAGGTTGGATTTTGGAGCCCCAAGGCTAGCACATGGGTTAGGGGGCTTATTTATTCTATTTCCATCTTCCTAGGCCACCATTTTATCTCTTTATGGACCATTTTTTATATGAACGAAAATGGGAAATGCTATCTAGGTTGTCCCACCTTTTCATGTGTTGGTTTTCACTCCATTTCTTTAGTAAGGGCAAGTGTCATTTTTTTGTCTTAGATCTAGAAACCTATTGACTTTGGATTGAGAGAAGAATGTTGGAAATGTTTGAGGGGAGAGAGACTTAGGAAAGCACACACACTTGTTCATCCTTGTCTATGTTAGATGCGAAGAGAGTGGGAGGAGAACTAGAGAGTTTAGGACTAGTAGACTTGAGGAGGATAGAAAGCTTGGAGTCAAGAGGAGCTCATCTACATTTCTTCATTTAGCCTTGGCTTAGGAGGAGGTTGGTGGTTTCTAAATTTTTATTACTTTGAATATGCTTGAAAGAATTGTACTATGTGAAAGTTTTGTAAATTGTAATTCCTTGTGTAAATCTTGTATTGTTTGGTTTCTTTTGTGATTTTGCTTTCAATCTTGGTTGTCTTCTGAACTGTTTCATGTATTTGGGTGTGCAAGTTCACTCCTCATCTTTGGGAGGATTTGAGGAGAACTTGGGGTGAAGGGCTAGTTGGGATTTTCTTTATGTTTGAGTGCATGGTTGTATGGGCAGCCATGAGAGCCTTCTTATGTTGTTTGGGGGCCATAAGGGATACTTCTTATGTTTGTTTGGGGGCCATAAGGAAATTGTTGATGCTCATGGATTTGAGTTGTTGGGTTGGAAGTGCCTTGTGAAGGCTTGCAATATGTGTTGAAATAATGTTTTGTTATAAGATAGGTTTCTCCATAAGAGAAGATCCCACCTTCACCCATCTATGGATTCAGTCTATGAAATCCTTTGTGCAAGCTTGGGCAAGGGAGTAAATTGTTTTTTGTATCTTGTTTTCAATTTGTGGCTAAATGTTTAAGTATGTGGAGAATGTTTGTATCCTATCCATTCCCTGTTTCCCCAAGCTCGAGGGTGGCCATGTAATGGCCTAGGCTGGGAGGTGAGCCTCCATGGCCATGAGAAGAAAGTCTTGTGTGTGCAGGTTTGGTTATTTGGTTTGAAGAAAAAGTTGCAGTTGGAATAATCAAGGGCTGTATATAGGTGTGACAGCTTGAAAGATTTTGTTCTATCCATTTTGTATTCTAAGAAAATGTAATTGTAAATGATATAAGAGTTGGACTAAGACTAGATCTTCTTGTAGAATTTTTAGAATTAGCCTCATTATTTGCTCACTTAAAATTATAGTTTTCTGCAACTATTAAATGAGTTCTATGATCAGATCCCTGCATAAATGTAATATGAAAGTCATGTACAGGAAGGTTAGATTGATTTTATTTAAGTTATTTAAAAGTTAGATTTCTCTACATCTTTGAAGTGTATTTTAATGTTGATAAATGATTATAACAATTGCTTCTATATCCCAGTTTATACATTAAAATATGCCTCATGTGTATATAGAATTCTAGCATGCTGTCAGTAAATTGAGTACATAGAAATATGCATGTGAACTTAGCAATAAGATTACTTATGAATTTACTATGCAAAGGATAGTATGATCATACAGTTTGACTAAATGGATTATATAACTGAAAATAAGTTTGTTTCCCTTAACAAGTTGTAAATCATGTACCTAACTATTTAAATATTGAAGTCACATTGATTATAAAGTTTTGTAACCACTCTTTAGTTTGAATGAATGCTAAAATTTTAGATGATACAGAATCAACATTTAGATTTAAGAATGAATATAAGTTCTAAATGAAGTATGAACATAAGACAAACCTAAAGCTGAAACCTATGTGAGAATACATTATATGTGCTAAATAATAAATCTAAAATTTTGGAATTGTCAATTCAAATCTAACTGAGATATATAGTTATAACAGTAAAACAAATTATAAATAATGTATTATGGTTTCTGTCTCGTTCCTATGCTAATAAACTTGTATTAATATTTTTGAAAACATACATATATATGTTATATAATATATTATACATAAGACTATGTATAATATATAATATATAATCATATATATTATATATTTCATACAAAGAATATAATGTAAAATCTACAATGTCATCTTGTAGTTTATGATTAGTAACATTATATACTATAATAATACATATTATATATTTTACATTATAAATGTATAATATATAGTATAAATTATTATAAAATTTCATTTATTGAAAGATTAAAAGTAATATAATATTACATATTATTTATAATACATTAGATAATATATTATATATAGTATATAATATTATATAATATAATAATATATATTATATAATATACATCAAAGATGTATAATATATATAAATACATTATCATATTATAATATAATATTATATATTATATTATACACATAAAATAATGTATATAATATAATACATAAATTATATTTGTCATGCTTTATTTTATTTTTTTTTTTAAATATGGCAAATCGGCGGGTCGAACCCCCTTCTATCTTCTCTTACTTGCCGCGACTAAGCGCTGTAGTGACTGTGGCACTGCCGGTCATGGTAGTGACACAGTCACTGTCGTGACTGTAGTCACGACTGCAGTCATGGTAGTGATTGTGGTCACTGTCGTGACCCAGTCATGCAGTCCCTTAGGGTTTTCAAACCCTCCAAACATAAATGCCCAGTATTATAAAAAAAAGATAAATAATGAAGTTTCACAACATTTTTTTTAATCTCTGCAAAATAAAAACTAAAACGGCTATGCCGTTTGTAGAAAAATAAATACATAGATATATAAAAGATTTCTCTATTCTCTTTTGTGGCTATACAACACATTTTCGATTTTATCCTAGAATGGATAGGACCGTAAAAAGAGAAATCCCTCTTCTATCAATCTGAAAACATAAAGAATACATCTAAACTCTGAAAAAAAAAATACATAACACCATATTGTAAAGAAAGAATAAACCATTTCATCTGATTTGAGAACAAATCTGGTAAAAGAAGATAACAGAGATTGCAATGTAAAACAAAGAGGATTGTTTAATGAATAGAAAGGCATATCAATAAATATTACCCAGATTGCAAGAGCAAATGGGTTTGTTTTTTGGATTTTGATAGAAGAGGATCTCCATGAGTTAAGAGATCCCTTGCTAGTCCAATCCCTCATGGTTTCTTGAGAGCATCCATTTTCTCATAAAATGAAGCATTCCACTTTGCATCTTCAATCCCTGCATAAGCAAATAAGAAAATGAGAGATTTTAGGGTTTACATGAAGTTTTAATGAGGCCCCAAACCCTAATTTTGAATTAGGGTTTGGAGGGCCCATTCCTTTTATAAATTGTTTATTTAAAGTGATTATGATTCATCTTATGAACCTTATTAATGAAATAGATTTGGCCTTCTTTATTTCATTTTGCAAGAGGGAAATATTATTTTGATAGATCATTTTATCTATGTTTTCTCTTAAGTGTTGTGAATATTTTATTTAATAATGTTTATCAATTTTAACATTTTATTTTGTTCATATTATGCATAGGATGGGATAATTATTGAAGTACAGTTATTTCTTCCTTGGTTATCTATAAAGTCAGTTAAATAATATTTTTAGAGATATATTACAATTTAATAGTCGGATTAGTTTTAATATGTTAGCGTATTAATTTCATAATAGATTTGGTTAAAATTATTCCTTCGGCAGGTTTAATTATTGTAGGCAATAAATTTGAATTTATGGTTTGATTATCTTAGTAATTATTATTTTGTGGGTTTAGTAAGCGCAAAGAAAAAGTATAAATTATGAGAGGTGATAAGGGTTTAAATTTTAACTTCTTAAAAATATATATATATTGAAGAATAATTTAATAATTAATGTTTTATTATTTTGAGGTTTAATTCTTATAGTAACCATAATCCCTGTTGAACCTAAATTTATTAAGGGTAATATGGTAGGAATTATGTTAACAAAATAATTAATATTATAATTAACCATAGATTTAAAGATGTAATTAACCTTTGTTTTATTGAAATGGATAATCTTTAAGATAATTTTAGCAGGAGAAGTTCATTAGTAGTTTAAGTAGCCTAGTTTTGTTTTGTGTCCATGTTAGTGTTTTAAAATATAAAAAAATTGTTGTGTTTTTGCCCGATAATTTTGGGCATGACAATTACACATAATGCAAAATAGTGATGGTATTTTCTTATCTCAAACAAAATATCTGAAAGATTTATTGCATAGATTTGGTCTGGAAAATTGTAAGCCTATTGGCACACCTATGGAAACTAACCATAAGTTATCTAGTACAGATGAAACTCCTACAGTTGAACAAAAGAAACACATATCCATGATTGGAGGTTTGTAGTATTTAACTCATACAAGACCAGATATATCACATGCAGTTGGTATTATTGGAAGATTTCAAGCTGATCCTAAAGAATCACATTATGCAGTAGTAAAAAGAATATTTAGGTATTTGAAAGACATAACTGACTATGGGTTATGGTATGATAAATTATATAAATTTACCCTATGTGCATATACAAATGCAGATTGGGGAGGTAGTGTTGATGACAAAAAGAGTACAAGTGGTGGAGTATTTTTTCTTAGAGGAAGATTGGTTTCTTGGCTAAGAAAGAAACAAAATTGTATCTCACAAAGCACAATAGAAGCAGAATATGTAGTAGAAGAAAATAATTGTAATCAGATAATATGGATGAAACAAATGTTAAAGGATATTGAAATCAAGTTCAATGAGCCTGTTATCATATACTGTGATAACACCAGTACAGTAAGTATGTCTAAGAACCTTGTGTTGCATTCTAAAACAAAACATATAGAGATCAAATATCATGTTGTAAGAGAAAAAGTTTCAGAAAAATAAGTCAGACTTGAGTATATAAGTAAAAAAGAGAAGATTGTAGATATATTTAAAAATCCCTTACCTAAAGATACATCTGAGTATTTGAGAGGTGTGCTTGGGGTTATTCCCTAGCCTATTTTTGAATAATAATGGAGAAAGTTGCATTAGTCTAGTGGTATAAGAGCTCTATCTATTCTAGACTGTATGCTAATACTTCCTCTATGGGGGAGTAGTTGTGTCTCTGAGTTGAGTCATGAAGGACTCTTGTGAAATTATTTTCTAAATAGTGTCTTCTGACATTTGAGCTTGTATTGGATTGACATATTGATGTTTACTTTGTCATTTATGTCAATGAGGGAGAAGGATACATGAAAAACATTTGATGATTGATTTGATGATTAATAAAGAGGAATTGAAAAAGTAAAGTACTAAGGAGAAGGTTACATCTGATGATTGATTTGATTGATGAAGAGGATTTGAAAAGATAATATAGAACAACAATGTTGTAGTTTGGTATTTATGGAACTTGGATGTTTTTCATCTATATTTCCATCAATGCCAATGTGGGAGATTGTTAGGAATGAATGTTGAATATGTCCTATGGGGGAGTATTTGAGTAGTTCTGTAGCAGTTGTATGTTGCATTCATGACTATGTTTGTCATTGATGTCAACACATTGATCTACTGGAGATTAGCAGAGAAGAAAACACTATTTGTATTAGTACTAAGGAGAAGGATACATCTGATGATTGATTTGATTGATGAAGAGGATTTGAAAAGATAATACAGAACAATAGTGTTGCAATTTGGTATTCATGGAACTTGGATGTTTTTCATCTATGTTTCCATCAATGCCAATGGGGGAGATTGTTAGGAATGAATGCTAAATATGTCCTATGGGGGAGTATTCGAGTAGTTCTGTAGCAGTTGTATGTTGCATTCATGACTATGTTTGTCATTGATGTCAACACATTGATCTACTGGAGATTAGCATAGAAGAAAACACTGTTTGTATTAGCACATGCGGATAATTGCAAATCAGGCTATGTGGAGTTGAGGACTTATTCTATATTGTATCCTGAGATTATGGTTAAGAGTGTGTACATAAATTTAATTATTCATGACAATTGTGTGTAATCTAGTGAAAATTGTATTTTGACAGTGTTCTTGAGAAGCGGCTTTTGATAACTGGATTATATCTCCTAATAGAGATAGAATTTGGATATGCGAAGTTTTATAGAGGTTGAAGACACTTTGAAGGTGACCTAGATGAGACAACATAATTAGAGGTCGCACGTGTAAAGAATTATTTAGTTTGGAAGCTGACAATTTTATGTGGTTATGAAATATTATGTAACATGTAATGATTTATATTTTGTAATTGGTTAAGCCTAGTTGGCCGACTCTATTGTAGATTATTTGAGTGCAGTATAAAGGAAGGATTTTTTTCCTTGATTGTAAAAAAATTAGAGAGAGATATGATGATATTGATGTTGTAAGAAGATATACAAATTAAGCAGATCTGGTAAAGCAATTGGTGCGATTTTGGCACAGACAAAGGAGTGAATCTAAGTTGTTGAGATCAGTAATTATTGGTATTATTCCATTTGGATAATACATAGATTAGTTGGACAGTGAGTTCAATGATCTTTCCCTTGAATCTATTTGGACAGTGGGTCCTTCTGCCTTCCTTAACTCTTAACCAGGTTACAATCTTTTAACAGGGATTCAAAGTCTCCTAACATGGACTAATATGTACTGAATTTACTTCATAGACTCTTAACAGGGTCCAGCCTCTCACAAGGAATTTTCATATTAGTACATCTTTTGTGGATACCATCCCCACCGGGGTTTACTCTTTGATCAAGAGGCTCCCTAGTTAACATATCTTGTGTCATTGTGTATGTTTATCTTTCTATGGTTACTATTCATATTGGTTACATGGTTGAAATCTAAAAATGGTATTATAAGTTGCTTTTATCTGATAACTGATTCACCCCCCCCCCCCCCTCTTAGTTATCTTGGCAGACTTTACTTTCTAACAACTAGTACATCATCTAGCGGGTTTAATCCCCATTATAGTTTTTCCCTTAACTGGGTTTCCATGCAAAAATTTTGGTTTTCTGTGTTCTTGTGATTATGGTTTAATTTTTTAATATTTACATCAAGTAAGAAAGTTAAGTATTAATAAGTTTTGGTTTTCACAAAAATATTTTGACACAACTAATTAACCCCTCCTCTTAGTTGTGTGTACTTCCTTATTTCTAATACATATATGTCCTCATGTGTACATTATGTAGCCTTTTCTTTATTGATCCCTAAGGAGACAATACTTTCCTTAGGAATAATCATGATTTTTTTCCCTAAGGATACAATGCTTTCCTTAGGAATGATCATGTTTTTTATCACTAAGGAGATAATGATTTCCTTAGGATTGAATACATTTTTGGATCCCTATAGAGATAATAATTTTCATAGTCCAATGATCCTATAAACCACCCCTACATACAAAGTTTTTTATAAGCCCCCCATGTGAATTTTTTTTTATAACCTACTCCTGTGCACAAAGGTTTTCAAGTCACCCTTGTACACATTTTCCAAGGTAGAATTTACTAGCACAATGCATATTTCTAGACCATAAATTCTCCTTCAATTTTTCTTTGGGATGAGTGAAATTATCATAACACAACTTTCTAGACTTTCCTTCTCCTCCTTCTCTTCTCCCATGAATCACCTAGCATAATATGACTTGTTATCCCATTTGATTCATGGTCTCTCTGTCTTCTTTCTATGCTCCCATAGCTATGCTAGTGGGTTAGATCATGAAGTTTTGTCTTTGGTGATGCTCTTTCCCTTTCGATGTGGTCACTTATGATCTTCAAATATCTTTTTGGACATGATATTAGTGGTTGAAGCATTTTTTGATGTAGGTCTTTTCTACTAATTGATTTGGAGTTGTATTTTTGGTACTAACCCCTTTTATTGTTGGTTTCTTTATGTTTTATATTTTGTGCCCTTGTGCATGGATATATGAGTTGAGATCCTTCATTTGGGGGCTTGCATCCTTAAACTTAGTGATTTCTTATCTCTTTTTAGTTTTCCCATGATAATATTTCTCTCCCTCTTATTTTCTCTCTTCTCTCTCATATTCCTTTACCGTGAGCATGCAGTTGCATCATACTCCCAGTAAAGTGGGAGAAAAATGTATTATCCTAAATTGTAAGCACCTAACTACTATACAATTTAAGGACCATGTAGCACCTACCTTAGTGTATTTCCTATAATAAGACCTCATATGACACTTAATGGACACCTATATTCAAATATGAGTCTTCTCTTCTTTCAATCTTGTTCAAAATAAAGGTTAGACCTTATTTCCAAGTGTTCTCATCTATTTTTTCTCTACTACCATAATTAATTTCATCACCTATGCCTATATCACCATTTATTGCATCTACATTGTATTGCAACCTAAGAAAATGATATATCCAATTTTCCTACCCACTTTCACTACCTAGGACCCATGGTCCCAATATAGGCCCTAATTAGAGGGTATAGATTATATTATTATTTTTATCTATACCTGAGTATAGGTCGACTTAGTTGACCTATACCCCAAACATTGGGCCTAAATTTGAATTGGTCCCTATCTTGATAATTTAGTAGAGGATTAGGGTCTATAGTTGGTATGAATGAGTTTTATTTCTTGAGATATTGTGAGAGTATATAATACCCTATATCTCCCCAATTTTAATATCTTAACCACTCTTAAATATTCACAATTAAGCTATCAAGTGCAAGGAAGAAAATCAAATAGCCTTTAATAAACCAAGAATTCTTCTTAAGAATTCAAGATATTTCTCTCCATAGATCTAGCTTCCTTCCCCATTGTAGTCCAAGAAAGGGAGCCTTTTATCAGGGAAGGAGATACACATTCATCGAAGTCTTCTTCTCTTTTTCTCAATCAAAATTTTGGCAAATTACAACATCCATTCCATGAGGTTTTATCTTTCATGATTTTGTTTTGGGTTTATGTGTTAAGTCAAAGATATTGAATTAACATATTTTATCACACTCAAAGAAGAATTTGAATTTTTAATGTATGACATACTTCATTTACTAGGTCTAGCCTCTATTATATGACAACACACTTTCCTTTATTTCATTTTGTTTCAAGGTTAATTACTAAAAAAGGGTTTAACTGAGGAAAAAAATTTATTCAACCTTCTTTCCCATTTTTCTATGTGTAAGAATAGGTGATGAAGCTATCAGAACCTTTCTGGGAAGATAAAAAATAGTTAGAGTATCCTTTAAAGTTTTAGGAAGAAACCTAGGATATAGGCAAAAAAGTTGATCTATACTTGGGTAAAAATAAAAAAAGCTAATATACACTTTTAAAAATAGGCTCAAATTTGATAGGAAGACAAGATACAACATTTAGGTGCAAGAATAGTGATTACAAGTATTTTTGGGATCTTTTCTATTTGATGTTCATCTCTGAAGTGTTTGAAAGTTGGATGTGTTGGCATTATTGTCAACATGTCTATTATGTAGTTTTATCGAAGGAACAATATGTTCAAATGTATGGAAAGGAAAGGTTACCGAAGATGAAGATTCACACATCTTAGGTGTTGATGTAGATGTAGTTTACTAGGTCCATATCAATGCGTAGGTGTTGACATGATTATTTGAGTGAGCTATGAGATCACAATTGGTGAGTAGCTACTCTTGTTGGAAATTTGGCTGAGCTAGATATCTAGATGTTGTCATTATGGCAACATATGATCTACATGAAGACCTTATATGACAGAGAGAAAGTATGACAGAGCGCAGAGCAAAATTGTCTAAGTGTAAGCAGTATTTTCCCAGTGTAACCGGAGATAGTTTTGATTGGCAACGTCGATAGAATTAATTTCAGTGCTTTTGCACTTGAACATGGATACTATGATGCATATTGAAGACCAACCTAAGAGCGCAAGTCTGTACGACATGTACGGAAGAATTTATTGCAATATTACAGGAACAAAGATGAAGCCGACAGGATAGAATAGAAGACAGAATTGGTAGAGTTAAGGGATTATTTTGTTTATCAAAATAATGTCTTAATCATATTAAGGGACAACATCCTAGATGTTAACCCTTGGGCAGCGCATACTAAAATGTATTTTGTAAAGTGCTTTATGTTTAGTAAAGCCGACTGTAAAAGTTATTATTCTTAATAGCTTATATAAATGTAAGACATATGTAATGCAAAGAAGTAGAATGATATAGATGATAAAAAGGAAGTGAAAGTGAACATATGAATGTGAAAGATATTGATGCGAAGTTGTAAAAGACAAGCAAGTAGTATAAGGTTATGTACCTTGCCCTATTTTTGTAATCAAGAATTATTGTAAATTACATGTTTGGGTAGTGGGATCATCTTGTAATAATTCCATTTTGTACTACCAACTCTTAGCAGGGTTGAGGCTTCTAACAAGGCCTAAAGTCCCTTAATCAGGACTGTGACACTATATATGTAACAAGCTCCTAACAGGGTCAACATCCTTAACAAGATACTTTTGATTAGTGGATCTTTGTGGGTACCATCCCCACTGGGGTTTTCCCTTGGTCAGGGTTTCTTCGAGAACAAATAATGTGTTATAAGTTCATTTTCTTTATTGTTATGCATGTTATTTAGTTTACTTTGTTATGCAAGCATAAAGATAATCTGTTATATCCATAATTGGGAAAAAGTAAAAGTTTGTAGAATATTGATTCACCTCCCCTCTCGGTATTCCCTATTTGTAATAATTGGTATCAGAGCTTAGTTACTCGGAAAAGAATCATTCAGAAAAATTCCAGAAGCTTCAGTAAGATCTCTATGGATATGGATCAACTACAGAAGAATCTTGAAGAAGCTCTTGAATAGATTGATATACTTACTGAAGAAAGAGATACTCTGAAAGGAAAATATGATGATGCAAAGAACCTCATTGAGAAGTTGAAAAAGAAGCTGGAAAATTTGAAAATAGAAAAGGAATCTACAATTCAAATTGAAGGTTGTGATAATAATTTGGAAAAAGAAAATGAGATCCTTAAACATGAATTAAAGACAGTAAATCTGAAATTGAGTTCGAAAGATGGAAACAACAAGAATGAAGCAAATTTGAAATCTGAGAATGAAAATCTGAAATCTGAGAAAGAAGATTTGAAATCTAAACTTTGTAAAGTGACATCTAAACTTGAGAAAACCAAATTGCAGTATGTTGAACTTGAAAAGTACAATGCAATTGTGAAAGGTGAACTAACTCAGTCTAAGCAACAACTTGAGAGACTATATTCCACTAGTGAGAAGATTGATGAACAAATGTCTTATCAAAATCCATTCTATGATAAAACTGGTCTTGGATTTAACTCATCTATGGTAAATGAAGAAAGCAAGGAACCAGATCTTAAAGTTCCTAAAAACATAGAAGAAAAGAAATCTGATGAAGCTGACAAATCTGAAGAAACACCTAAAGAAGAAGAATCACCTAAAGGTACACGGAGAGAATTTAAAGTTAGATGTTTTACATGTAACACTTTTGGTCATATGAAGAAAGATTGTACAGGTAAGCAATTTAAACCTCTTAATGCGTATTGTTATAATTGTCATGGTTTTGGACATAGAGCTATTGAATGTAAGAAGCCTAAATTTAATGATAATAATAATAGTAGTAGAATGTTTAGAGACACTAATCATGCAGATAAGAAACCCACTGAAGATATGAATAGAAGAAATGGAGTAGTATGTTATAGATGCAACAAGGTTGGACACATTGCTAGGAATTGTAGATCACAAATCAACTAGACTGGACCGAGATATGGGAACAATGGAGTAGTTTGTCAGGTATGCAAAACATTTAGTCATACAGAAAGGTTTTGCAAAATGAACAATATGAGAAACCCTAATCCTAGAAATCATACAAGGAGAAATGAATACAAGCAATAGTCAAAGAGGTAGTTGTAGTAATTCAGAAGAAGTGAAGTTTGTTAAAGCCACAGATCAAGGAGACACATTCAGCAC
This sequence comes from Chamaecyparis obtusa, assembly GCA_027943335.1. Taxonomy (NCBI): domain Eukaryota; kingdom Viridiplantae; phylum Streptophyta; class Pinopsida; order Cupressales; family Cupressaceae; genus Chamaecyparis; species Chamaecyparis obtusa. The sequence continues at coordinate 1,872,892 of BSBK01002565.1, read as the reverse complement.
TGAAGGTAATCAGAAAGGTGAAGTATCAAATGGTAAGAGTGAATATCTTCCTAACCCATCTCAAAGTACTTAATTCATGAAGAATGCATTAGAATAGGAACTTAGGATAGTGTAGAAGTTAGTATAGGATAAATTGAGTCTTACGTAGTTAATGTAAGGTAGTATATGATGTAATGATGCTATGGTTAAGAGCGCATGAGCTAATATGAATTTATGTGAGTTCGCAAGAAGTTTTAAGTTTTGTAGGAAAGCAAGAACAACTTTTTGGAAAGAAGCGATAAAAGAATTGAATGTGATGTCAGAATCTTGTGAGATTGAAAGGTTAAAAGCTTATGATCGGTATTGTTTAATCATAAGGGCAAATACAAGTGCTAAGGAGATCGAAATGGTAGTGATTGAAAGCAGTTTGCAAGGATTTGGTGAAAGAACTTCGTGCCGGATATACGCAAAGCCCTAAATCATGGAATTAAGGTATTTTACTAAGAAAATCTATCAGTCAGTTAGAGAATTTGCAGAAGATATGGATGTTTCATTGGTTCACAATATAAGAGATAAGATCAGACCTAATATTAAAAGGGAACCAGTAGAACCCTTGGAGGAAGACCCTAAATTAGCATTATCATTTGTACCAGACGAAGTTTTACATTTAGAGAATGTTAGAAGCTATTTGGGATTCAAGCTTGAAACCCTCAATGAGAGTGATTTTAACGATGAATATGAGAAGATTTATAATCAAGATATGTCATTAAAATTAGGGTTTGAACATTTTAATGATAATGAAATCGTAAAGTATTCACTACAATATGAATTTGATGATGAAGAATGCACCAAGATAATTTTGAGCAGAATTCATAATGGGAAGTTTTAGTTAAATGACATAGTGATTGATATAACAACATACCTAATCCATGATGTAATTGATTTGTCAAAATATGGAGCTATACCATTAAATAAGAAAAACATGAGAAAAATAGTACTGGATAATACTAAGTCATCCTACAATGGTAGAGGAATAGTGATTAGTAAGATTCAACAAGATGATGTTAGATATTTATGCAAGATATTAACATCTAAGTTTTGTGCCAACTCTAGAGAAGATGATATGGCATCTGGTATGATTCATGTAGCTTATTTAATGTGTGTTGATAAAGTGCAAGTAGATATGTGCAAAATTTTGAGGATTCAGTTATTTGAGAACCTAGAAAAGAATAAGAAGACAAAGAAATCTCAATTCAAATTCTCATCTCTAATCACTTATATGTTTTTCTATTTGTTAAGAAGATTTCCATACACTATTGGTGAAGATTGGAATGATGACAGGATCACAATGGAAAGAATCAACATAGTATATAGGAGACACCCTATAGACAAGGTCAATGAAAGTGAAACTTTGGTAATAAAAACATTTCTAAACTTGATGAAGAATAGATCAAGAATTCCACAGGCTATAGTTGAGAAATATAAGAATGAAGTATGCTTTATGGTTGACACTAACTTTACATTCATTGAAGTAGTAGAACCTAGAGTATAATTCATAGACCCTCTTGGTTATGAAATTTCTAAAGTTGAAGCAGAAGAATATGTAAATAGATTGCTGAAATGTAAGTTGGATGTACACAACAACAAATTTGGGACTTATGAGGAGAATTTCAACTCCGCAAAGTCTATTCAAGAAGAAAAGCTATCTAAGAAGAGAGTGGAAAGCACTATAAAGAAAATTCTAAAGGACACAGGTATGACAGAACATGAATTTGTAATTGCAAAGAATACAATAGCAGCACTTAGAGATATTGGACAAAATGAAGTTTTGTCTATTCCACCCCTATTAGCAGTTGCAGTTGAGATTGGAAATTTGCAGCATGTAGTAAAAGTGGAGAAAGTTGAGAAGGAACAAGAAATTAGGAAGTCTACAAGATCCTCCTCCACTCCACCAGGAAAAAGAGTAAAGGAAATAGCCACTGGACCAGGTAAGAGACAGAAGAAAATAGTTGCCCCAGTGCAAAGGAAAGTAGCAAAAATTAAAGATGATGAGGATACAAAAGTTAAGAAGAAGAAGTGGAAGCCTAAGATTGAGAAAGTAAATGATCAAATCATCAATGATGGAGATTTTTCAAAGATGGACAAGTATTATGATCTCTATAACTATTCTAAGAGATTAAATTTGGAAAATGCAGTTGTGAGACATATGATTCTAGAAGACAAGAAGTTTGATACAATTCAAGGAAAGATAGTTGATGATTTATTTGAGAAATTGGTTAATAGGAAGAAGAGAGGAACTAAAGAAGATAACAAAATTAGAGAGAACTTTTTAAGAAAGCTCTATGACATCAGAGATGAAGACAACTTTAAAAAAATCATGAAAGAACTTGGTACACTTCTAAGGATAAAAAGGAGAACAATTATGATAATGGGAGGTAATTATGAGGAAATTAATAAGGAAATTGAGTAGGCAGTTGTGAAGGTAATGACATCAAGTGTTGGTAAGTAGTCTAGTGCAGTAGAACAAGCTATGGAAGCTGAGCATCAAAAGAGTCCCTCTCCACCACCATCAATTAACATTGAAGATGAATCAATGAATGTGGAAGGAATCAATATCACACTGAACACTGATGATAATCCTTTTAGTAACCTAGAGAACATTGTTGACAATTTGGTTTTTGTTTTTTTTTTTAGAATAGTTCGTTCTCTTTGGCTGAGAGCCAAGGACTGAGGGGTTTCCATTCCACCAAATTCGCCTGGGGCACGATCCCGGCCTCATCCCTTATCAGATGTCTTTACGAGATTTGAACCCTGGTGGGCTCAATGAGAACCATTGAACTTCACCAGTCGACCAATTCACAATTACAATTGGGAACAATTTGGTTTTGGAAGAGCAGGATGGGTCAATTGAAGAAGAAAGGAATGAAATAAGGAAAGAAGAAGAGAAACAAGCAGAAATTCAAGTTAATACAGAGATTCAAGGACAGAAAGAAACACCAAGCAAAGTGGAAATCAAACCTACCCCTGAGATTGCAGCAAAGAAACCACAAATTAAATCTATTTTTGCTGATATTGGAAAAGAATTTGATGATGATGATCAAATGGAATTGATCTTATCCCTGAACAAGATAATTGGAAAGAACAAGAAGGTGAAAAGCCTTGAAGGATTATTGCAGGAAGTAATAGGGAAATTACAGTGTTGTGACCAATAAAGTAACAGAGACAAATCCACAAATTAAAGCCAAAGAAGTGATGAAGACATTTGACAATGAATTCACTAATTTGTTAGACATTTCTACAGTGAAGGCTCAGGCAGCCTTTGAGGCCAAAATGTTTCTTTTCATAAGTCAAAATATCAGGAATGATATCAATAATTTGGATGTGTGCATAAAATATTTGAGAAGGAATTTGGACAGAGGAAAAGCTCTATATAAACAGTGTACAAATAAAGAGAACCATGTATCAAAAGTGACTGAGAAGATAAGAGCAAATGAGGCTGAAATTCAGTCAGAAGTAAATCTATTAACCAGCCCTAATGCAAAAATACTGGACATTGAGAAAAGAATCAGTAAAATAAATGATGAGATAAGGATTCTTAATGATGAAAAGGATAAGAAACTAAAAATATTCTCTCTTCTAAGAGAGCACATTTCAATCAAGATAAATATCATTGAAGGATAGTTGGAAGAATGTCTTTTATCAAAGACATCTTATGAAAAGTTTAACTTTGCAAATCTCTGAGCATGTGAGATCGCATCTTATGGTTTGTGTGCACTACTCAGTGTTGTAGACACCATTAAGAAGGCATGGGAGAAAGAAATAGAGAGCATAAAAGTGAACTTTGCAGATTGTGTTGCAAGCCTATCGGCTCTACAATTTTGAATCAAGGTAAACAATTTTGAGAACACAGTTTTGGCACCTTTTTTTTTGTCATTTTTGTCAAAGGGGGAGTGATAGTATAGAATTTATGTATATATGATAAGGAATTATATTCCTAGGGGGAGTATAGACAATTGATAAGATATATGAAGTTATAAGGATAGTGAAGATATAAGTTTTTCTGTGGCCACAAATTTTGACTTTTGAAATTTTTGAGACTTAGCCAATTTTCTCATATGTTGCCACCAATGACAAAGAGGGAGATTGTTAGAAATTTGGCTGAGTTAGATATCTCGATATTGTCATTATGGAAAAATATGTGTTAATATGATTTAGAACAATAGAGAGGGGGGTGAATTAGTTGTTCTCAAGTCTAGATGTATAAAAAAAACTTTAAAACTCTTCAACAAAATAGATCCAATAACCAACAGCTACTTGGTCATTACTGATTGCATAACAATGTAGTCCACTTATCCAATAGTATCTAACTTGTAAAACACATAAATTTTCAAACCAAAACATTCATACAAGTATCAACACTAGGATTTATAGTGGAAACTCAATTTTGGAAAAACCACTTTGTAATATGTTACTATTATGTTCACTCTTCTGAAGTGAGCTCAATGAAAAGCCAACCTTATCAAAAGTTACATGCACATTGTCAGGTGTGACCCAATTAAAGGATTTAAACCACTTTGCTAAAAGTGCACCTTGTTATAGGACTTACATACACTCCATTAGAATGCAACCTTGTTTAAAGGATTTATACAAATGACTGTTAGGTCAACCTCTGTTAAAAGGATTTTAAATGATACAATGGTTAGAAAGTAGGAGTAGTATTGATCTAAAAAAATACAACTCACTTTTCAAATATCAGATCCAATTCCGTACACATATGCTGGCTTACTGACTATGAACCTTTAGCATCGCCATCACTGATCTGCTTGGAACTCTCTTCAAGCAATCACAACACTTCTCCTTCAGCCTTCTCTTCTTGTATAGTCAATAACATCAACAATAATTCCAACATCCTCTCTTATGTTAACCTCAAGCTTGGGTTTCCTTAATACTTCCTCAATTAGGTCAATATATCTTTTGGCGCTTAATCTCCTTCGTAGATCTTAGGGTTAGGTCAGATTCATCGAATCCTTCCTACTTTATGTTCTTTGGCTACCCTTCTAGAAATATCTCAAATATCTTAATAGATTTACAATAAAATATTTTATAGTGCATTAAATGCTTTTGTACAATCAATAAATAAAGTCAACACGTTTTACATAATCCAAGAATTCAATGATGTCAGCTAGAAATTTGAATTCTTCCTCAAATGTAAATTACTGACGCTCGGTCAATACAGTGATCAAATCCTCAGTCTTCATTACAAAGCTCAGTCACCTCAAAAATTGTTTCCTCGGCTAATACTGTCTTCCTCGGCAATTAACTGATGTTCGGTCAACACTGAATTTACTCGGCATATACTAGCTCAATCAACACTAACATCACTTGGCTTAAACTAGATTTCTTCATTTTTGCTTAGTTAAGCCTACCATTTTAGTCTTCATTCATACTTAGATAAATAATACATTATCTTGTCATTGTGCCACATAATTAAGTACTCATTGAAATATCAAGATAACTCAACTTTTCCTTAGGTGCTATTGTTACCAACCTTCCCTTTCCCCTTCACAATAATCAAATAGATATAGTACTTTCTTAAATAGCAACAGTCTTACCAATTAAGGTTTGACATCAATGACAATACAAAAATTTCTTCAATTACAGTTTCCAACAATATGATCTACATGAAGACCGCATATGACAGAGAGCAAGTATGATAGAGCGCAGAGCAAAATTGTCTAAGTGTAAGTAGTATTTTCTCAGTGTAACCGGAGATAGTTTTGATTGGTGACGTCAATAGAAGTAAGTTCAGTGCTTGCGCACTTGAACGTGGATACTATGATGCATATTGAAGACTCACCTAAGAGCGCAAGTCTATACGGAAGAATTTATTGCAGTATTACAAGAATAGAGCTAAAGCCGACATGACAGAATAGAAGACAAAATTGGTAAAGAGTTAAGAGATTATTTTGTTTATCAAAATAATGTCTTAATCATATGAAGGGATGACATCCTAGATGTTAACCCTTGGGCAGCGCATACTAAAATGTATTTTTTAAAGTGCTTTATGTTTAGTAAAGCCGACTGTAAAAGTTATTATTCTTAATAACTTGTATAAATGTAAGGCATATGTAATGCGAAGAAGTAGAATGATATAGATGATAAAAATGAATTGAAAGTGAACATATGAATGTGAAAGATATTGATGCAAAGTTGTGAAAGACAAGCAAGTAGTATAAGGTTATGTACCTTTCCCTATTTTTGTAATCAGGAATTATTGTAAATTACATGTTGGGGCAGTGGGCTCATCTTGTAATCATTCCATTTTGTACCACCAACTCTTAGTAGGGTTGAGGCTTCTAACAAGGCCTAAAGTCCCTTAATCAGGACTGAGACACTATATATATGTAACAGGCTCCTAACAGGGTCAACATCCTTAACATGATACTTTTGATTAGTGGATCTTTGTGGGTACCATCCCCACTGGGGTTTTCCCTTGGCTAGGGTTTCCTCAAGAAAAAATAATGTGTTATGAGCTCATGTTCTTTATTGTTATGCATGTTCTTTCGTTTACTCTATTATGAAAGCATAAAGATAATCTATTATATCCATAATTGGGAAAAAGTAAAAGTTTGTAGAATACTGATTCACCCCCCCCCCCCCCTCTCATATTCCCTATTTCTAACAACTGTGATGTATGTCACTATATCAAAGTTACAAAGATTGGCTTCACACATGTACATAGGTTGAGATCTATGGTTGCACGACTGGGAATATTTGTAAGACATGGTGATGTGTCTTCCATTCAAAGGATTTTTTATTATGAAGTTCCAAAAGGCATTTACTAGTGTTACATAGGAAGGTGATATTGTTCTTGGGGGATAACATAAAATACTAGAAAATATATTAGATAGGATGGATTTGATTTTTTTTTTGAGCTTCATGATGCCTAAGGATGTTCGAGGATTATATTCCTACTGAGTTGGTAGTTTTCATCAATCATGATGATTGGATTGGAATATTTTTTAGTCGATGGTTATATTGGTTTATGTTCTTGGTCGACATGATTGTAAAACATTTTATGGGTAATCGGTAAATTTTTTTATGGAAGAATTAGGATCTTGAGGTGATAATGAAGGATCAAAGAATGTTAGATCAATTAATTTTTTATTAGGGTTATTGATTTTGGTGTTTTGAGATGAAAATTGAAAGTTAGGGTTTTGCTAACATAAGGTTGATGAATTATAAATATTTTAGGGGAAAATATTTAGGTGCAGATGGTTGACAGTGTGTGGAGAAAGAGTGATAGGTTTGTTAGTGATTAGAGTGATGTAGTCATAGCCAAAGTTTCCCAAATGGAGATATTCCAACCATGAAAAAAGAGTCAACACAATGGAAAAAAATAACTAAGAACAATAATAACTCAAAAATGAATAATAAATATGCCTCATAGACCTTCATATTATAAAATACTTAAGATTTACATCATACATGCTCGACTACATGTCATATTACAATCTAAGGAACACATGTATGATTACATTAAGAAATATAGATCCATGCTGGATGCTAACCTCTCTAAGTGTCACTACCAAGAGCTACCCTAAGCTTCTTCCAACTAAGATTCCAAAGCCACAATATATACAAGATTACAAGCCACAAGTTGGCCAAGGAGATCACATTCTCCAGGAATGAAGAAAATGTATTACAACATATAGGTCAGGACCCAAATCATAATAAACACATCCAAATGGATATGGAATGACACGTGATCATACAAGGAGGCTAACCAAAAGCATAAGATCCTTGAACAATGCATAAATCAAATATGCAAGCTACAAGAAATATTTTCAAGATCCAACAACTCAGATACAACCATTAACATGAATAATAGATATAGGCCTGAACTAGAACTCAAGAATCTCCACCAAGAAAGAACAGATTGGGATGAAAACCTAGCCATAGATTCATCGTGATGTCCAAAACACGCCACTAGGATCACATGAGACAATATGACAACTGAAAGGATCGCAACATGAAACATAGAAACATAGAAACAAGAACAAACTACAAGAAAACTAAAAGGGAAATCTTTTTGGTTGATGTAAGATTTCAGGAACCCATGATGCTCCTACATCATAGAGTATTTGTCTAAAGGAGTTAGAGAAAGGTTTATTAGAGATCTTTGTTGTACGTCATTTGAACTTATTTTTGCATAAAGTAGATGTTGTTATACAGTTCACAAAATTTATGATTTTTGTCAAATCAACCATTATAGTGGGCTTGTAAGGTGAAAGTATTCCTTAGGGTTGTAGCCCAATGAATTTTAAGTAATGATCTCTAGGTAGTGTGCCTAGATGGATGGGAATTCCATATTTTTAATAAGAGTATAATTCTAACAAGGTATTAGTATTATTTTTAGTTCAATCCCCACCATGGTTTTCATTCTCATATGGGTTTCCACGATAAAAATATTTGTGTTATGTGTCATGAATATTTTCTAATTTATGCTTACTTTATTTAATCATCATAAATCAGTAATAAGGGTTTATGCATAAGGTTTTTAAAGATATAGTGTTTTAAAATAAATGGATTCACCCCCCCCCCCCCCCCCCCCTCTCAATTGCTTGTTGCCTTATTTCCTACAATTGGTATTAGAGCCTGGTGCCTTTAAGGAATCCTAACAACTTGAGGGAGATATGAAGATGGCAGTGTATAAAAAATATAGTCCAAGGTTTTATGGATCCCACTACAACTTGTGGAAGAACCACATGATAGTGAATCTTAGATATATTGATAAGGATTTTCAGAAGGCTACAAAAGTAAGTTACAATCCTCTTGAAAACCCTACAACTCCATAAGATATCAGTGATGCCAAAGTCAATATTAGGAAAAAGGAAGCCTTGTTGAACACATTTACTGATGATGAAATGAATAATGTCATGGAATTATAGATGGATAATGATAAATGGGATAATTTGAGGACCTTTCATAAGGAGATAGGGAAGTGAAGGTTGCCAAGTTAAAGATTTTGAAAGATAAGTATGAAATCTTTAAAATGAGTGAAGATGACAATATTGCCTCATACAGGCTTATGGTAAATGAGGATGTGACTACTATCAAGTGTGTTAGAGGTATTTTTGATTAAGATGAAATTATTTTAAAAATGTTTAGATCACTAACTCTTGCCTACAGTCAAAAAATTTCAGCCATTCAAGAGATTTGGACAGTGACATATGTGACAAGAGATAATTCTATTGGTAAGATTACTACACTTAAACTTAGTGAATTGGTTAGAGCTTTTCCTAAGGTTGAGACTGCATTAAATGCCACTTCACCTAGGAAGGACATGCATAGATCATATCGGAGTGAATGATCTTTAAGATGGATGTCAAGGCATGAGAGGGAGATCAATAAAATGTTAGGAATAACAGTCCACCAATACAACTGAGAGGGGGGGGGGTGTGAATCAGTTGTATGAAAAATTATTAAACTTTAAAACTTTGAATAGAAGCAATACCAAATTAAATCAACACAAAGAACAAATACTAAACCAGTGCCTAATCCATTGGACAAAAAGAGTTTGAGTGTAAATCCACAGGGCTATCTTAAAAGAAATACAATAGAATGTCTTACAAACTATTTCGTCAATCCAATATTACTATCATCAAAATCTCTACAAATATGTTTACTCTCTAGAATTGATAATGATAATTTTAATTCTTTCCTTGAAAGAAACTCACAATCAACTAAACAAGTTGCTTAACAACTGGTATATTTTAAATGCTTTACAAATAAAACATACAAGAGTAAAACATAAAAAAAAAAGCAAAGAGACAACAATAATATAAGATAGAAATTGCAGTGTATTTGTATTAAAATAGGCATGTCAATTACATACAAAATCTCATGCTCATAAGCTTAGACACAAAATTTAGAAGTCTGCTCTGTAGCAATTGTATTCAGTTTTTATATTATCTTTCAACCAGAACCCCTCAAAATGAGGTTACAACTTGTATATATAACCCAACCATCTTGGAATCCTCTTATGAATGAGGATGCAACAAGCTTTGGATGGTCGGAGCCCTAAACCTAGAAAGCATAAAAGACAAATTATAAGAAAAGCCTTCAAATGGTGGAGAGACAAAAAACTTTTGGACTGTTCTGCACCTTGCTCGTTGATAACTGACACATTTGTCTGTAGGTATTCATGATAGCTTCGTTGAGTTATTGCAAGATATGGTGACTGCCATTCCGAATAACTTACACCATTCTTAATAGATAGCTTATCATCCCTGTGCTCTGAGGTTAGGTGTCAGGTATCCAGGTGTCCTCATTCCTCATCCAAGATATCAAAGTCAATTGCAGCAAATTTTACATTCTTGGGCTTTGTGAGCACATCTCATGCAGTCACCTCCTCCTCTGTCGGCCATTTAAAGTTCTGAACATGTTGCAATTGCTCCTTTTTCCTTTCCCACCTGGCATCTATTATCAGCTTGACATCTGTTATGAATTTGGTGAAATCCATCTCAGCTTTTAAGGCTTCATCTAGAGTGGCATTAAACCTTTCCATATCTAATTCATTTTTTTCATTAATAAATGCCTCTTTCTTAGGCAATAGGAGATCAAAATCTAATCTCCACTGATCCAAATTCTTTATTACACCATTTTCACTTTTGATTGGGGGAATAAACCTGTTGAAATTTGGGTCAAACATAACTATCTTGGCCTCAATCTAATTTGCTTTTCCTTTGAATAATGGCAAAATGACCTTAATCCGATTAATCTCTTCACCCACCTATAAGACAATCTTCGGAATATCTGCTCTTAGAGATTGCACAGTTGCCAATCTCTCAAAAAGTGGTGCCTTTACTGACCAAGTTGTATGATAAACACTTAAAACTGTAACAAAATTGTTCACCTCTACTTGCAACTCAGGTAATTTATTGTAAGCAGTAAAAACCATATCTTCCTTATCCTTTAATATATTAATCCTATACTACAAGATATTCAATAGGGCTTGTAAGATAGCCTCATTCTTTTCTAATATCATCTTCTCAATGTTTGCAGCAGCCTCCTCTTCATCTACATCTTTATTCTCTGGCAATGCAGACTGCTCTGGTGGTGCAGGGGTAACTACAGGCATATTCAATATTTGTTGAGTTAAGTCTTCTACACATTTTTCTAATGGCTTCTCTTTCATTATGTGCACATCTCTGTCTTTCACAAGTGCACTGTAATCATTTAAAAGGGTACTATATCTCTCTGAAATCTGCTTAGTTTTATCCTCATTTAGCCTTGCAAAATGAGTGAGCACTTGAGATATTTCCAGGTCTCCTGTGTTGTGGATTGACCACACAACCTTATCACCATCCATCTGTTCTTTAACATTCAAAATTGAGGGTTTTTTATCTTTGGGATATAGGCTCCATATAGCCAATGCTTGACTTTTTGGGCTATACCCAAATCCCTTAATGATCTCCCCCACTTGTGTCTCTGAAGACAATGGTATGTCATCCTGCCTCCTCACCTGATCAATGATGAAGGCTGAGGCTAAGTCCCACCTAGGTACAAGTAACATGTTGCTAGCCTTAACCAATTGTCTAGCTTCCTCTGGGGTAATGGTCTCAGATTCAGGGTCATAATCTCTCAGTGCTTGGACAGCCTCATCAGGAACTTGTCCTTCTTCTGTAATATGGACATTTGATGCAACCTGATGTTGCTTATGCCATAACAAGAAGTTCTTGAATCCATTTGACTTGATAAAATCGTCATCCTTCAAGAATGCATCTTGTTCCAACATCCTTTTGTCCTGGGAAAGGGCCAAAGGCAATTCTATATTTTCTGCCACCACCTTTTACTTTCTCTTCTCTTCTCTTATTTTCTTCCTTAACTAGTGGTCCTAGACCCTTGTTCCAGTGAAAAGGGCTCCCACTCTGTCCTTTTTCTTCTCCACAGTTCTCACTTGGGAAGGCTCTCCAACTAGAAACTTTTTCTTTTTTGATGGAGGCTCATTTGTATCTTGAGAACTATGCAACTCAGTTAAGTCAACAATTACATTTTCACCAGCCCCTTGTTCTTCAATCAATGGCTGCTCCATAGTAGGGATGCTATGCACTGAGAAGCCACCATCACTATCTTCATCATAGTCTGACTCAGAGTGCTTCTCTTTCCCTCTCTCCTCATCAATTTGGTCCTTAAGGGAGTTCACCAATGCATTAAAATTGGCCATCATCTGCTCCAATCTTTGGAGACAGGGCAATGTGGGGAAGAAGCCTTCAAAAGGCATTCCCTTTCTCTTCAATTGTTTTTCCATGGAAAACAACTCATTGAGTTGTTGGGCTCTTTTTGCTACTTCATCATCCTCTAAAATATTTCTTATAACATCCTCTTCAGGACATTCCTCATGCCTATTGTTGATTGGAATGGTAGGAGTATAATACTTCCTAGCCAAGACAATAAAATCCTTTGTGTGAACATATACATACACAGCAGCATTCATCTTAAACTGCCCTAACCAATCATTCAACTAACTGAATGCATTCTTTCCAATTGTGAAATTATGTACTCTGAAGTGCCTTGGGGTGAAATTTCCCTTCCTGTGAGGGGCCAAGTGTTCTTTATCAGTCAGCATGAACTACCAAATGAACTCTAAAAATGCAATTATGGGTGGAACAAAAAATGGTAGAATGTGGGGTGGCTAGGGGCACCCATAGACTCTGATCAAAGTATAGGTCTTCTCATAATAAAAATATCCCCAGTTGTGACCTTTGGTCCATTTATCAACAAATTGTTGAGGTCTTATTAACTTTAGAGCCTTTGTTGGCAACCTAGAGAGATTCAAACCTAAATTGAGGAGAATAGGTTGCACCATCCAATTTTGGAATACACAAAAATCACAATCCATGGAAGTATAACTCCAAGCCCTTATCCAAAATTGTACTGGATTTGGCTGTCCGTTCCACATCATTTGTGGCCTAAGGCCCTACAAGTTCATGATATCATAGTTGAAAAATAAAATAAGATGCATTAAAAGGGAATAATGCAAAAACCTTGGTGTAGAGTCGGGCTCATAATTTTTCAATGCCTATAATCCCTCATGTATTTTGTTGATGATATAACCAATGTAATCATACCCCTTGGTCACATGAGGACTCTGTGTATCTAACACCATCATCAAGATATCAGAAGTATCTAATGTATCTATTAGCTTGAGCCTGTAGGTCAATTTCTGTAGCCATAGGAATTTGAATGCCGAAGGCCTTCATGAAAGAATTTCTATCTAGTGTAACCAGAGGTGAACCATCACCCTTCCTAATTGTTTTAGACAAGGGGTCATATCTATGGGCCAACACAATTAACAAGTCTACATCCAGGAAGACATCTAGAATAATCAACCTAACTAACCCTAAAGTCCAAGGGTTTGAAACGGGGACCGGGCTATCAGAATTCTTGTAAAAATATTGGAATAAACACATTCCGGTGACACCATGAGTCCTAGCATCTCTACAATACGCAAGATCATCAACAAAGCATTCAACACTAACCTTCTTATTATGTGACGACCCAGGCAGCAAGGTAAGGAATTCATCTGAAAAACTCTCATTGGTTTTCTCCTTGGCACCCCTGCTGGTAGAAGCTCTTTTGGTTGTTGATTGACTCATCTTTACTGAAAATTCAAATCCCTCTGAAAATTTTGAACTCACTGAACCTTGAATATGCTCTGGAACTCGCAAGAATTCTCGTAATTCTATCGCCTTTGCTCTCCAGAATGCTTCGTAATTTAGAATGAGTGATAGCTAACTATATTTATTCTAAAGTATTGAATGCAGCGGCCCACTTGAGACTCAAAAGCTGGAAATCATGTCACTTCCGCCATTACTTGGCATGCTCTGAACTCAATTCACTAGTCGTAAGCAAAGAAAGTGACAGGTGATCAAGATTTGATTTTCTGGTGACCTAGCTACTGCAATTCTTCATAATCGCCGAAAGATTTGGCGCTTTTTCAATATTTTCAAAGATCTGGTGACTAAAGGGAAAGCCTTAGTCATTGAATGATTTCATTTTATCTCGAGACCTAGTGACTATAGTCAGAAATCACAGTCGCTAAATGATTTAACCTTTAATGAATTTATCTCGAGATTGAGCGACCTTTTAATATTTCAATTTTTTCATTCTGAGACTTGGCAACTATAGTCAATCTCTCAGTCGCTGCAAAATTTATCTTTTATTAATTTCATCTCGAGCCCTGGCGACAACCGTCTTTCCTAAGTCTCATTAACCTCTCATTTTTCATCAGGAGACCTAGTGACTGCAGTGAATCTCCCAATCGCTAAAGCCTATTGACTTTTCAAACCTTTTCTGGAGACTACCCGACTTGCCCATCTGGAGATTCAGCGACTGAAGGCAGAAAAATTTTGATTTATTTCTTCTGGAGATTCAGCGACTATAGTTTGGTCTGTTCATTGCTTACTACTTTACTTATCTCATCGACCAATCAGGGAAGGACACGTCACAAAATCCGACAACCAGATCCTCACATTTTTCATTTTTTTGTCCTCGGTCGACACTTAACCCTTAACCATTTGTCGATTGTGCGACTAAAGACATCTTCCAATCGCTGAGTAACTTAACCTGAGTTCGATCCAGAGATTGGGCGACAAAGTAAATCTCAAGGTCATTGAAACCTTTTCTAAATTATGGTTTGATTAGGAGACAACGCAACTACTGCCCGATCTAGATTGCATCAACGGCTGAAATTTGTTCTCTGCTAACCTTTTCCTTAACTCACCATCATCTGGCGACCATGCAACTAAAGACATCTTCCAGTCGCTAGACATTTTCTTTAACTTAGGCTAAATTTGGAGACTACGCGAAAACCATTATTCTCCAAGTCGCCAGAAAATCTACTTAACCTCGGTTAAATAATGGAATTAAACGCCAATCGTTGATCAATCTTTCATCCTACGGTCCTCACTAAGTCGCTATACATTTCATGACTTAACTGATGTATCATGAGACTTAGAGATAACCGTATCGTTGAATCGTTGAATGCTTGAAACATAACCGCCAGAATCAGGAGAACACGCGACCATTGAAATCATTGGGTCGCTGAATAAAAGGATTAATCGCTTGAGAACTTGGAGACCTGGCGACCAAAGGAAAATAGACCGCCACCTTTCATTTGGAGACTCAGAGACCAAAGAGGAGTCTCATAATCGTTGAATATAATATTACTTCATTATTTTATTCAAAGATCGCTCGACTAGAGGTATTTTGATATGGAGGCTGGGCGACTATAGTTGCTTTGAAAATATTTATCAGTGTAGTCACTAGATCTCACAATGCACATTTGGAGACTTGGCGACTGAAGGCAATTGTTGAGTCATTTGAAGAAGGGGAATATTCTTTTATCTTAAGGAGACTGCGCGACAAAAGGTTTCGAGTAATCGCTAGACCAAAAGGGATATTCTAAAACTATCACGAGACTAAATGACTAGCCGGAGATATAAAAGCGCACATGCCTAAAGGGCTTGTTAAGTGATTTGAAAAAGTAACAGCCAAATAGAGTTGGATGAGCATTTTTAGGGCTTTTTGGATTTTCAAAGGCATTCAGACCTAGCACTTAGGGTTTTTCACATTTCTAAACAATTTTTTTGAGCTCTGGGATGGGAAAACGCAGGAGACCAATTCATGAAACACAAAGAAGACCTCAAAAATCAAAATTTTGAAGGGACAACTTCAAAAAGCAAAGAATACAACTAACAGTGGCTCTATTTGAGGATGTTTAAATGCAAATTTAAGCAAGAACCACAGATCTATGGGACAGCAGACCAAAACCGACTAACCTACAGCAAGAAAGAAACACACAACTTGAAGGGAAACACACCTGTACAAAATTTACATAAATTTACATGTGCATAAGAACCAGAATTTAACTGAAAAAGGGTTTTAAGAATTGCCCATGCACTGGCAACTCAAAAATTTCTCCATCCATATTCTTCAACAAGTAGCAATCCTTTCCAAAACCTTGATGGATTATGTAAGGGCCAAGCCATAGTGATTCAAACTTCTTATGTTTTCCCTTATCCTCTGCTCTAACATTCCCATTCAAGCACTAGATCATCTGGTTAGAATTTTCTGGCAGTAGCTCTCTTGTCAAAAAGGTATTTCATTTTTTGATGTAACTTAACATTGTCCTTTTGACTATCTCTTCTTGTCTCATCCAACTCAACCAACTACATAATTATGTCTTGCATTGGCTCTAAAATATCCAACTCCTCGTCCTGGATAAACTTATATACATGAAGCAAGTTAACCTTGACTGTAATCCATACACAAACTCAAATGGAGACTTCCCTATAGCTTTCTTTACTGTAATTCTATCTACCCACAGATCAAGCTTCAACTTTGAATGTCAGGCTCTCTTATTTCTTTCCAATGTTTTCTTCAAAATTTTCAAAATACTTTTGTGATCAGATTCAGCTTGTCCATTTGCTTGAGGGTGATAAGGAGATGAATAAGATGTCATAATTCCATTTTCTTTGCAGAAATCTTTAAACTCATCTGACCTAAAGCACATTGCATTATCAGTGATCAATTTAATGGGGACACCAAATCTGGTCAGAATATTATCTAATAGAAAATCAATCACTATTCTGCTTGTTGCCCTTTTGGTGGGGATAGCTTCTATCCACTTTGTGAAATAATCAGTTGCAACAAGTATCCAACTGTGTCCATCACTAGATTTCTCAACAAATTCTCCTATGAAGTCCATTCCCCACATGGCAAATGGTGCTTCTACAACTATTGGATTCAACAACAATGCTCATGGTTAGTGGATGGGTTGGTTTTCTTGCCATATTTTGTAGAACAATTTCAGGCATTTGTAGCTCTTAGAGCGAGGTTCCATGTCTTTGATGGTATTTAGAGGGACTTCCTCCCAGTCAAGGACAGGACTATTCCCCAATTGCAGGCAGTGATTAACACTTCAAATAAGTTATTGGAGAAAGCCAAAGCGATTAAAGCAGATGAAATGAGTATTATTGAGAATTGGTATTTCGCCTTACTTCATAGATTGGAAGTGTTGGAAGGAGTTGGGAATGAGATTGCTCATCTCGAGTCAACAATCTACGATGGGATATCACACACCTTGGGTGTAGCAGGAGTTGCCTTTGGCATGGAAGAAATTGGAGATGAGGATATGAACATGAATACTTTAGTAGAGAGATTGGGATCTTTTAGAGGAGCCATCATCAGAGCAGAAGATTTAGAGGCTATCTCATCCCTCAAGGTTCTCATTGAGTCTACTAGAGATGGTTCAACTAAGCAGAAGAAGACACTTGAAATAACAAAGAAGATGATCGATGAGGCTGAAAGGAAGATTTGATGCACCCCTTGCCCTTCCTTAGATGAGATCAACAACATGCTAGCCAAGTTCATCGATTTGGCTAAGAAGATGAAGGACAAAGGAAAGACTATCTTAGAAGATCATTTCATATAAGCCCAAGTGGCAGATTTCCCTTTCTTGTTGGGTTGGGTAGGCGTGATTTTGATTGGCTAACCATTTGGTGTCATTTCATTGGTTGCCACCTTTGTATTTTTTTCATTGGTCCATTGAATGATGTGTCCTCTTCTCATTGGTCGATGGGGTGGTAACCCTAATTAAGATTTATGGGATGTAATCTAGGCCCTTGATTTAAGATTTTTTGCCTCTTAATCTTGGCCACTCATTGTATTGGAGCCTCTATATAAACATTTGCTCTGATTTATAAGAGGTTGGAGGGTTGAAGAAAATTGTTGCTTAAGTAATGCCATAATTTCTCTTCTTATCATTGTTGTGCTTTGCATGGTGTTATTGTATGGTTTCTACTTCCACAATTAAAATAGGATTTTATTTCAAAGTTGTTAAAGTGAGACTAAAAGTAGATAAATTGTGTGATGATATTGGTGGATGTTTGATTGGTTGACTATAAAACTAAGTCACTAGCTCCTTTTAAATGCAAGGGTGCCTTGTGTGGTAATCTAGTAGTTGTGCTCAAGTTCAATTGGCATTGGATCCTTGATTTGTACTCTAAGTTGGATTGAGGGGAGGTGTTGATATGAAAACCATTTGAGATCCTTTGAAGCTTTGCACTAGGTGGAGTCACAGGCAAGCCTCCATTCGGTAGGAGTCATAGTCCATCCATAGTTAGAAGTAGAAGTAGTCTAGATAGTAGGAGTTGAATAGCAAAGTTGAAAGTGATATAAATCGCAGTTATATTTTTATTGCACATTGTGAAGCCAAATCTTTACAGGTGTGAGTAAGTTGTCATCCTTGAATGAATTATGTAAACCCACCTAAGTGATTAACCAGCAAATCACATCATTTCAATAGAGTTAGATATCCACAGGTGTAAGGAACCTTAAAGTCATTACATGATCTTCATTGCAAAGCTTAGCATGGGAGATGACTTTATTCAAGATAGGGTTTAATGCTCTATGTTTCTCGAAACATTGAGTGTTTAGTCTTGCATGTTGTGTAAGTGGAACAAAACTCGCATCAACACCAGTGTACATTATTGTGCGCTCAGGAAATGAAGATGTATACTAACAAATATCCATCTTACACATTGAGTGCTATCACAAAGAATTTGACATCATTCTCATGTGTCAATCTCAAAACATAAGTTCACAGAGAATAGGGGTCAACACCCCTCTTTGAAGCAATATTAGCTAACAGTTACACAAATTTATTGTAGACTGTTATTGTTAGGAGTTACCTAAAATCATAACCATCAATGCCCCCAACCATCTTGTTCCGAATAGCCACATGCACCAAAAGTCAAAGTTGATGTGGTGTATAGAATGCACCTCTAGACATAAAAGAAACAGAGAGAAAAACCTCGATGCAATGCAATTCCGTTGAAGCTTATTTCAAAGAGCAGTCTTTAGCACAGTGATGCTAGAAAACTTGACAATTTGAACATTTGGGCAATTAATCACACGTTTCAGCCAAGTTTCTAGTTATTTTAGGGGCAATCTCTTCTCGCATTTTATCCTATTCCGAGATCAAAGGCCTATGTAATGCTTAGAAGAATTTAACTTCTTTGCAAACAATGTTTACTTAGGATATTTTCATGTCACGTAGATTGAGACTCCAAACTTGTCAGAAATTCTCACGAACTCAAGAATCAGCCTGTTTAAATGTTTGTAAACACTGGAAAATACCACAAGGACTAAAGCTTATTGTGCAACATCAAAACCAAATGAATTTAAAACCAGTTAGAAGAACCAAACGAAGCTTCTACAGACTCCACATAAATGATAACAGTAAACTCTGAGCTTTGGAATCACCCAATAAAGAGAATAAACTTCTTCAAACATGATGTAGATACATAGATCTCGGAAATTCTTTTGTAAAATTATTCCTTGCACAAACACTCAATCATCACTGAACATTCTGGTATTTATGGAAGGTGTTTTGGCCATCATCCGCAAGAAGCCCAGTACATTATAGATTTCAATCATGGGAACAAGAAAATCAAACTGCAGACTACGCAAACACACACACACCAGGCAATACCACAAAAGACTATAGCTTATAGTTAACATCCTCAAATTTTTCAACCAAGATGATTAATATCCTAATGCTCTAAAATAACAAATTATGCTTTAAAATAATCATAAATCACACAGCAGTTGGAACTTCAAATTACGAAAGCATAACAACAAAAACACAGATAATTACACCTTCAAATCAGCTTTTCAATCCTTCTAAAAATCTACAAAGAAACCTCTACAATCTGTTCGCTACAGCTGCATGGTAATTTATCACTGTATATAATTCTTCTATTTTGCATCTATCTTCATACTATTTAGCAAAAATTTAACCTTCAAAAAGCTCCCCATCTCTTGCAAGAGATGACGTGGAAGACAAGTCTAAATCATTAATGTACATCTAGATTTGTTATAATTAATTAGTTAAATAGAAGACACTTTTATCAAAAACTGAGATGCGAAATTGAATAACATGGACCGCTTCCAACACGTTCGCACTGAGTCTGCTCAGGAATTATTATCGAACTTAAAGCTTAACACATGCAGCAACAAAACCAAAGGACTTAATTGATACTGTTGCAATAAATTCACAAACTAGTTTGTTTAACATTTGTGGAAGCACCCTCAAATTGTAACAATGGTTAACATTATCATGTTGAGTTTGGAAACACAATCTTTGTGCCACAAGAATTCCTGTGTTCAGAAACCACTAAGGCCCACTTTTCAGATTGAGAGAGCCTTAAATTTTGTACCATTTCTCTCATGAAGAAATAGCCCAGACACAAAACAATAATTCTATCCTTTCAATATCCCCTGCATGAAAATAATTACTAATCTTATGCCATTTATTTAGCAAACTAATGTACAGAAGAGCCCTATATGAGCGTTATTACCTGAGATACTTATGTCAACAAGGAAAGGCTTCCCCAACCCATGGGGTCTTCACTGAAAGAGCAATACAATATCACGAGCATTCATATTGGGGGTTTTAAAATGGGCAAAAAAAGGAGGCAATATATTGCCTAAATAGAGAGAAGGGGTTTTTTGGGGGGGTGGGGATGGTGGTGGGGGTTGGGGGTTTTTTTTTTAAAAGTTTGAGGCAATATTTTTTGAAAATAGGGGGATTCTTTAGCATGCCACGAATGCACGTGCTATGATTCAAGTTCACTAAGTGAATCCCCAACCTCTCTAGACATACAAGCACCTTATTTTGCAAAGCAGTAAAACACCTAAATTTTCCTTTTCAAAATATACAGCAAATTCCAGCCATCTAGCTGACCCTTGGTGACCAGATATTTTAAAAACTTGTGACCTGAAAATTAAAATTCACCTTTTCAATGGATTTTCTATGTACGCTTTAGGAATGATCTAACAGTTCTTCTATGCATCTTAAGGAAGAGCAGCTTTGTTTCTTAAACCATAGTTTCAGGAACTTCCAGAAAATTAGTAAAATGTATACAGTGCCATACATATAATGAACAAAGCAAACAAAGTTTACTTTTGAACTCAATCGCAGTGGTACTGCCAATACTTCTAGTCCTTGAATAAACTAACCTTTAGTTCACAAGAAAATTGATCTCGGTTGAAGAACCTATCTGATTATTGGCATTCAGCAAATTCTTGCCAGAAATAGCATTGCCAAACAGATCTGAGAAAAACTCGGCTCAGTTGATTTCCTTATTTTTCTCAAGGGCTCCTTTGAAACCAAGATTTTCCCCTTCCAGACTCCTTGACTGTTAACTATTTTGGCCAGTGAAGAAAATTATTCATGCAACTCCTGGTAAAAGAGCAGACTTCTTTAGATGGACTTGTAAGAAACAGTTGAGCAGATTTTGTGATTACAGAGGCAAACTGCAAATTATAGATTGTTTTAATAGCATACATGCACCCCCAATACCTTCCATTGTGGTCAATGAATTGTTTTCACCAGATAAAAGAAACAACAGGGCATACCTAATAACCTTGTGAGTACTCCAGGAATAGAAACACCATGAAACTATCACATAATTCCCAACAGTGTGTTCCGCCCACACCTTAACATATTTGATTTTGGAAGTATCCTAGCTCTCTCTCAATCAAGAAGTTAAAGACGCGGATTTTAAAATTTAAATCAAAACAAAATATGAATACACTGATATAATATTTTGTATTGCAACAAAATACATGATGGCACACGCATTTCACATTTTTTGAAGACAAAATAGTTTTGAGAACAGCCATGCTGAATTGATTATGCCCTGAAATGTAATCTGCATAATTTACAGGCTTGGTCTTTAAAATAACAAAAATAAATAAAGGATCAGCATTTAGTATTTACATGTGCACCAAAGAAAATAATCATTATTACATGATAAAGACCAGCTCGAGATCGGTCGTTACCCTCTCGTTCACTTCTATGGCCTTCCATTTGCAAGGTGAACTACTCCATTACTAGAATTGGTACTTTTACGCTTCAAAATGTTTTTGTCCACTCCCCATATGCGTACAGTGTAATCATCACTGGCAGATGCAAACATGTGTGGATTCACAGGATTCCAGCTCACACAGTTTACAGTACCTGAGTGACCAGGCAAAACTGCTAAAAGCTGCCCGTTACCTCGATGCCATATGTAGACCTGGAAACCAGAATCAGAAAATTTGATTAACCGTAGGAACACTCACAAAAATAACAGCAAAAAAACCATGTGTAGTAGAGCCTTTTGAATTGATGACAAGGGGACTTTCCTTCAGAAAGGACAAAACTTAATGATGAATAAAGACTTTTTACAGTAGACACATTTAATATAAAACATTTCCCAAGAGAAATTGACAAACCTGTGAGTCTTCACTACCACTGACAACAAACGCATAATCAGATCCGCCAAAGCAGGACCTTATAACATAGCGACCTTGCTTGTGGCCTTCATACTTCAATAATAGCTTTGAATTAGCTGTAATATCCCATAAGTGTATCTCTTGATTTGCTAGGTTTACAAGGAGAAACCTACTGTCCTTTGAAACACACAAAGAAGTTATTGATTTGTCCTCTTCAATTAGTCTCTCAGTTTTGGTATCTAAATTGTACATCATAATCTCCTTCTCCCCACAGGTGCTGATTATTTGTTTTCCATCACGTGTGACAGCCAAATCAGAAATCTTTGGCATTCGTTGTCCTTTCCATGAATCCAGCTCCTTTCCTTCTAGATCCAATATATAGATGCATTTATCAACACCACCACAGATTACACGTGTACCATCTGGAAACCACCCACATGAAGTGAAACCGGTGCTGGCTTTATCATATGTCCACTTGCATTCTCCGGTTTCAACATTCCAAAGCTTGACAAATTCCTCAATACCACAAGTAAGCAACATTTTGTCATCAGGGCTCCAAGCAACAAATGAAACTGGTTTACAGTGTTCAGCTAATCTACATTTCATTGACACCAAACCATTATCGGCTACCTGCATCAATAACAATTAGTTGTTGGTTACTCTAAAAAATTATGTTAGAAGAAAAAAAAATATAAACAATAAAAAACAACCAAAACCATACGTACCACAAATTAAAATGAAAAGCAATAATTAGTCTAGAAAATAAACTTGCTCCTGGATTGAATCAGAGCTGTGATGTCTGACAAAGTGGCAACAAAAAGATATATATCCTTTTCCTTCCCTACTTATCAAGAAGGATTCACATTTAATACTATTGATAATCAAGTACACAGAATCCCAGACTTGTTTGCAAACAAATTACAAAGACTTGATGATCTGCAACTTTTTCACTTTGGAATTAGAACTATGGGAGCAAAAGGGGAACATGCTCAAAAGACCAAAAATGACCTAATAAAACCTGTCAACGGGAATAAATCCTAACACAGAGGCAATGCAGGCAGCAGAAAGAGACACGCATATTTGAACTTTAATGTTGTCCCATATTCTACGACAATTTACAGAATCTCAAATGTAAACAGTAAATTACTGAATTCTCATCAGCATGTGCTTGTACAAAATTTGAAAACAAGTTTACTATTAATCACTACAACAATAATAAGCACAAAGAGACCATTATCAGACTTCCAACTACAAAAAATATAATACATTTCCAGTAACTTGCTATCCCATGCAAGCAGTTGATGACCTCACTTGTGGCAGCAGTGTGACACTTGCAACAGTCAGAAACATTGCACAACATGATAGTACCAGATCATCAACTACACTTTAACATCTTTTGCTTAAACCAATTTTAAACAAACTCAAGTCCAATAATCTACAAATAAGAATAAAATATGTTTCATAACCTTGGGTAGAAACTATATCTGACCTCCCAAATTATTGTAGTGCAATCTTTTGATGCGGAAGCCAAGTACTTCCCATTATTTGAAAATTGTAAATACCAAACTTCATTCTCATGTGACTGTAGTACCTGAAACATAAAAAATGTATTAACAAACAAGGTAAAACACAATTGCAAAACTGAAAAAACACAAAAACTAGAATCGGACTCTCTTATAAAGTTATACATGGACTAGAAGATCTGGTTATTCTTCACAAACTATGAACCACATATTCCATTACCCATAGTCAAACATTCTATGACCATTACAAATAATTTACAATTGTAACCGTGAACAATTTTCTCCAACAGAGGAGGAAATAACTAAACAATCAAATAAGGTTTTCAGTTTTAAACCTTGAACTATCTGAAATGCTAAAAATTTAAAATATATTAAACTGGCCACAATCACCACAAGAATTTTGCAACAATGAAATCAAGCAAATCACACAGCCAAATTGATGGTGTAAATAAAGGTGTATGTGAGAGAAACACAAGCATCTATCCGATTCATGAACCAAAGATGCTCACCTAAAAGCATCAACTTAAATGGCAGTCACCTAGTGCAAGAAGTATAAAATCACCAACCAAATTGATGAGCACTTTGTACATTTGACAAGATGAATCCAAAATTTGTTCAATTTCTCGGCCTAAACCAGCCTACAACAGCAACAAATTGCTCAAATATTACACTATGGGTTTATCATTTACATAGATGCTCTAAAAGCCAAACATATTGAATCATACAAGCAGTAGCACTGTTCCTGTTACAAGAAAAATGCTGCCAGTTCCAAACAAGTGATGCAACATCACTACCAGTTACCAACATCATACTTCCTTCCAATATGAAGTAAATTAATCATTTCCAACTTTCCAAAAACTTCATTGATTTCTAGTTACAAGTATGTATCTCTGTGATTCTACGATACTTTAGATAATTCATCTAAAATGTTTTACAATATTCTCATGTAAGTCAGTCCCAAATTTTTCAGACACTGAACAGCGAAGGAGATATACTTTAAGTTAAAAAGCTATGACAGCTCTGCGCACAAAATGAAAAAATAGAAGATATGAAGTATTCAATAACCTATCTGTTATTCAAACAAGTGACCAACATTTCATATGAGACAATTGAAATATTCAACAGTCTTATAAAAATATTTCCAATTTGAACTCTAGAATTGCACTGTTTAATATACCTGAAAGGACGAACAAAACAATTAAGTGATGTGTTTGGAATTACAAACCACCTGATAATCATTGATGTGACAAAAAAACTCATACAAAATAAAAACAGACTGTAATAAGCTGCAGATGCCCAAGGATTCTATACTGCCCATTACTGAATAAAAATGTGCAAGCCATACAAACTTCAGCATCTATCAACAACCTCAGACTTGCAACATCTACATAATCCAAAAAATGAATTGGTTATTCTTATCCAAAGACTATCACCGTATTGTAATACTAATAACCCCTTCCTGAACTCTACGAAGAGCACGGGGTGGAGAGGGGTAGAGGGGAGTGAAGCAGTATTTTAATTTTTTTTAAATATGAAACCACATAAAACATAGTGAGGACAAACATCAAGACGCAAACACTGAATTTCATGCGGAAAATCCTTTCGAGTAAAAGAATGCAATATAGTTTTCATTAACAAAATGAGCACCAACCCAAATTACATAAATGAGCACCAACCCTACTCAAAGCACCAACTTCAGTTTGAGCACCAACTCAATGGCAAAACCCATTAAATTTTATAACACACGGCAGTATATAATGATAGCAGCATTAATTTTATGAATAATTCCACACCAATCTCTTCTTCAACCACTCAGCTCCTTAAATCACTTACAACAATCAGAAATCACATACATAGAATAAACTGATACACCCACTCCTCAGCCACTTAACTTCATAACATCTTAATGCCTTAACATTGTACATCTTCACTTGAACCTGTAAGTTTTCTGCAAATTCTGAAGATATAATACTGATGGAGTATTAATACCTTGCTGCAAATCGATCTACTACAATTCTGGGCTGAATGTTATTGTTCTGGAAGTCTGCAATAAATTTTGGAAATTATATTTTATTTCTGCACTAAATCACCAAGGAGAAGATTGCTAGAAGAGCAGACTAAAGATTGTATTGTGTGTCCTCTGTCCACAATCTTGCTCCTACTTATATATTAACCAAGGGTTTTGTCTTTTCATAAGACACACCCCTTCTAGGTCGGCCCTCCATGAAACAACCTATTCCATTACAAATCGGTGCCCTTGTCCATTAACTAATAGTTAATTATTAATTAACTACAAAAGTCAAATACAAGGCATATAAATATGCCTAGCAAATCGCCGATCTGTTCTAGGGAGATGTATTTATCATGAGGCCATATATAAAGAAAATTACATGCATTTTAGATCTGTCTAATCTGAAGAATCAGAACATTAATATGATCAAGTTATCAGGATTTAACACTCCCTCTTCACTTGATAATATAAATGAGAGAAACATATCTAGCAACATCGTTACGATGACTAAGCATAGATTTGTACTCTATATCTATCTAATTCTTCCAAGCATGTAGTATCATGGTACACATGATACTTGTCATATTACTAAACCTGTAATATGAATTATCACTAATACTTGTGATAACAGTATTACATGTGATGCAATACACAGGATAAAATCCGGAGAATGATTAAATTCTTCCTTTATCCAAATTGTGACTCATAGGCACTGACAAGCTTATATCACAATATGATCCTGAATTAAGATCTGCCCATACACAGAATAAAATCTAGAGAATGATTAAATTCTTCCTTTATCCAAATGTGACTCATAGGCATAGAAATGTCTATATCACAATATGATCTTTAATTCATCCAGATCTGCCAGTAGTTCCCTACAGTGAAACCCGGGGACTCGCACCCCCAAAAAAACCTCAAAGTACCCGTCCCCAAGACGTCCCCGCACCGGGTACTTGGAGTACCCGAGTACCCCCACCTCCGCCATTCCGCAACCACGCCGCCTGCAGGACGAGTACTTGAATTTCTATTTGAATTTTTATTTTTGAATGTTACTATTGGGTATGTACTATGTTACTATGTTGAATGTTCAATGGTTCTGGTTCGTGTTACAATTTTGCTATGTTCAAGTATTTGAATTTGGTATGTTATACTGAAACATCATTTCATAACTAGCATTTCAAGTTCTATATATGTATAGTATACAACACCCCCCCTGCCCCCCGCCCCCCGTCGTTCCCCTGTCGTCCCGAAATTGAGGCCCTTTGTCCCCCCGTCCCGGAAACTCGTCCCGATGTACCCAAGCACCAGTGTTACACTGGTTCCCTACTGTTTTAGAACATTATCTCAGAGATCGTCATCTCATATAATGTCTATTCATTATCACAGAGATCGTCACCTCTTTAGATAATAAACACAAATGGTGAAGCCCATAACAATCAATAGCCTGACAATAATAATTTGACACAAAATTATTTTATTAATACTCAAAGAATACAAATGGGTTATAATTCAACCATACCAAGTCTTTTTCTGAAGTGATCTATCTTCACTTGACGGAGAGGTTTGGTAAGAATATCTGTTGTCTGATCTGTAGTACAAATGTATCTTAACTTGACAGTATTCCTGTCTACCATATCTCTTACATAATGGTAAGGAATTTCAATATGCTTGGATCTGTCATGAAAAACTGGATTCACAGAAAGCTTGATGCAACTCTCATTATCACAATGAATGATATTGGGTTTCATGGGTTGACCAAATAATCCCACAACTTTCTAAGCCAAACTGCTTCCCGAGAAGCCATTGCAACTGCAATGTATTCAGCTTCTGTGGAACTCTGTGCTACTGATGTCTGCTTTCTGCATATCCATGATATCATCGCTGATCCTAAACTAAAATAGCATCCTGAAGTGTTTTTCCTATCAGTAACACTTCCAACCCAATCTGAGTCTGTGAATCCATGTAAGTCCAAGTCAACTTTCTCATACTTGAGCCCAAGGTTAAGAGTGCCTTGTAAGAATCTCATAATGTGTTTGACTGCAACCAAGTGAATCTCCTTTGGTTCACACATAAACTGACTTAAGGCATTAACTACATAGCAAATATCAGGTCTTATATTTACCAAGTACATGAGAGACCCAATCATCTGGTTATAAAGAGTAGAATCTATGGAGGGTGATTCTATTGTTGCTTCCTAAGTTTGTGTAGGTTAGTCTCCATTGGACAAGACATAGGTTTGCAGTTACACATTCCAAATCTCTTCAAGATGTCTAATGTATACTTTCCTTGATTAAGTATGATGCTGTCAGAGTTTTGCCATAGTTCCAATCTTAGGAAGTAATGAAGGAGTCCTAAATCTTTCATATCAAATTCTCTGATTAAATCTTTCTTGCATTGATCTATAAGATGATCATCACCTGTTATTAGTAAATCATCAACATATAGTATCAAAATTATCATATCATCTTTATCCTTTTTATAATAGAGATTTGGATCAGCTTCATTCTTGGAGAATCCTAAACTGGTGAGATACTTATCGATTCTTTCATACCATGCCCTTGGAGCCTGTTTAAGCCCATAGAGAGCTTTCTTGAGCCTGCAAACAAAGACTTTAGGGTTATGAGTTTCAAATCCTTCAGGTTGTTCCAAATATACCTCTTCAGTAATCTTTCCATTCAGAAATGTTGTTTTCACATCCATCTGATGTACTTTCCATCCCTTCGATGCTGCAATAGCTAGGACTACTCTTACAGAGGTGTATTTGGCAACTGGAGCAAAGGAATCTTCATAATCAATTCCCTCCTGAGCGAATCCTCTGGCTACAAATTTGGCCTTATATTTTTCAATGCTACCGTCTGCAGCATGCTTGATTTTAAATATCCACTTAGAAGAAACAACAGATTTTCCCTCAGGCCTTGGAACAATTTCCCAAATATCATTCTTAATAATGGATTGGTATTCTTCTGTCATAGCATCCTTCCAAGCTGTATGTTTAATAGCATCTGAAACATTGGTTGGTTCTGATTTAGATAAATCACTCATGTTTGCAACATAGCTAGAGAATCTTTTGGGTCTTTTGTTTTCTCTGAAGGTTCCTTCTGGTGCAGAGAAGTCTTGTGCTTCTTCTATAGTCTTAGAGGCCCAAAGTGGTCTTTTCTTAGGATTTTGAGTTTCCTCAAGATTAAGATTTTGAATTTCACCTTCAATTTCTTCAATGTTCTCCCTTTGAAACTCAGGTTCATGATTTTCTTCAGAATTAGGTATATATGAAGGATCTTCAGAACTTAGGGCTCTTTTGAATGCTAAATCTTCTTCAAATATTACATCCCTACTAAGTTCAATGTTTTTCTAACCAGGTATGTAAACTCTATATGCTTTGGATGTTTCACTGTATCCAACAAAAATACCTCTTCTGCCTGAAGGTTCAAGTTTAGTTCTTTTCTCTTTAGGAATATGAATGTAAACAGGACACCCAAATATTCTAAGATGATTGATATTTGGTTTAGAATTAAAGAAGACTTCCTCAGAAGTTTTATCTCCGAGGTGGGAGTGAGGGCATCTGTTTTGAATATAGACAGCAGTACATGTGGCTTCTGCCCAAAGATAGAATCCTAAATTTTGGTCAAGTAGCATAGCTCTTGAAGCTTCCACAATTGTCCTATTCTTTCTTTCTGCTATCCCATTTTGCTGAGGATTGTAAGGAACAGTACACTTCCTCTTAATCCCTGCTTCTTTACAAAAATCCTTAAACAAATCTGAAGTATATTCCCCTCCATTATCAGTCCTAAGAGTTTTAATTTTGTGTCCTGGTAGATTTTCAGTTAAGGATTTGAATTCTTTAAATCTTTTAAGGATTTCTTCTGATTCTTTACATTTCAAGAAGTAAATCCATGTCTTCCTAGAGAAGTCATCCATAAAGAGTACATAGTACAAAAATCCACCAAGAGAAGGAACAGACATAGGTCCACATAAATCTGAGTGGACTAATTCTAAAACATTGTTAGTTGTTCTAGTGTTATTTTGAAATGGACTTTTGTTGTTCTTACCTAGTGCACATCCTTTGCATATGCTTGAATGATCTTTGTTCAACTTAGGTAAACCAGTAACCATCTCCATAGTTGATAAGGCTTTGAAGTTTATGTGCCCTAACCTTCTATGCCATACTTCGTTTATATCTGCAGCTTCATGAACTAAGGCTTGAATAGGTTCCGAACATAGTTCATACAAGTATCCCTTCCTTTGACCAATCAATTTTGATTTCTTAATAGAAGAATTTTTAGGCCAGGTCATTACCTTTCCATCCATAAATGCTACCTTATATCCATCCTCCTCAAGTGTTGTGACAAAAATTAGGTTCCTCTTGATTTCAGGTACATATAGTACTCTTTTGAGGTGTAAGGAGATGCCTGATTTTAGTTTTAAGGTGCACTTCCAACTCCTTTGACTAAATGTGCAAAACCGTCACCTATGGTAACTTCTTCATCGGTTTCCTCCGTCATTGAATCCAATACTTCTTTATGCCCCGTAATGTGTTTGGATGATCCACTATCAATTACCCAAGAGTTGAGTTTGCTAGATACATCATTTGATAGTGCTGAATACAGTACATAATTTTGAGGATCATAGTCTTCTTTTGTCTTAGTTACCTCTGTGGAATTTACTTGTTGTTTCGTATTCTCACGGCAGTCTGACTTATAATGTCCAATTTTCTCACATTTGAAGCATTTGACTTTAGATGTCCCTCTTGAATTTGTTATTGCCTTGAGGGGCCTTCTTCTTCTTAAAGTGTTTCTTCTTTCCTTTGTAGGAATTTGTGTTGAGAACATGAAGTTCTTCATCTCCAGTTTTCGATTTCAGTCCTTTCTTAAGTTACCTAGATTCTTCTTGAAGGCAGTCTCCTTTAAGTCTGTTGAAGTCTGGGGGTTTGTCTCTAGCACTTACTCCTTGTGAGAATGTTTCCCATGAATCCGGTAACCCATCTATAGCCATAAGTGACAGCTCTTTGTCTTCAATTATGGTCCCTATACTTGCAAGTTCATCTCTTAGACTAGCCACCCTTAGGAAGTATGAATTCATAGATTCTCCCTTCCTTATTTTTATATGATTTAGTTGCCTTTTTAGTGCAAGGGTTCTAGTTGCATTGTTAACCTCATATGCATTTATTAATGCACTCATCATATTAAATGATGTCTAATGTTTCATTAGCATAGGTACTATTTCATTTTTAACTCCATCTAATATGATTTTCATGGCTTTCTTGTTTCCTTTAATCCCGTTAGTTTTATGAGGATCAGCATCAAGTTGCTTTAATTCTTTATCAACAAACTGTATTACATCATTGTCTTCAAGAGCCATCAAAATTCTGAATTTCCATGCAACAAAGTGTTCTTTTCCATCAAACCTGTCTTCGGGTCTGATTGCGTTGGCCATTGAAGGTAGAAGGATGTTGCTTAGATATTTTCAAATCTGATTGTCAATTTGCAAAGCCTAGGTTCGACAACTTGGCTCTGATACCATGTAAGTTTTTTCGCAAAGTCTGAAGATATAATACTGATGGAGTAGTAATACCTTGCTGCAAATCGATCTACTACAATTCTGGGCTGAATGTTATTGTTCTGAAAGTCTGCAATAAATTCTGGAAATTATATTTTATTTCTGCACTAAATCGCCAAGGAGCAGATTGCTAGAAGAGCAGACTTAAGATTGTATTGTGTGTCCTCTATCCACAATCTTGATCCTACTTATATATTAACCAAGGGTCTTGTCTTTTTATAAGACACACCCCTTCTAAGTCGGCCCTCCATGAAACAACCTATTCCATTACAAATCGGTGCCCTTGTCCATTAACTAATAGTTAATTATTAATTAACTACAATAGTCAAATACAAGGCATATAAATATGTCTAGCAAATCGCCGATCTGTTCTAGGGAGATGTATTTATCACGAGGCCATATATAAAGGAAATTACATGCATTTTAGATCTGTCTAATCTGAAGAATCAGAACATTAATATGATCAAGTTATCAGGATTTAACAGAACCACTTTCAGATTTCATATAAAATTCTTTGACATAAGCAATTCCGTATGTATGCTCAACTTCATTAAAACTAGACTCAATGTCATGCACACCTAAATAACATACTCGACTCCATAACCGTCCTCCACTCAATGGCACTCCTCAATTTAAAATAATCATACATATCAGTCATTCCAAGTAATATTAAGAGTAACACCCAGCATAAGGAGAATTCTCATGCAAAAATAGAAGAAAGAATCCCACTTTACAAAAATTTTGAAGCTGCCTCGCTGACAAAACCATTACCAAATAGCTATCATGTGAATCTAGTCACCCCACTCAAGTTCTTTCTATATTAACAGAAGCACCTGAAGTGAATGCGCATTTAATATAGCTGACATAGACACCCAATATTTTCTCCACCCTTTCGCCAATATATTCTAATAAGGCGCACCAATCATATTACTCACGCCAATCAGTAATGAAGTTGCTAATTTATATATGCCCACACACATATAATAATTGATTAGAATTAATCTTTGGTTTTCATAGCAATAAATGATTGGCAAATATAATTCTTCCTTTCAGTTTCAACTCTCTTCCAATCCCAACTTATAATATTAAGGTTGTTGTTGAAGTAGACAAGCAATCAACAGAAGCAGACAAGCAAATGAAGTAGACGAGCAACCAGCACAAGCACACAACCACACAAGTGAAGCACACAACCAAGTAGCTCAAACAAGCAAGCAACCAAGCAGCTCAAGCAAGTAAGCAATGAATAATCAACTTGATAAGTGTTTCATTCGAACACTCTATTACTTTGAGTAATCCTCCAACATTTATATGACCTTGATCATCAACCTTTGACATCAATGACAAAATATTCAACAATCTCCCCCTTTGTCATTGATGGCAACTCCATCTAAAATCAATTGAACCAAAACTACTCTGCAATATTGTTGCTCCACTTGATCACCACTCCCCTTTTGACATTAATGACTGATACCAACCTGCATAACTAAAATGGGGCTAATAGAATATGACAATGAAAACTCCCCCTAAGTCAAAATAGCAATTCAATAATGGAGTAGAATCACTCCCAACTTTTCATTTATGATATCATCAAGAATGTATAGATTGTTAGCAACTCTACTTGCATCAGCAATACGTTAACCATCTTTATTAATTTCACAACCATTTGATTTGAAAACTAAATTGTGTCCCTATCACACAATTGACTCACACTTAAAAGATTGTGTTTCAGACCTTTTACATATAAAACATTCTCAACATTGGTATCACAATCATCCAAAACAAGTATACCTTTACCTTTGATTTTTGCAGATGTAGTACCACCAAATCTTACCTTACCTCCATTTGTGCTTTTGAGAATGAGAAACTTTCTTTTGTCTCCAGTCACATGCTTAGAACAGCCACTACCAATATACGATTTGTCTTTTTCATTTTGTGCATGAAAGGTTGTTTGCACAATCAAGGATTTCACTAAAACTTCTTTCTCCTTTTTCCTGCGAACCTTAGCAACCTCCTTTGCTTTATCCTCTTTCTCAACCTTCTTTCTGCTTAGTGAAATCTTTCATTCCACGTTTACAAACTTTTGCAGTGTGACCAAAGTTATTACATTTACAACATATAACATTGTAATTCCATGTAGGAGCAAAAGAAAGTTTGAAATCATTTCTTGCAAACATTCTACAGTTGATTGTCATCTATTCAAAATAATTGCAAGAGAGACAATAACCATAAAAAAAAGAACTATTAAACGTGTTCATAAATGCTTGTCTTGAGATAGGAGACCTTTTGAAAGCATCATTTCTGATTTTTTATAGTGAATCCTTTAAGCTATAAACATTGGTCTTCTGCTGTTCTTTTGTAGACTTAGAACTTTCACCTTTTTCAAGACCATTTCCACCTTTATCAATAGACAATTTTTGTGAGGCAATGATCTTGTCCAGGAAAATAAAAAAATTCTGATTTATCTTTCATGATTCCACTATGTCAAAGATTTATCCAACTTTCTAAGTGAAACAATTTCAGCTTCAAGTCTTTCATAGTTTCCTTCCTTGAGCTTAAGCTGATTTCTGATTTCTTCTTCTATTTTATTTGCTTCTTTAACCTAAACCTTCACATCAACTATCAATTTTTCTGCTTCTCCAAGAGCTTGAGATGTTTTGGTTTTTGCCTCATTCTCTTCTTGTAGCAGCAACTTCAAGTTCTGATTTTTCTTTCTAAGTCTCTTGATTTCATTTAAAGCACTTATTAGCTCCTCTTCAAGATCTACTTCTCCTCCATCAGTATGACCTTCATGTTCTTGATCTTCATCATGAACTTCTTCTATGGCCATGAACATTATTTCTTCACTTAAAGACTCTTCATCACTAACATCGGATGAACTACTTTCTTCCTTTGAATGGAGACTCTTTTTGGATTTTTGAAACTTCTTCTCTTTTCCCTTATACTTCTTGTTGGACTTAGGCTTCTTTTCATAGTTGTTGTCCTCACTTTTTGCATATGAACATTTAGAGAATTAGAGCATCCATTGGAGGAGTTGCATATGAACATTGTCCAAAATGCATTATTAGAGCCATCAAATTAAGGTGCTCTATTTATGGCAAGACCTTCATGAGAACCCATGTGTGCAATCAAGATCAACCTTCAAATGATTAAGCTCTTTTTCCGAAGGCACCCCTACTTTGATACCAATTGAAAGCCACACAAAAAATACTGAGAGGGGGGAGGGTGAATCAGTATTTTACACTTTTAGAAGCATGAAACGATATAAAACATAGTGAGAGCAAACATCAAGACGCAAATACAAAATTTCATGTGGAAAACCCTTTCATGTTAAAAAACTATGGCACACAATAGCTTTCATTAACAAAATGGGCACCAACCCAAATTACATAAGTGAGCACCAACTCCCAGAAAGCACCACCCATCCTTGAAGTACCAACTCCGATTAGCTGAAGAACCAACTTCAGTTTGAGCACCAACTCAATTGCAAAACTCAATAAATTTTAGAACATGCACAATAGTATAAGGTTCGCAGCATTCATTTTATGAATACCTCCACACCAATCTTTCCTTCAACCACACAGCTCCTTCAATCACTTACAACAATCAGAAATCACACACAAAGAATAAACTCATACACCCCACTCCTTAGTCGTGTAGCTTCATAACATCTTCATGCCTTAGCATTGAGCATCTTCACTTGAACCACTTTTAAATTTCATATAAAATTCTTTGACATAAGCAACTCCATATGTATGGTCATACGGATCAACTCATCCCTCAGATGGCCTCTAGCAAGGTTTCCAAATACCCACAGCTTGCTGTCTAAACATGATGTCCAACACAAATGAGTGCAAGCTGTTCAAATCAGTTCATAACCTCCAGCTGACCCTTGTTCAAATCTGTGATATGCAGCAGTAGCTCACACCAAAATAAAATATCCACTCCAAAGAGACTTGTGCTAAAAGGGAAGACCCACGTGAGAAGGTGAAAGTCGACACACAGGGATTACCTCCTACATTCAGCAAATCACGTATAAACAACCACCAACAGTTACTATTGGCCCTCAAAAACATCAAACCCTGACCATGAGCCAATGAAATAAGAATATATTAAACTGCCAATCCTCACGCCTAGATGTAAAAATAATTCCATGACCTCCAAAAGGGATCTCACACCAAGTAAATATTCTCCTCACACCTTTCAGCAGAGCAGCTCCATAGTCACCTTCAAATCACAAGTCCTCATGCTCTGCATCCATGCTCAACTTCATAAAAACTAGACTCAATGTCATGCACAGGTGAATAACATATTCAACTCCATAACCGTCCTCCACTCAATGACACTGCTCAACTTAAAATAACAATACATATCAATCATTCCAAGCGATATTAAGAGTAACGCCCAGCACAAGGAAAACTCTCATGCAAAAATAGAAGAAAGAATCCTACGTTACAAAGTTCTGAAGCTACCTCACTGACAAAACCATTAACAAATAGCTTTCGTCTGTATCAAGCTGCCCCACTCATGTTCTTTCTATATTAACAGAAGCACCTGAAGTGAATGTGTATTTAATGCAGCTGCCACAGACACTTGGTATTTCCTCCACCTGTCCATCAATATATTCTAATAAGACGCACCAATAATACTACTCACTCCAATCAGTAATGAAACCGCTAATTTATATCTGCCCACACACATAATAATTGACTACTATTAATCTTTGGTTTTCATAGCAATAAATGACTAGCAAATATAATTCTTCCTTTCAATTTTAACACTCTTCCAATCCCAACTTATAATATTAAGGTTACCACTGAAGTAGACAAGCAACCAGCACAAGCAGACAACCAGCCAGGTGAACTAGACAAGCAACCAGCACAAACAGACAACCAAGCAGGTGAAGCACGCAACCAAGCAGATCAAGCAAGCAACCAAGTAGCTCAACCAAACAACCAAGCAGCTCAAGCACGCAACCAAGCAGCTCAAGCAAGTAAGCAACAAGATCAAGCAAGTAGCCAGGTAGCTGATGACAGCATGATAAGCATTTCATTCCAATTCTCTATTGCATTTAGTAATCTTTCAAAAGTTATACAATCTTATCATCAACCTTTGATATCAAAAACAAAATATTCAACACTCTATACTTCTGTTGTTAGATTCTAGACAATGTTTGGTTCTGATGATATACTTCTGATGATGATTTAATGTATGTCCTAACAGTGGAATGGTAATGTTGTGTTCTTGTCTTGATTTTTATGGGATAGTTATTACTGATGGATTAAGAACTGAAATCAAAGTTTTGAATGTGGTGGTGGCCTTATGGGTGTTTACAAGCAAGTTAATAATTTCACTTCATACACCATACAGATGACCACTATGGTCAACATTTCACTTATGTTTGTTTTGTGATAATGTCAGATGTTGTCTTGTGCTCTTGTGCATTGAAACACCATCCGGATGACCACCATGGTCAACATTTCACCTATGTTCACTTTGTGATAATGTCAGATGTTGTATTGTTGTCTTGTGCATTACTAATTAATTGTATGTGCCTATGATCATATAAAATAAGTTCAATTTATATGTGTCGATTTATTATTAATTGCTAGTTGTTGTGGTTGGCAACTCGGAGAAAGATTCTTACCTCAGGATGTGCTTATATGAAATAATTTAATTTACAAGAGCTGATTTACTGTTAAGTGTTAGTCATTGTAATAAGTGCCTCAGATAAAGATTCTTAGCTAGAACAAACTATAGAGAGTTGTTTTTTTGCGAAATTATCTACGTTCGATAATGTTAAGTTGTATCCTAAAGTCCTAAATTTAACCTAAGCACAATATTAAATTCAAGTAGGAAATCCTGAATTTGAAACAGATAGAAATATCAAATAAGTATATCCACTTGCTTCAAATAGCCTGTGATCTGGCATGTGGTATGTCATATTTATTAGTAAAGGACTCAATTAAAAGAAAATGGGGTTTTGGTGGGAGGACTGCCTAATCCTGGGTTTAACTCTGAGTTGGAATTATTGCATTTGAATTTTTGCATACATGCTTCAATTTTTCAATTTTCAATTTTGCAACAATAGCTCTGAGCTATATCAAGACCAGCAGAGGAGTATCATTGGTTTGTTTTCTTTTTTCCCAGTGTCTTGCTTATAATTCTTCTGTTATGAAAAGAAATCGGTACAAAGGAAAGAAAATAAAAAAGGGGTTTCTTCCCCCACGAGATTTCTAAGATTACCCTAATGGGATTTGTGAATATATCTTTGTGAAAGTTGTCCTTTCTCAAAAAGCTATGAGACAATTGTGAAACATGTCAATTGAGGATGTTTGGTTGACCAGTTGTTTAGATTCTTCTTCATTTTCTTCAGTCTTGTAGGGGCATTCCAAGCCCTAAAGTTATAAGTTTATCCTAATAAAGGTTGAAACAGTATATTGATTTCTTTGTGAACAAGGCTAAAGAAATTCTTAAGCTTACATCTGTTAACTCACCTATCTGTGGTTAATTTTGATCTATGGTTGAGATTTCATTTTCTTCAGTCTTGTAGGGGCATTCCAAGCCCTAAAGTTATAAGTTTATCCTAATAAAGGTTGAAACAGTATATTGATTTCTTTGTGAACAAGGCTAAAGAAATTCTTTAGCTTACATCTGTTCACTCACCTATCTGTGGTTAATTTTGATCTATGGTTGAGATTTTAAATCTTCAAACTCTGGTGAGGAAGTTCTGTGATCAGAAGAAATTGAGTACACAAAAGTGTCAGGTCTGATGAGTTCCGGTTTTATATTATTAGATTGGGGCTAAGCAAACCTTATTCTTAATAATAGGTTCAAAGGGCTGAAAACTAATCTGAGAGGTTATTCATCTCTCCGGTACCTTTAGACTTGTATTGTTACTAAGTTTAGATGGAAAGGATATCAAACACTTACTGGAACTGACTGTGAAAGTCATCGTAATACACTAACTAGTACTCTTAAAAGTTAAGATGAAAAAGTATATAGTTCTTTGATCGTGTGATTGGGTTGTTGACCAACTGTTACCTTCTATTTGATTTGTGTCTCAACAAAGATGAGCCTGTTCTAATGGCTTTGTGGAGATATATAACTCAGATTTGTGCAGAAATAATGTTGTGGCTGCGAATTGAGTCTGAGCAGAGCAGGAAATAAAACAGAAAAGAGTAAGCATGCATTTGGGTAAGTATATGTATATTATAATGTTTGAGTATTCTTGGACAGTGATTCTGTCTGGTCGGGATGCTAAAGTGTTTGAGTGCCTATTCTTTGTGAAGATCACATGCGCCACCATAACTGTGGAGCTGTGCCAAATGGCAAGCCTATGATTGTTATTCTGTGCACTAAACTCGGTTGCATTTACGTCACTATAATGGTCTTGAACAGCGGAAATTATTTAGTATGAGGTTTCACCTTTGGCTCAAGTGGATATGAACCATAACTCTAAGGGCCATCCATGACCTTTATGGAGAATGTTCAGAGTTAGTCAAGGCTGCTCAATAATCCTACCCTGATCATGAAATTAGGCAATACAATGAACAGTATTATGACCACTCAGCAAAAGTGATTCAAGATACTGGTGGTTGTGGAACCCTGGGATACTGATCCTGATCCTGAAAATCTATCATACTGCCACTGCTAGTAAAGTAAATACTAAAGCTAAATTTCAGGGTTTTGAATGGTGAAAATTTCTGGAACAGTGAAACATTATTGTACCACTTGTGATAAGTGTGGGATGGATTAAGTATAACCATCTAGGTGTCTTTCCTGTATGTTAAATTATCATTTGTTAATGATAACTGTCAAAACAGTTATACAGGTATAATACTTATGCTAGACCAGTTGAAGGGAAGATTTGTGTGAGGCCTCACCCCGACCCATCATAGCATCTTTTCTTATTCACATTTTGATACATTGATACACTTGTTGATCTATTCTGATAGAGACTTGAGATACTATATTTTGATGATGATTATTATGCCATGTGGATCACCTTATGATGTGCATTAGAATTTAGAGTATGTTGAGATTTTGATTATGCATATTTAGTAGGGTGATTTAGATGGGAATATTGGATCATGTTTAAATTTGATTTCTCCACAAGTGACATGTCATGATGATTATGTAATTGTGATGCTTAAGCACTTTGTATGGAAAATTTGGATTCTGCATATAGCAGTTAGAATTGAATTATGCACATTGATTATGTTGCTAAATTGAGAATTGAATATGTATATTTCATGTAATGTTATCATCTTGGACTACTGATGCTTGATGTGCAGTGTGCAGGTAAGAGAACCATGGAATTAATCGGAGAACCAAGGTTAAACAAATGTGAATTGAGTAAGCCAAGGCTTAATCCGATATGGGATTAAAAGCCTCGTCGTAATGTGAACTCCTTGTAAATGTGAATCTTTGCATGTGTGTTATTAATTTATTTCTTGTTGTCATCCAGGACATGACCTTGGGTATGTATTGTGTAATTGTTAGTGTCACTTGACACTTGTTATGTGCTTGTTTTAATCCATCTTAGTTCTAGTCACTTCTAGAGGCCAAAAAGGGGTTCTAAAGGTCATTTTTGGCATAATTTAAGTACCTAATGGATAGGGTTATGGGTTAGGAAGGTTTTGAGCATGTCCCTAATTCCCTAGTGACCTTGGTAACCCATTTTATGACCCATTTACCCTTGACTTCGAAATTGGTAAGTCATGATCTTTACCCAACTTCACCCCTTTCTTTCAATCATGCATTTATCATGGGGGGACAAGGAAAGACAATAGGACCATAGAGTCAAGTCTGCATTTATGGATGGTGGGTGGGTAGAAATTTGGAGGCCTTTTTAGAGGCCCTTAGGAGATTTAGTGGGTGTTCACCCGCTCTCTACATTTGGAGACATTAGGGTTTGGATTGAGGAAGGATGAGTGGATAGCTCTTCTCAAATTTCCATTTCCATCACACTTGTGGAGGTTGGTTACTCTTCTCATGGAAGCCTTTCTACTTGTTCATTAGATTAGCTTGTATTTTGCTCTCTCATGCATATGAATCTTGGTTCTTGTTGTGACAATGTGTTGTAAGGGAGGGATTTTGGGTTTGATTTCATGGTTTGATCTTGTTCTTTTTGCTTGATTGAGGGAGTTCTTGTTTATGGGTGTAAGGCATTACTCACCCTTTGGGAAGAGAAGAAGTGGCCTATGGGTGGAGGGGTTAGTTGAGCTCTCCATGAGGTGAGAGTCTCTTCTCTTGGAGAAGAGGGATAAGTCCATGGTGTATGGGCACCATGGAAGCCATTGTATTCTTGTATTTTGAAGAGGATGTTAAGCAAAGTATGTGTATGAAGTTCTTGGATATGTAGCCTTGAAGAGGCATTTGAATACTCATGGTGAGAAATTTGTATGTAATGGCATTCTCCCCTTGGAAAAGCCCACCTCCACCCTCTCAATGAGCTTGTAAAACTCATTTGTGTAGCCTTGGGAGGGAGTAATTTGTTGTATGTATGTTTGTGTGACTTGTTTTGTGAGCATCTTGTTGATCTTGTTGCATACCCGTTTAGCCTTGGTTCTCCAAGCTCGGGGGTGGTCTCATAAGAGACCTAGGTTGGGTGGTGAGCACCCATGGTTCCATCCCTTTTATTGCAGGTATTGAAGTCAAGACCCATGTAGAAGAAGCTTGAAGAAGTCCTTTCTTGGATGTGCTTGTACTAAAACTTCATATGTTGTTGTATTGTTGATCTTGAAGAAGATCCTCCTCTTGTTGCAATTTGTAAAGTTATTTTCATTCTTTGGTCCATTGTGAAGTGGTAAATGATTTGTGATGAAGAGAAGTTGCTATTTCTATTGAGCTCTCATTGAGTACTCTCTCCAATTTGTAATATCTCTCTGTAATTGTGATTTCTTCTCCATCATAAGGGATAGATATTGTATTTAAAGAGATAACTATTATGAAAATGATGACTCTTCTCTTTCATATCTATTTGACTCTACCTCTTGAGATAGTGAAGTTATGCTTCTTGTAAAATGTTATTCAAAGTTGGCAAGAAAAGAAATGAAATCAGTTTTTAGCAAGTAAAATTTCATTGAAATGGTTAACCAAGGATCTCTTAATATCTGGATTTATAGTTGTAAGCTCATTACAATCTATCTCATTGTAGACCAAACTCATACTTAATAGGACTATACTTGGATGAAAGAAACCTTGCCACCTCTTATTCTTTCCAAATGATTTAGCCATGGAATAATTGATAAGATAAAACACTAATGATAAGATCATTTATATCTAAAACTTTATTCATTACCTTCTCAATGCACTGCTTAAAGTGAACTATTAATTTCAATCTAATATCTCTCCTATGGCTAGTAAATAAAATAAAGAGATCAATATGTTAAAGCTTTAGTCATATAATAGAAATGACATTCCCAGAAATTTTAAGAGAGAAATACTCTCTGGAATTTGTATGGGAATAACTTTATTCCCATACCACAGAGAATATGCTCTCTTAGAACTCCATTATGTAGCTAATTAGAATTAATATTAGCATGAGCCTAACTCCTATATAAACCTATACTAATAACAGTCAATCCCTATTAAAATAAGTTTTATTAAACAAGCCATAAAGACTTACTTCATCCAATGCAACCCAGTGGGACCCACACCTAGATTATGTCCTTGCTTATGCTACCTTTTTTTTTGAAATCCTTTTTAAAACATAAAATAAATCTATCTTTACACCTACGCAGGACTTTGGGGTTGCAAGTGGGAAGGCAACTTTAATATGAGCTTGCCTTGATGTTTTATTGAATTATGTTTGCTTGCTTGTGATTGGACCACCTTGTCAGAACTTTATGATTTGGACTTTACACCATCTCCAAAACCTGCGCCATATCTTCCTTCTACCCATGCGTACCTTGCTGCTATTCCATCATGAACTTGTCACTTGTCCTTTTGACAAGTCAACTACCCACTTACCCTGCGAAAATGACATGCATTGGGGAAAGTGGGGATGGGATAAGTGGATGTTAGAAGGATTGATTAGTAGCTTAGTAGGATAGAAGTGTCTAGCTTAGGTTCTTTTTTTGAACTTTGACTTTTATGTTTATTATTATTTTATAGTGGTTAAGACATTCTATTCATTAATAAAATTAGCTATTAACTAATGGGTTTTGCTAACATGTTTAGATAAATCAACTAGCTGCTTTAATTGTTCATTTCATTGGACTTGTTAATATTAGTTACTAATCTCACTTAATTATTATTAGTTTCATTTTGGGATTTTATTACATTGTTAATAAACTTAATTTTTAATCATCAGTTGTATATGGATAATGTGTTTAGGTTTAGCTAGCATTAAATCACTTGTTAAATTAATAGTTTATTTTATCTAAATGTTCTAGTTTGAATAAGGTTATTGTATAGTTAATTAGGTGTATTTAAATTGTAACTTAAATTGGTTATAGAATTTTTGGTGTAAATGGATTTAACTTTTAATGTATCAATATATTAAGTTAATGTTTTATTTTGTTCATTAGGCAATCAGTGTAAGCCAGACTAGACTTAGCAAGCATTAGGAACTTAGTTAATTAGAGGATAAGTATAATCCTTAGCCAATGAGTCCCAATTTTGGTACTCAATGTAATGGACTAATAGTTAGCGGTGATAATGTTCCGACCTAGCTAGGAATGAAATTGAATTATT
Organism: Chamaecyparis obtusa; assembly: GCA_027943335.1. Lineage (NCBI taxonomy): Eukaryota > Viridiplantae > Streptophyta > Pinopsida > Cupressales > Cupressaceae > Chamaecyparis > Chamaecyparis obtusa. The sequence continues at coordinate 1,829,773 of BSBK01002565.1, read as the reverse complement.
AATTTAGTAGCTTATCAGGTATATGTTCCTTCACAACTAATGGTGGAACTTCTTAACAAGATGATAGCCAATTCATTTTAGGGTCATTAGGAAACTGGACCTTCGACATTGCTAGATGAGGGCTTAGTTGAGATAGATCTCCTTGATAGATCCACTTAATGTTACTGTCATTGCAAGTAGTTCCCTAACCGTTTTCAGCATAGGAGCATCCGTGATGAACCTTGGCTAAGTAAATCGGAGTACATGACAATGACATATGATGTTACATTTCACCCTTCTAAAAAAAAAAAATTGTTACATTTTTGGTTGTTTATTTTGGGCATGACAATTTGCGTTACTATAGATAGGAAAGACCAAATGTACACTGAAATGAACAATGATAGTATATTGTACTGTGTTGACATCCTTAAAGGTATTACTAATTAAAAGAATTCAGAATGAAGTGAAGTCTTCTAACAGAAAGCTGACTTAGTTTAGCTATTTAACTATGGAACACTTATGTCTAACGCATGATTGCACTCACATGCAGTTAAGCATCATAAGTATGGTATATGATCTTAAAATTTAGCATTATCATTTGAACTTGATGCTACAGTCAATACAGTGATTTTAAGAACAAACATGTTCCCTTCAAGGCCATAGATCTTAAAGAATCTATGCATTGTTGAATGGACTCTAAACAGTTACTTATAATGATTTACTAAACAGTTTTGAGTTACTTATGCTCTCCATGATTGATAAGAATGCTGGAGAGACTCTTCATGTGCTCTGTAAGACTGATATAAAATATAATGAGATAATGAGTGTCCATTGAATCCTTTAGTTATATACCTAGAAAGAATATAAATACTGAAATGCTGGACAATAAATGGTTGTTTAGACAAATAATTCAATAAGATATGACTTGATATGGTTTATTAGGTATGCAATGATCTTAAATTTTAATGAAAAGGTTATTTAAGTTATTCAATGGAAAGCTAGATTTAACCTAAGAAAACAGATACTCTGATTATAAGTTCTTGTTTATAGACAATTGAACCAAGGGAGAGCAGCCTTCTGAGTATGATAGTGAGTTGCATGAGGCAAATAATCTGTAAACAGTAATCATGTTATTGGCTTTGCATGATCGGATGTCCCAGGGCCCACTATGCGACATCCGATCATCTGTGTAGTAGAGTAAGAGCTGTGAGATTTATTTATGAGGCACAGTAGCATTGTGGAAAGGCACTGAGGGTTGGGTTATTTGCTGGCATTCATCTAGGCACCTCGGTGCTATACAAGTCATATGTCGAAGCAGGGGTCCCTTGTCAAAAGTTCTGGTAATAATTAGTTAGGAATTTATATTTAGCATAACTGATGATTATTTTAATTAAGTTATGAGGTACATTGTTTGTTTAGCATTCAAGTAATAATAATATATTCCAAACTTTCTAAGATAGAATAAACTTTGAAGTATGTACTTACAAAGTAAACTTTTGAACACTTTTGGGAAAAAAAAAAGAGAAAAAACGGCACAGATCTGAAATGTTGTTAAAAAAAAAAGCAATAGTAATGTGTAGGCAGCATAAAATGCGTATTGTTATGGTTGATAATATTGGTTATCTGTCAATGTATTAATTGTCTGCATTAAATTTGTTAAAACTCTCGGGTAGTTGTCGTGTTGGTTGGTTGACGGTTGTGTCCCTCTTGGCAACAGTTGAGTCCTTTAAATATGTCATGTACCGCCAAGGAAGGCACTATGGTATGGTCGGGTAAATTGTAATCCTTAGCGGACCACCTCTGGTCTTCTTCTCTGTATTGTATTCATAAGCGAATAAAGATATATTTTACTCGTATCTGGTACGCACTGCCATTTGTATGATTATTCCATGTATGTAAATTACCAGGTATAGCAGTAAACATTTTGGCATTGTTGCCTTAAAAGAAATCGGGTCAGCATTGCATGATTCATGCCCTTGGATCCCAATAAAGGCAAAAAGAGGCCACTGGGTGATCAAGACCAAGTGATTAGGCGATTTTCAAGAAGTGCAGAACAAAGAGAATGAAGAAGACAACCGTCCATGCAGACGTCGTCAGACAAGGAGTGCAAAGAAAATCTTGAACTGACTAACATATTTCACGGCATTGAGAACCCATCCATCTTAGGAGGACCCTTGGACGGAGGGAGTACGAACCAAGGCCTGGAAGTACTTGAGGTGTTGGGGACACTGGAGGTGGACGTGTAGAGGACGCGCCTGTGGCTGAGAGTGCAAGGAAAGCACCAGAACGTAGCAGTTGGAATAGTCCACCCAGGTCTAATGCACAAGGGGGAAATCAGGCAAGAAAGATGGTGACTCCTTTGACAAGTTCGAATGTGGAATGGCAGAAACTGCCAAAGTTCACAGGGAACGGGTCGGAAGACCCTACGAGGCATTGGAAGACTTGTGAGACTATCTAGGTAGCAAATGGTTAGGAAGACAAAGACTATTGGCTGAGAATGTTTCCAACATTGCTACAAGGTACAGCCATCGACTGGTTCACAGAACTAGATGCTTCACCCATAGCTTCTTGGGACGCGCTCAGGAGGGCATTCGAAGCTGAGTTTAAATTGCTACGAGATGAAAATGAGATCGTTGCTGAAATTTATAATACCAGACAAAGGAAGAACGAGAGTGTACAGGCCTACAATTGTAGGCTCAAGGAATTGTTGGGCAAGTTGGAGAATCACCCAACCGACAGATTGAAGAAGATGAAAGTGGTTCATTAAGGGGTTGATTCCCTCCCTACATAAGAAGATGAAAGTGGTGCCTCCACCCTTGTACGTCGATGCCCACAATCAGGCGATGGACATCGAGAGTGAAAACAAGACATCCTCCCAAGGGAAGAGGAAGACACATGATGATGATAGCACTGAGGGTAGTAGTGATGATGAATCAACAGCAGTCCAAGCCCTACGGCGAGACTTAATGAGAATGATGAAAGAACTAAAATTTGAGAAAGGGACCAGTAAAGAAAGTAATGAACTATGGTGTGGGGAGTGCAAAATTAAAGGGCACACAAAGGAGAATTGTCCTAAAACGATGTTTTGTGCGATTTGTCAAGTGATGGGTCATTCGATAAAGGAGTGTCCATATAATTTGAAGACTAGAAGCACACAAGAACTCTTCGCACGGGGAGAGTACACTCCATCAAAACCCCAAAATATATTGCCAGGCAGTCATGGAAATCAGCAACGGAATCAAATACAGTACAACTCCAGAGGACGCCCTATCATAGAGTGTCGAACGTGTACTGAGTGGGGCCACTAAGCACAGGACTGTCAGAGTGGGCAAGGAGGCGGAAGCATGTTGTGCAAGTGGTGTGGTCCAAGCAACCATGAGGATGTTAACTCCCCTGAGGGGAAGGGAGTGAACATGATACACATTAATGCCCTTAAGAGGAAGTTCTCGCAATCACCAGGTTGCAGGCAAAAAAAACCACGTACCCTAACCTGCACGCGGAGAAAGAAAGATTGAAGGACGCCAAAACGAATATTGAACGAGCAATGGAGGAAGAATGGAAATTGTCATGTAGCATTGCCAGTACTCCTCGTCGATCGGCATCTGAAGCAAATATCATACAGTAGATTTTGCAAGCAACCGTACCAATACGGGTGGCAGACCTCCTCGAGACATTATCACTAACTAAAGGTGGCAATCACCCATGTACGTGATACCAATGGCGGTCAGGAGAAGGGCAAGCCCACTGACAACGACCGAACGAAAGGACAGAGAAAGTAGACTCCGCAAGAGGTACTTCCTTGGAAGGCACCACGAATCCAATGTTGTTGGCAATTGGCAGTTGGGAGCACTCCCGTAGTGGTCGAGATGGAAACCATGGGGCGCACGCTAACCAACACTATTGTAGATGGTGGATTCGTCGTAAACGTGCTACCAAAGGAGATGTGGAAGGCCCTCAACAAGCCAACACTCTAGCCGCCAACCTTCCATTTGGTAGGTGTCAACCAACATGGCATTCAATCAATTGGAACATTAATTGCCTAGAAGGTGATTATTGGGACACAACAATTCTTCCTTGACTTTGTGGTCATCTCACTGGAAAAGAAGGGGTACGATGCTCTCCTTGGGAGGGGTTGGCTCATTACAGCAAAGGCCAATCACAATTGGAAAAAGAATACGCTCTTTATTGAGAGTGATGAGAAAAAATATGTCATTGATCTGCGGAACCAAGCGATAAGTCATGAATTGGCATCAGACTTTGAGTTTGAAGGGGGAGAGTTTGACATGGAAGGAGGGATGGAACCCAACAAAGAATGGGCACTAAGACTTAGGAACTGTTCGGAGGATGAAACAGAGGATGAAACCAATTCCCTCAATGGATTGTTTCACCAGCAGATGGAGGATTATGAAGTTTTCCTTCCAGGTTGTAACATGTTGGAGGTTCTGGAGGAAACCATCGATTGGGGACCAAAGCATTTGGAAGAAAATGTAGTTGGGAGCATATCGTATGCACGTCGAGAAGGAAGGAGTCTGTACGGACAAACACCAGCATACCGTACAGACAAGCGAAGGCAAGTTGGCAGGCCCCTATACGAACAAAGGAAGAAGCAAAGACCGTACGGTCTAAACAGAGGCAGAAGGGGCCGTACAGTGTACAGACTAAGCACAGTTGGGAGTAGGAAGGAATAGACGTACAAGTGAGAGGAGAAATATTTGTATGGTAGATGCTGCAAGGATCACTCGTACGGTGGCAGCCATAAACAGTCGTATGAGAGAGAGAGAGAGAGAGAGAGAGAGAGAGAGAGAGAGAGACCATAAGGAAGACTCACAAGTCCAAGGAAGAGAAGCCCGTACGGTGCGCACAGATAAGTATCGTACTGGAGGCATGGAGGTTGTACATTGTACACGCAACAAAGGAAAATTTGGCACAACAACCGTACACTGCATGGTAGGCAGCATCAAGGAGCATTGCCAACATCCCCGTACGGACCAAGAGACACAACGTACGACGAATACCAAACACAGAGTGGTCGTACATTTTACGGATGGAAGGATACATTGGAGGGTTGGGCATACATTCGTATGGCAGCAATTCCTTGAGTTCCAGTGTCGAAGAGATTTGGTGGTGGCAGCTGCATTTTTGGGCTTAATTAGTATTGTTTTTGATGTCTTGAAAAATCAAAAAAATGGTGTGCACCATGGAGTTCGGTGTGATTCTGAAGGTACTAACTTGGTCTTGGCTGCCCCCGGACCCCCATTTTATTTTTGAAGTACACTACAACTTTAACTTTATGCAGTACAAGTTATTATCTGCACTCTCGTCATTAGTCTCCATGTATATTACTTGATGTATACTTGTCATCTAGAAGACGACCTTTTCTTTTGAGGGGGATGATGTAGGCAGCATAAAATGTGTATTGTTATGGTTGATAATATTGGTTATCCATCAATGTATTAATTGTCTGCATTAAATTTGTTAACACTCTCGGGTAGTTGTCGTGTCAGTTGGTTGACGATTGTGTCCCTCTTGGAAACCGTCAGGTCCTTTAAATATGTCATGTACCGCCAAGGAAGGCAGCATGGTATAGTCGGGTAAATCGTAATCCTTGGCGGACCACCTCTGGTCTTCTTCTCTGTACTGTATTCATGAGCGAATAAAGATATATTTTACTCATATATCTGGTATGTACTGTCATCTGTATGATTATTCCATGTATGTAAATTACCAGGTATAGTAGTAAACACAGTGCATACCAGAATGCTCTATAATCCACTGTAACAATTTACAATTTACACTTTGTGAACCCATATGGAAAACCAAATTACACAAGTCTGGGACAAAAATTTGTCATTCAGGTTTGTGCACTAGCAAAGAACGAGATAATTTGATAACAGTTCAGTCTGGATTTGATATATAAAATCTGTAGAAGACAAACACCTTGTGGAAGTGGAACAGACCATAAAGCCAAATCTGCTGGATAAATATATCAATTAACAGAATTTTCTGGCCAATTCATTCAATGGTTTTGTTGGAAGCCAAAACATTACAGTGTTTAATAATATTGATGCATAAACCCAAAAAGGATTTAAAATAAGGTGTCCTCAACAAACTGAAGAGAAATACAAGAAATTAATCATTAATGGATGGACAGAACCCAATTTACACTTTGAGAACCCATATGGAAAACCAAATTACATAAATCTGGGACTGAAATTTGTCATTCAAGCTTGTGCACTAACAAAGAACGAGATAATTTGATAACAGTTCAGTCTGGATTTGATATATAAAATCTGTAAAAGACGAACACCTTGTGGAAGTGAAACAGACCATAAAGCCAAATCTGCTGGATAAATATATCAATTAACAGAATTTTCTAGCCAATTCATTCAATGGTTTTGTTGGAAACAAAAACATTACAGCGTTTAGTAATACTAACGCACAAACCCAAAAAGGATTTAAAATAAGGTGTGCTCAACAAACTGAAGAGAAATACAAGAAATTAATCATTAATGGATGGACGGAACAAGTTGAAGGAGCTTGTCCTGAACCTGTGTTAAAAATTTCAGCCATGTAAGGGAACAGCCAGAAATTTCAGCCATACAAGATGGCTCTTTTGAAGGGCCACACTAAAGTTTAAGCTGCAAGCTTCCAAGAAATCAAAGGCTTATAAAAAACGATTCAACGGATTTAATTAAAATCACAAGGTAGACTTGCTGAAAAGTTTATGTAACAAAAAGGTCTACTATGATCTTTTTAGAAGTTAATTGTGTAACATAAAATAATTAAGTGCAACAGAAAAGTTTTACATTTTTAAAAACTGGAAAGAGAAAATAAAGAAAAACTCTTGATAGAAGAATTCATTAAAACTGATAAAACTTAATAATAAAAGTTTAGACCAAGTGGCTATAATGATCCTTGCAAGGCTTGACTGGGTGATCAAAAGGAAACAACACTTTTTATAAAACCCTATTAATATGCAGAATTAATTACTATCACTGGATCATGCCTTGAAGAAATTAGTATGCAAGTGGTGTAACTGGCCATTTCAGGAAATGATGGGACCTGGAATGACTTTGTTGGTGATGTTTGTAATAGCTATAAGCATGTGACAGACCTTTAAGGGCTGGTCGGCCAGCCTTACATAAGCTGTGTTGGCTAACACCCAATGGCTTTGCTTTGTCTTTAGACTTTACTTGAATAGGCAATAAATGGAAATTATAAATAAATAAATAATTGCTAATTTCAATTAAAAACACTCCTTGAGGCCAACTTGTGTTTGTGTTGGTTTTCCTTTGGAAGCCAACTTGTGTGTGTGTCGGTTTCCTTAGTGACTGACCATAGATGTTGCTGGAGGTAAGGATCATCACTGAATTCCATGTGTTGAGCATTAAACAGATGACTAGACCTCTAAGACAAAAATCTGAGAAGACAACTGTTGAGGGAGGATGCAATCCCTCCCCAACATCATTTGTTCTTTGTTTAATTTCAGATTTCCATTGCCCTGAGTTAAGTATTCACACAGGTACAGAAAGATGACATAACGCAGAAGCGATGTAGAGGTTGCAGGAGCTGAGATCCAAAACTCAAGTGCTGTTGTCTGGTGACACAGCAAAGCAGATGCATTTGGAAGAGCTACAAATCGCACCTAAGGAACGCTTTGTCGAATGCCAGAGTGAGTGGTCAGGGAATGTGATAGGGGAAGGTGACCGCGGGAGTGAACGAGTCGGCATCTGAAGATAGAAACTCTATCGTGAGTCATTGTTATAATCCACGATAGGAGCTGCCAGTGCACCCATGCTAAGGCGCACTAACATAATTGCCTTCAGACACAAGTAAATGATAGCAGAATGTAAGGAAAACCTCTGAGATCTGATTAGTATTGTAAGTTGAATTTTTGTTGCTCATCTAAATGATTGCATCTGGTGATGATTTATTGTGACCAAGTCAGCAAACTCAGAAACATAAGTGCAATTACATTGGTGTTGATGGTCTGATACTTTCAAAAGAGAACTATTACAAAATAATTGAAGAACTGCTTGTACTTTGTTGTCTTGTTTTATATATTTCCTTGTTTTAGTTTTGGTATGTTTCAATGGTATCAGAGCTTGGCATCCTGCCAGCCTGAGGTGACTGATAAGTGAGAGAGAACCATCATGGGTGACACAAATGATGATAATCCTCGGGAGTTTGTCAGGGTGACCAAAGAATTCCTAAATAGCCTGGAGGATTCCATGAGAGAGATGGTCCAACTTGTAAGAGAACTAAATCAGCAACAAATTTCAGATAGGCCTGCACAACATGAGACTGAAAAGAGCAATTCTGGTGGAGAAAAGATTCAGCTGGTGGTGAGAAAGCTTCAGTTAATACAAGAACCTTCAGGGCCAAATTTATAGGGAAAGAAGTTGAAGAAGAACAATCTGATTCAGAGGAAGACTTGACAAGATTTCAAGATCCATACTATGCCTTAAGCTCTTTCATATGCAGAGATTTGACTTTTAGGCACTTTTATGTGATTAAGAAAACAACTGGGCATAGGCGGAGGAAGTATGAAGGGAGGGAAGGACAATTAACACCAGCTGGGAAAGATCATCATCCCAACTTTTGATGGAACTGAGAGCTCATAAGCAAGAGTTGATTGCAAAAATTAGACACATTTTTCATTAATCCAATGCTTGAAAAACAGGCTATCGAATTTGCCACCTTGGATCTTGAAGGGATAGCTCGCGAATGGTGTTATCATGGTAGGATAACTCAGGGGCATGACACAATAACCTCTTCAGAACACTTCATTCTAAGGTTGAAAAAACAATTTGATACAGGGGATCCAAAAATTCATTTTAAGGAATTGGCACAGCTGAAGCAAGATGGCAAGGTGGATGACTTTGAAGGAGAATTTTAAAGGCTTGCAATGATGATTCCATATGTAACAAAAAGGAAACTCATAGTTCTGTTTGTAGAAGGCTTAGCAGAATCTCTCAAAGGTTTAGTAAGGGCTTTCAATCCAGATACATTGCAAGAAGCCATCAAAGAGCTCTTAATCTGGAGGATTCAGTGACTAGGGACAGATTCTAATCCAAGAAACTCTAGGAGGCTGAATGAAATTTCTCTCTTTATGACAAAGAGATGTTTACTATTATGCACTCTTTATCCAAATTTCGGCAATTCTTGGTTTGCAGGGAAGTGTCTAGTCAAAAGGGGTCATAACAGTCTGAAATTCTTCCTCAACCAAAGGGATTGGAACGATAGGCGGCAGAAATGAGTAAGCAAAATTCAACCCTATGATTTTGATATCGAATGTGTTAAAGGAAATAACAATATGCTGATGTGTTATCTAGGAAGCCTTAAACTTTATTCTATGACTGATATATCTGAGAGTCAACAAAACAAAGCAGAACATGTCTTCCCAACCAGATTATTGCAGCCCCTACCTATTCCAAATCAGAAATGTAAAGTATATCAATGGATTGCATCATGAGGTTCCCAAAAGCTCAAGGTAAGGATTGTTTGTATACGGTTTGTCATCCTCGACTTTTAGCTTGCTCAAATCATGGGATAACCCCTATGAAACTTGTCTGCTTTGTAGCTTGCGTCCTCTAAGCACGCATATCAAGGCAACTCCTAATTGCTCTCTACATAGTCCGCTCCCTCAAAAAATAACTTCAATCGGATCCTTTTTTGTCCTGCCATTTTTGGCAAAATTCTGTTTTCCAAGAGAAAGTCATTTTCTGTCTCATGCAAGATCAGATATTTTTAGCACTTCTACAATTTCCATGTAGTAGCAGAGATTTTATGCACCCTTGCACATGTTCTTCATTGCAAATGCAACCAAATTGCATGCTGACAAGCACTGCATTTGATCCAAATGTGTATTGGGTTTAATCCCAATTTGCATCATCCCTCTCGCACAATCCACAACATGCAAATCGGGTTTTAAATCCCAATTTGCATGACCCTTTGCACATATCATAACACGCAGTTCGGGTTTCTCCATCGTAGTTCTCATGCACATCGGGTTTTAAACCCAATGTGCACCTCCCTCATTGCATGGAACTCACACATGTCAATCAGGTTTTAAAACCAGAATGACATGACCATTTACAAACTTTACATGCAATTCGGCTTTTAAAAACCGAACTGCATCTAATTGTTTTACCCGGTGTAGGGCGAAGAATTCTCTCCGCACTACACCTCTGCAATAAAATGCAGTTCGGGGTTTTAATACCCGAACTGTACTTTTTGTACTATGTACTACCTTACATGCAATTGGGAGAATTTTCTCCAAACTGCAGGTTTTTATACCTACTTCATGCAAGGCAGAAGAATTTCTCTACATGTGCATTGTAAGCCAAAATATTATGTGAGTCGGGGAATTTTCTCTGATTTGCACCACATCCATTCTGATGTCGAGATGCTAAATTTTTCCACCCTTTTGTGAACAATGCCAGATTTTTCTAACACTAGGAAATTCAAATTCAATGTTGCAGACTCTTTCCAGATGTCAGATCCTTCTAGAAGGCCATTAAATTCAAATACCAAAATGTGTCCCTAAACATTATTAGAAAGGGTTGGGGAAAGCAGGTGAGTGATGCTATTTGTGAACAGCTTTTGAAGGTGTCAACAACTCGAATTCATAGTTGACGTATGTTGTCAAATCAATGAGGCACTTCCTAGGTCTCGCAGCAAAAGGTGTGAAAAGACAGATCCCAATATATGAATACTATTCTCAGTTGCTTCCTGAAACCAAATATGAAACATAGAAAGGAAGTTCAGGATATAGGTGCTGACAAAGGGAAAAACATTGTTGCCAAGGTCAAAGAGCTCCCATATACATTGTTGAATGAGAATCAAGAAATTCTTCTTGAAAATACAGTTATCCAAGAGTTCAACTCCCTAATTCAGACAAAGGTGGAATCGGAAAACTTTTCAATATCTTCCATTGATAAGTTCATAGATCTTCCACTAGCCTTGAATAACTTGAAATTCATTCTAGGAAAACACTAGAAAGCTTTCGTCAATATAGAGGACTCCATCACACAAGTCTGAGCCATCTCCAACTACACAGCAAGACTAGATAACTCTAAGATACAAGCTGCTTTCCAAAAATACAAAGACTTCAAGGCAAACAATGTTGATGATGAGGACATGTCTCCGGACACCTAGTTTATTTTTCTATGCTTTCCAATTATGCATTTTGTAGTTTGCTTTATGACATTTTACATGTAATTTGTAAAAATGTAATTACATGTAAGAACAACACAGGTCCAAAGTCAAATAGGACTCTAATGTTGAATAAGTCAAAGTTAGTTGCACTTTTTCCCCTTTTTGCTCATAAGCTCTCCTCTACATATATGAGGGAGCTCTCTTCTAAATAGGATCTTTTAGCATATGTAACAAAACCCTGCCAGTTTGAAAAGCATTTTGGAACTTTGATTTTGAAGTGCAAATCAAATTTCAATCAATAAAAGAAGCAAGTTGCATCCAATCTTTATGTTGGATCAAATTGTTATGTGGTGGAAATGTTCTTATGTCTTTCTTGTTGCATTATCTTGAGCTGCTTGAGAGTAGTGTGGTGTTGATTATCTGATTAAAAGGTATTCTAAGTTTGATTTTGTAGTCTTTGAGCTGCATTATTGTATTTGGAAATAGTGTTGTGTGTGAAAACTAGAAGTAACTTGAAGTCTTTGAGCTGCTATTATCTTCTACGTTTATGTATTTGAGTAGTAATGTATGTTGAAGACTTTGAGCTGCACATAGACTTCCTTTATTATTAAATCTGCATAAGAAGTAATGAAAATCTTTGTACTTTTGTGGTCTTCTTGGTTACAAAAATCTGCTGTATCCACATAGTTTTTCTTTTGTTTCATTGTATTGTATATCAAAATTATTGCTCCAGTTGGTACTTTGTAGTAAATTACACTATTGTCACAGGATTGTATTTGAAGTTTGTTGTAAAGAAAGAACATCTGTTTTGAAAGAAGAAAATATGATGAATGTAGCACCCTATTGATAGTTTAATGTACACTGACTTAGTAAAGAGCTAGTTGTGTTTAGTAGCAATAAGAAGGGAGCTTCCCTTTTTTAAGGGGAGGTATTTAATCTCATTATATTGTGGCTGATATAACAATTTTATAATCAGTTGATTTAATTTGATTACAAAATATTCACCCAACAATTTATGGAGACTCCACTGGGGATATAAATACTCAACCAAGCATCTTATGCCTTTGCTTGAATTATACCAGTATCTTATTGTTCGTATTTTCTTTTATTGTTGATTGTCATGTTTTCATTCTTACAGAACAAAGTTATACACGTGGTAGAAGGCACCAAGGAAATGTATGGTGGCTACTCAAGGTCCTTGGGGAAATGGTTTCTGTCCTTTGAATTTGACACCATCTCTACATGACCTTCCTCATGGCTCACAGAAGAAAACTCCTAAGTCCTACAGAGATGGTAACAACATCCAGATGAGCACATTGCTGCATTCAACATTGCGTGTGAGTTTTTGGTATAGAACATGAAGATGTATATGTAAGATTGTTCATTATAACGCTCCAAGCAGTGGCTGCTCATTGGTTTTACCATCTTGCACCACGTACTATTACAAATTGGGCAACTCTCAAAACCAAGTTTGAAGAAAGGTTCAAACCTATTGAAGACAATCATGCTCTATTGGCTCAACTCACTCAGATGAAAAAAGAATCACACTAATGAGTGGCTGCCCATGCATGAGTTCACTGCCAAGTTTAACAGGTTGGAAAATAAGATCCAACTATTGCTCAGCCTACAACTAAGAAACACTTAGTTGCCTAAGGTAAGCTTTTTGTTAAGAAGGGCAGCCCCTGCTAATCTTGCAGCTACTCAGACATTAGATACAGAGGTTGAAGACAATTTGATCCTTGCCAGAAAGATAAGACAAGATCCAAATGGATCCAGCAGAAATTCTTCCTTGGAGACTTCTTCGACAAGCGCCACAAATCCTATGGTACATAAGTTGGCTAATGAGTTGCTTGCTCTCAAGAAGCAAACATCTCAAGGTTCATCCTTTACTCTTTGAGATATTCCAAGGAGATCTTATCCAAATAATGCTTCTAACCATGCTGCAAGGAATCAAAATAAGCTACCTCCGCCATCAGAGAGGCTTACACTTTGAGTAACACCACCAAATGCAGCAGTATGTTATTATGAAGCTGAACAAAGTGATTTTCTGCAATCAAAATATCAATCGGAAGATATTGCTAATCTTTTCCAATAGATGGAAGCAGATATAGCTGGCAACATTAATATCTGATTTATGCATTATGAAGAAGTTGTTGAACAAGAAGAGACTCATGGTGAGGCTTATGTTGTTTTCACCTGTTCACAAAGTCATCTCCATCATCAAAAAGATAATGGAGCCAAGGCAAAGGATACCTCTCGTCTACCAGTCACTCTTGCTAAGAGGGGAACTCTTTTAGCTGTTCTACCAAAGGATACCACGAGAAATAAACAACAGGCGGATGGAGGCCACTTTGACAAGGTGTTGATCCATCAAGATGTAAATGAGAACAACTATGTCTTAAGATGTGAAAAGATGGATATACATGAAGGTATCAACCAAGTTGAACAAGATGAAAATAATGAATTTATATTTCAAGGTATGGATTTTGAAACTCATTCAATTCTCCAAGAAAGGGATCATGAACTTGAACATGTCATGCATAAGGAAGCTAACAAGGAACTTGTTAAAGACCTTTCCACAAACATATCTCAAATCTGAAGTTTGCGAACAGCATAATGAAGTAAAACAAGCAGCCATGTTTTCATTTGAATCATCTGAGATAACTCATTCCAATCAGCATGAGGTTGTGGTTGGAGAAGCAACTAATAAAGGTGAAACAAGCAAGAAGAGTTTTGATTTTGTCCTTTCAAGCTGATGTCCTATAAGACATCTAGCTTGGTTAGAAGCCACCAAGTCATCAAAGGTCATGTGTACATCCAAGCATGAAGATACAATTGAGAATGGAGTTGAAGAAGAACTTGCAGCTGAGAAAGAGCAATTTAAACTCATATATCCACTCTTGAACAGCAGTACATATGACCAACTTGATGCAGTAAGCTGATTTGTTCATTCCTTCCAAGAGGAGGTGCATCACCTTATATTACAAATGTTTGTGCTTCATCTTTACGTAGCTGCCTGGGATCATGTAAAACATTGCAAGTTGTTAAAAATGGCAGCTACTTTTGAGAGCCAGCTAATATTTTTATTTGAGAAGGTTTTATTGTTGGTTAGTCTAGGTTAAGTTAGTTTTCCTTTCCAATAAGTGCAGTTGCATAAAGTTGAGTCTTGTTTCTTCCTCTAGAAGTACATTGTTTAGTCATTTGTGTTATCATTGTTTCTTGTCCCTTCAACTATTTCACAGAATGATTGAAGGAAGCTCCCCGGTCCAAGCAAGTAGTTATCCTCGATTTTTAGCTCACTCAAATCGTGGGATAACCCCTAAGAAACTTGTCCATTTTGCAGCTCACCAGTCCAAGCATGCATATCAAGGCAATTCCTAATTGTTCTCTGCATAGTCCAATCCCACAAAAAGCTACTTCGATTGAATCCCTTTTATGTCTTATCATTTTTGGCAAAAGTCTGTTTTCCGAGAGTAAGTCATTTTCTGTCTCATGCAAATCAAATATTTTTACTGGTTCTATAATTTCCATGTAGTAGCAGGGATTTTCAGCGCCCTTACAAATGTTCTTCGCTACATATGCAGTTTGGGTTGTAAAACTGCATGCTGACACCCACTGCATTTTATCCAAATGCAAATGAAGTTTTAAATCTCAATTTGCATCATCCCTCTCGCACTGTTCGCCACATGCAAATCGAGTTTTAAACCCCTATTTGCATGACCCTTCGCACATATCAGAACATGCAGTTCAGGTTTTAAAACTCGAACTGCATTATCTCCACCGTAGTTCTCATGCACATCGAGTTTTAAACCTTGACGTGCACCTCCCTCATTGCATCGAACTCACATGTCAATCAAGCTTTGAAACCCAAATGCCATCACCATTTACAGACTTTACATGCAGTTCGGGTTTTAAAACTAGAATTGTGTCTTAAGTGTTTTACCCTGTGTAGGGTGGAGAATTTTCTCCACACTAAACCTAGGCAGTAACATGCAATTTGGATTTTAAAACCCAAACTGCACTTTTTGTACTATATACTACATTGCACGCAATTTAGAGAATTTTCTCCTAAGTGCACATTCTATAGCTACTTCATGTAAGGGTGGTGAATTTCTCTGCATGTGCATTGTAAGCCAAAATTATGTAAAACGGGGAGTTTCCTTTGATTTGCAACACGTCCATTCTAATGTTGAGATGTTGAATTTTTCCATCATTACGTGAACAATCCAAAT
This sequence comes from Chamaecyparis obtusa, assembly GCA_027943335.1. NCBI lineage: Eukaryota > Viridiplantae > Streptophyta > Pinopsida > Cupressales > Cupressaceae > Chamaecyparis > Chamaecyparis obtusa. The sequence goes on along the minus strand of BSBK01002565.1, from coordinate 1,814,402 downwards.
TTTTCTAACACTAGAAAATTCTCAAGTCAGTCAATGTTGCAGACTCTTTCAAGATGTCAGATCCTTCTAGATAGCCATTAAATACAAGTACAAAATGTGTTCTCACACATTATCAGAAAGGGCAAAAATCTTCTGGAGAAACCAGGTTGTTGATGCCATCTATGATTAGCTTGTGAAGGTGTCAACAACTCTGAATCCTACATGAATTCATACTTGGTGTATGTTGCGGCATTAACGAGGCACTTCCTAGGTCTCATTACAAAAGGTAACAAAACATAGATCCCAATATATGAATACTATTCTCGGTTGCTTCTGAAACCAGGTATGAAACACAGAAAGGAAGTTCAAGAAATAGGTATTAACAATGGGCAAGACATTGTTGCCAAGGTCAAAGAGCTCCCACGTAAATTGTTCAATGAGAATCAAGAAATTCTTCCTGAAGATACATCTATCTAAGAGTTTATCTCCCTGATTCAGACAGAGGTGGAATCCAAAAACTTTTCAATATCTTCCATTGATAAGTTCATAGCATAGTTGCAAGACTCGCCAATTAATCGCCGAAAGACAATTAATCGCCGAGTTTTTCAGCTCAGCGAGTAAACCAGAGAAAAACTTGCATGTCAAACTCGCTAAGGTTGTCCGACCCGTGCCTATATACCTCCGATAAAACGCAAAAAAGGACACTTGTGTTGTTATTTTCTTGTTTGCAGCTGTTGGGTTTGTGAGTGGAGGAGTTTGTTGGGCCTCCAAGCCCTTGCTAGGTGATTGCAAAGTATTGGAGGAATAGGAGCAGCCTCCATACTGTGATTGGGCAGTTCAAGAGCAGCCTCCATTGTTTACAAAGGATGCATCACTGATTTGGAGAGGCAGGCTATGGAGGAGGAGGGTGGTGGATTTGGTTTCACATTGGATGACATTGAGGAGGAGAACAATGAGGAGTCATTGCCAATGCCAAGAGGAGCTAGTACAACCAGGATGGAGAATGAGCCACACATCAGCAGAGATACCAAGCGAGGAGACACAATCACACTCAACGCAAGCTTCTACTTCTAGGACTAGACCCTCTAGTTCCTCTCCCTTATTTGTTAGTAAAGCTGGGAAGAGGAAGATGTAATTGTAATGATGTATTTACTTCTAGTTTTATAGAAACTATTTATTATTTTGCTTCCAGCCATCAGCATTCCACATGAGAATGTGATTTTGTACCCACTTTGCGTTTATATATATCTAAACTCAGCTTATTTCTATTGTGTTCTCATTAATTAACTCATTGGATGCATCTTCTCATTGAATTTTGAAAAGAAAATGCATTTCTAATTAAATTTAAGCTGTTTTTTAAGTTCCCAAGTTTTCTAAAAATATATATATACACACACATACCCAAACCCCTAAAAAAAAATTTCACATACCCACATACCGGGTTCTTCTACCCGCACCTGTCCCCGAACCCGAACCGATAACTTAGCTTCTTCACAAGAGCTACCACCACTCAAATACGAAAACAAATTAATTCTAAAACCTGAAACAGTACTGGATGTGAGGGAGAAGAGGTTGAGAAACAAAGTCATCCACGAATATTTGGTGAAATGGAAAGGACTTTCCCTTTAGGACGCCACATGGGAGGGGTTGAAATTTTTGAGCATCCCAGCCTGAAATTGCCTGAATACAAGCAATTACATGACAAGAGAACCATGATAGACTTGATTAAAGACCTGGTCAGCCAGCCTTACATGTAATGTTAGCTAAGCACCCAATAGCTTTGCTTTGTCTTTATTGAAATAGGCAATAAATGGAAATTATAAATAAATATTGTTATTGTTAATTTGAATAAAAAATGGCTCCTTGAGGTCTACTAATGTTTTACTGTTAATTTCAATAAAAAACAACTCCTTGAAGCCGACTCATTTTTGTGTCAGTTTCCCTTTGGAGGTCGAATTTCATGTTGGCTTCCTTTGTGGCCAGCCTTTGCAAGAGCATATATATGTTTGAGGGAAGGATCATCACCAAATTACATATGTTGAGCATTCAGCAAATGCTTAGTCCTCTCAGACACAAACCTGAGAAGACAGCTGTCGAGGCAGGTTGAAATCCCTGTCCAACATCATCTGATTTTTGTTTAATTTCTGATTTCCATTGCCCTGAGTTGAGTATTTCAGAGTGACTGATCAGGGAACACGATAGGAGCTGCCACATGTGCCAATGCTAAGGTGCACTAACATAGTCACCTTAAAAATACTGGCAGAATGCAAGTAAAACCTCTGAGATCTGATTAGTATTATAAGTCAAATTTTCGTCCATCTCTATAACTGCATCTGGTGATGATTTATTGTGACTAAGTCAACAAACTCAAAAATATAACTGTGATTACATTTTTGTTGATAGTCTGATTCTTTCAAAAGAGAACTATTACAAAATAATTAAAAGATCAGAATTTTCTATGAACTGCTAGGAGTTTGTTGCCTGATTTTATATATTTCTTTGTTTTGACGCTGGTATATTTAAAAGCACTTAAAGTCTCATAAGAAGAAAACCAAAAACAAAATTGTCACAATCCAATGTACCATTTAAGAGCTTAGGGTGTGTGAAGTTAGCTACAACAACTACTGGTATCCTTCTCCTATAGTACCTCATCTATCAACTGGACAACAAATACTATTATTGAAATACTATAAAGATAGGTACTAGCCACTACATGGCACTTGTTAATTTTTGATGTGATGTCTTCTCCCTCTTTTCCATGATAAGTGGTACTATTTAGATGATTATGTTGGATATGTTATCAATTTGCCCCCTTGAAATGGCTTGCTTGGAGTTCACACCCCCTTGAAGTGGTTGTCATTAATAAAAGCAATAGTTATTATGCCTACCTCATTAAATCAAGTACTCGAGATGCAAGGGGTTTTATGCCTTAGGGGACCACTACTACTTGGTGATAATTTTGGTGGAGGCCTACTTTCCTCCAACCTATTAATCTATTTGTGTACACAATGATTGTGACCCATATTTCATTTTTACTCAAATTTCTAGATAATTCTTCATTGGCAATGTCACTCATCAAGCTTGTACTTGAACTTGCCAAGTGCCTTTCCATGATATAGCAAAAGATGAACTTATAATTTTTGAACTAATCAAAGGGATCTTGAAAACTAAACCTTTACAAAAAGAGGAATCAAGCTACAACATAATGGTCTTTCAAATTTTCAAATTCTAGTGAGTTCACTTGCCTTAAACAAATGGAGGCATGAATGTCATTGATTACATTCTCACAAGAAAGAAAATGATTCCTCACATTTGAGACTTTCATGCCCTCATTGAACTCCCCATAGCTAGTCATGTTGAGTTGACCTTCACTATTTCTTCTCTACACTCCAACCTGCCTACTTTGGAATCCATCGTACCCGATCATCCTGCAACTCATTTACATGTAACTCATGCAAAGGATGGGTGCATCTGTCACATCTTGATCACCAAACTAGCTTTTGTGATTATGTAGCCCTCCTCATTCACTCTGGCTAGTGTGTACAAAGGCAATTTGATGCTCATCTAATCCTATGAGCTACAACAATTAGTTATTTACCTTCGTAAAACTACGGTTCTAATCTTCAAAATCTCCAAAAATGCTCTCACCAAGATCCAATTCTCCCACAAAGGATCAATAATACTTTATAATATCTTATACCCACATTTACACATCCTCTAATAATTACTGAATTTCTCCACAATCATAACTTTGTAACAAGGGTTCCCATTCTATATGGACCATCAGTGCTTCAGTTTTGTAAGATCTGATACATCAACACTATGATTAAGCCCAAATCCATGTTGTATTATAGGGTCCAAGCTCATATTGAAAGTATGCAAACTATTTTGGTCCAGCAAATGATCTCATTACAAATGGACAGAATGCAATGTCCAAGTCAAATTTGTCATCCTAGCTCTTCATATATAGTGTTTCTCTAGGTTGATCTTTCATCCCCATAGGCTTAGATCCACAAGCAAGCTTGGCTTAGCTGCAGTAAGATACTCATGTTTATCCATTTTCTCTTCCTAGATTGTTGCTTCTTAGACTAACAACTTATGATGACAAGTGTTTATAATTAAGATTCATTTATTTCTTTAGGTTATTGGCATTTTCATTGAATGGCTCCCTCTTGCTAGAAACTCTTTAAATGCCCCTATCAAAAATGTATTCAGAATCCAGATGATTTAGATATCTTCCCTACAATCACTCAGCCCCCAGACACATTCCTTTATCAATCATTTCCTTCAGATTTTGATGATTTGGTCATCTGTAAACTTTATACTCAGTATCATTCAACTTATGGCCCAAAATACTAAATTTCCCAGGTTGATTTATCTAAAGAATCAAAGATATAAATCTTGGCAGTGGTTCATCAAACTTCAATTTTTGAAGTGATTTAATAATTTCAAACATGATCATTTAAAATCTCTACCACCTAGTTACTCTCTGAAGAATTGCATATTCTAGTTACTAGTGTTTGTTTGAAAGAGATTATTACCCGGCTGATTGTCATGGTATATGCAGAGAGATCAAAGCTTCCTTTCTAATTTTTTACGTGGTATTCAAAGGAAGTGGACTGGAAGGTTTTAGACAATAACGGTATGTCAAACTTCCTAAGCTTTTTGGATCTGAATACTTCAATGTTAATTCCTAGGACATGACAAGAGGCCAAAAAAATTATGTTGGTTTATTGAATGTAAAAAATTTACGATGATAACCTTAAGTAAAACGACAAAACTTGAAAAGGGATGAATATCAGTAAAAAGGCCCATGACATGTACGTATAAAATACTCAAATTAAATTTTGAACATGATTAGAGCAGACATAGAACTGAAATCAACACAAATCCTGCACATTAACCTCTGAAAAAACATAAGGAAGGGAATTGAAACCTGTAATGTAATAGTTGGGATTTGATCATTTCCACAATGGTGATCAGTATATAGAGAAAGTGCATTATCCAGAGAGTTGTGAAAAACACATGCTTCTCGCTGCACATTGAGGGCCTGCTCAATCAGAGATTCCAACCTCTTCTCTGTAATCATTATAGAAGGCGGTAATAATTGCTGGATGCCTTGGAGAAGTTTCATTCGTTGATTGAAGCTAGAATCGCCATGCTTTTTATATCCAAGAAGCTCACATCTTGAAGGTGATATGATGCAGCTTGAAAGTTCGCGAACAACCTGTGTGTTTATTTGGAGTGTAGATATCTCTAACCTAAGGGTCTTTAGAGCTGCAGGTATATTGGCTTTATCCAATAGTTCTAAGAATTTGTGCTGCAATATAAGAAAAGAGGCAGCCTTGAGCGTGCTTTCCTCCAGTTGACCAATGCGGTGAAGAGTGAGGACACTTTCATCCCACTTTCCATCGAGTATTTGCCTTCTAAATAGGCGAACAATCTCAGACTCAAGAGGTATTCCTGACTCGTCTTCCAAAGCGGCAGCTGCTTTCTGGTATCCTAAAGAATACAGTGCCTCTGTTATTATCCTTACAAACTCCACCTTCCTTATCAGTCCTTTAGAACCTAAAATCTCTGCATCTGTCTTTGAGTCTCCTTCTTGTAGGGGAAATGACTTGGCCATTAGAATGTCCGATGACAACTCTTGTCTATTCCTTGCCTCTGCCTCTGCCTCCAGTGAAGACAGCTTCATGCGCTTCAAGGGTGGTTCCTCATCCTCTTTGCCTCCCATCAAAGGCCACAATTTAGCCCATAAATAGCCCTCTCCACACCATCAATACCTGCAAACGGATAAATGATCGTTTCACAACAAGAAAAGAAAGAGGTCATCTAAGCAAATGTTTAATCTCCTTCCTTCCTCCCTTCCAGGAGGCTAGTTTCTACTCTATCGCTAATTAACTAATTGTGCCCAAACAATAAGATAACCTCCAACAGCAATATTTCATCTCAGAGGCAATCTCGTAATGTCAAGAAGAAGATCCAGGTGTAATCAAAAATGTTGATGCGAACAAAAAACACAGAGGTTTTTTCCAAGAGGATTTCACTCAAAAATCAATACCAACATCCAATGACAATACTTTTGAAACTAAGAAACGCGGCTGAGGAAAATCAATTCCAACCCTAGTTATCTGAAATTCAAAAAAGGGGTATACCTTAATGGGCAAGGTCTCTCTTTGCAAGACTATTCTGATTGACAATGAAATTGGGGTTGGGATTACGATTGAGATTGAGTTGCAAGCAAGCAAAAAAGTATCTTTCTGCAGATGCCTCGCCTCTCCCTCCCCCTTTAAACTCAAGTAGAGCCGCCAAACCCTCGATCTCTCCCGTCTTTCTGCTCTCTTTTCCACCAAATGGTGAAGGACTAATATAAAGAAATCGGTGGTGCTCGTAGCGTATTGTAGAGTCTCTCCAAAGGGCAGAAGATGACGGGATACAAAAGTAAGTTACTTGACGCTTCAAAAGCCAATGCCTCGCTCACCCATTTATTTCAAGGACCTCCCACAAACTCGAATATACGAAACCATTGCATCTATATTTAACTCACTTTGGGTTTTTTGTACAGGAAGAAACAGAATATTTTGTAAAATCTAGAATCAATCATTATCAAAGAGTTTGAGCATTCTTCAACTTGGAGGGATCTTAGGTTTCACTTCTTTTCTTTTACCTTTTGTTTAATTTTTGTTGATGTTTTGTTTTATTTTATTTTTAAGATATGAAGCTATTTTATTTAGATTGTTTCGTGTCTTTTAATCTTTTGGTGTTTGTATGTTAAAATATTAACTATTTATTAATAATATTTTAAAAAAATCTAAACTTAATCTAAATATGATCATGCACTAAACCAAATCTCTTATCATTAGAAAATTTGAATAAAATGGTTTGTCTTGATGAAGAAGACTCTTTCAAATATGATGTCTAGTGCACAAAACAAATATTATTCTTGCTTATTACTCAAATGCTTATGGAGAATTTTTCTCGTGTTTGATGATAATAGCAATCCTTTAGATTGAGCTAATACCCTCCATAGTATACTCATATTTATAGGATTTAATAAGAATCCAAACTGAAGTCTAGTACTTAGGTGAATATAGAAAATTATAAAAGTTGAATACTAACATACATATGGAACAAAACACAAATATTAGCAACAATCTAATCCATTATTAAGAATGTAGAAAAAAAAAATTAAACAAATGATTGTAAAACAATGGATGTTACATATAATTGCGTCGATAGGCGTTCTGTATGGGGATTGGTTACCGGAAAGTTGTCAACCATCCCATGAAATATTGTCGACAGTTTTTCCCGATCCCGATTTCTAATTTCCAAAAGTAACGTGTTGGTCGCCTGCGCATCCCGAGTGTGGAGCTTTCCCAATTCCAGTTTCTTGTTTTCGACAGTGAGGTATCTATCACTAGGCTTCCCGAGGGTCGACATATCTAGCCCTAGTCGCGTTGTATGGTTTGTGTTTGTAAAATGGCGGTAACTTTCATTTGCAAGGTGTTGGTTGTTAATGTGCATTCAATGGAATGTATCGACTTCATTTTTTATGGGTATGGCTATTGTTTTATGGGTTCAACTTACCCATTTTTGGCATCCGATGTCGGTTTAGTCTTGTCTAGTTTTGTGTTTTCCTATTGTTTGTGTTGCAAAGGATTTTGGATCTCTTATAGAATTTTGGTGATTAATGTGTATTCAATGAAATGTGTCAACTCGGTTTTAGGTGGTCATGTCGATTGTTTTGTGGGTTCAACTTACCAGTTTTTGGCGTTCATCTATGGCTTAATCCTCTCTGGTTTAAAGGTTTTTAGTTTCACTATTATTTGTGTTACAAAGGATTTTGGTTGCATTGCAGAGGATTGTGGCGGTTAATGTGTATTCAATGAAACATTTTGTGTCTTTTCTTTCACAGTTGTTTGTGTTGCAGGGGATTTCAATTGTGTTATAGATGATCGTGGTGGTTAATCTGTGGTCAATGGAATGTGCAGATTTTGTTTTTGGTGGTTATGTCGACTATCTTGTGATTTCAACTTACCTCTTTTTGGCATTATGTAACACTTTAGTCCTCTTTGATTTAGGGTTTTTTGTTGCTTTTCTTTCGGTTGTGTTGCAAAGGATTTTGTTGGTGAGGAGCGCATAAGCAAAAAGCTCTGGTAGGATTTCTTTCACTCTTTTGCATATGTTTCTTCATTGAATCATTATTTTTATTTTTTATGTGAAAAATAAGTTGAAAGAGATTGTAGGTTTTTAAAATTACCCAAGTTCTTTTGATATTTTTAGATGAAATTTTTGTATGAGGTTAAGAATGTTTTATGTATATTTATAATACAAACAATTATATCAATGCATGAATATGTAGGTGTAGCTTTCGTCTGCCACTGTTTGCATTTGTAAAATAGTGGGAACTTGGCTTTGCAAGGTGTTGGGAGTTAATGTGCATTGGAGGGCATGTATTAGAAGTTTTTGCAAGTTTTCATTTACCCTTTTGTATCTAGTTGTTTGTTTGAAGTTTTTTTGGGTTTTCCTTGACCCTTTTGCCTCTGGTTATTCATTGGATCATTGTTTCTAATTTTAATGTGAAAAAAAAGTGAAATGGAAAGAGGGTTTTGTAAATTGCCCAGCTCTTCTATTGTTTTTAAATAAAAATTATGTGCACGGTTAGTAATATTCTCTGTATATTTATATAATATTATGAATTTTGTTAATGGATTAACATGTGGGTATAACATTTTGCAATCATGTTAATCATTACTTGCGATGTAGATTCTCCAATCATTTTATGCATTCCTTGCAATGTCATTTCATGGTCAATATGGTTTTCGCAAACAGTTTGTGTCTTGTTTGTGTTGTCTTGGGGACATTGACAAACAGTTTTAACATTCTATAATTATTTCACTCATTTCTTCGCATAGCATGTGTTGGTCACTTTGTAATGATTTCACTTATGTTGATTGTTTTGTGGGTTCAACTTACCCATTTTTTGGCATTCGATGATGGTTTAGTCCTCTATGGTTTGGATTTTGTGTTTCATTATTGTTTGTGTTGCAGAGGATTTTGGTTGTGTTGGTTAGTCTACAATGATTTCATTCATTCCTTGCAATGATATCTCGTCATTCTACAATAATTTCATTCATTCATTAAATACTTAATATTTTATTCGTTATATATTGTAATATAATTATTATTATAATCTAAAATTTTGTAATTCATTATAGTTTATTATTATGATATATTTTATACATTTGTTATTGTGCACATTAATTTCATCTAAAAATAATAAAAGAACTTGGGCAATCTAAAAAACCTTGTTTCCCTTCAAAAAAATTTCTATATAAAAATTATAAATTATCAATATATAATTAATTGTTTTAAAAAACAAATAATTATTTATATATTATATGATATTAATATATATAAAGATCAGATACTATCAATATAAAAATTATGTATTTGTAGTTTTTTATTTTTAATATATATACTTTAAATATTTTTTAAAGAATTGATTATATATTAATATTTTCTAAAAATTGTTGGAATTTTGTGAAATGTATAAAATTTTGACTCTTCATATATAATAAAACAAAAAAAAAAGTCATTGACCATGATGATAGTGTTAATATGGTTTAGAACAACAAAGAGGGGGGGTGAATCAATTGTTCTCAGGTCCAGATGTATAAAAATAATCTTTAAACTCTTCAACAAATTAGATCTAATAACCAACACCTACTCAGTCATTACTGATTGCATAGCAGAAACATATAACAGTGCAGTCCACTTATCCAATAGCATCTAACTTGTAAAACACATAAATGTTCAAACCAAAACATTCACACGGGTATCAACACCAGGATTTATAGTGGAAACCCAATTTGGGAAAAATCACTTTGTAACATGTTACTATTATGTTCACTCTTCTGAAGTGAGCTTGGTGAAAAGCCAACCCTATCAAAGGTTACAAACACACTGTCAGGTGTGACCCGATTAAAGGATTTAAACCACTCTATTAAAAGTGTGCCTTGTTATAGGACTTACATACACTCCATTAGAATGCAACCTTGTTCAAAGGATTTATACCTATGACTGTTAGGTCAACCTCTATTAAAAGGATTTTGACTGTTACAATGGTTAGAAAGTAGCAGTAATATTGATCTAAGAAACATACAACTCACTTTGCAAATATCAGATCTAATTCCGTACACATATGTTGGCTTACTGACTGTGAACCTTTTCCATCTCCATCACTAATTTGCTCGGAACCCTTCAAGCGATCACAACACTTCTCCTTCAGCCTTTTTTGCTTAGATAGTCAATAACATCAACAATACTTACAGCATCCACTTCTCTCTTTTCAACCTCTCACTTAGGTTTCCTTAATACTACCTCTATTAGGTCAATACATCTTTTGCTGCTTAATCTCCTTTGTAGATCTTAGGGTTAGGTCAGATTCATTGAATCCATCCTACATTATGTTCTTCGGCTATCATTTTAGAAATATCTCAAATTTCTTAAAGATTTACAATAAAATGTTTTATAGTGCATTAAATGCTTTCATATAATCAATAAATAAAGTCAACACGTTTTACATAATCGAAGAATTCAATGATGTCGGCTGGAAATCTGAATTCTTCATCAAATGCTAAATATTGACGCTCAGTCAATACTATGTCCCACTTCTCGATCTTCTCTAGAAAGCTCGGTCACCACATAAACTATTCCCTCGACTAACACTGTCTTCCTTGGCAATTAACTAGTGTTCGGTCAACACTGATTTTACTCGGCATATACTAGCTTGGTCGACACAAACAACACTTGGCTTAAACTAGATTTCTTCACTTTTGCTCAGTTAAGCCTACCAGTTTAATCTCCATTCTTACTTAGATAAACAATACATTGTCTTATCATTGTGCCACATAATCAAGTACTCATTGAAGTATCAAGATAACTCAACCTTTCCTTAGGTGTTGTTGTTACCAACCTTGCCTATCCCCTTAGCAACACTCAAATAGATATAGTACTTTCTTAAATAGCAATAGTCTTACCAATTAAGGTTTGACATCAATGACAATACAACAATTGCTTCAATTGAAGTTTCCAACAATCTCCCTCTTTGGCATTGATGGCAACACCATATGAATATCACATGAATTACCAACCAATCCAAAAACTTATCTGTCCATCAAAGAAATTTATAATAGCCTTAGCTTCATTCTGATACAGAATCAATTAGCCATACTTGACCGTCTACTAAATTTCTCCTACTATCTTGATCTTCTCACTCTGTGTATTCATTTGTCATCATCTCCCTCTTTGACAAAAATGCCAAAGCAACAACAAAAACATACATCCTGTAGATGTAGATATCATCCTTTCAGTTCAGTAGAATATTTCTCCCTCTGTTATCTTGCTTATGACTTATTTTGACTTTTATGTGCTCTTCAAAACTCTAGGCTGCTCCTAAAGTGTGACATTTCTCTGCATCAATTTGTTAGATGTTCTTTGCAGCACATTTGATGCAGTGCTCCTAGCTTGACTAGGCAGGCTCAGTTAGGGGAAGGACCCCTAATTGACTTCTCAGGTATTCATGAGCTTCTTTAGGTAAAGCTTTAGTGAATATATCTGCTAATTGTTTCTTGGTATTCACATATTCCATGCGGACCTCTTTATCTTGTACCAGTTCTCTCAAGTAATGATACTTGATGGAAATGTGTTTGGTCTTTGTGTGCATCACTGGGTTTTTAGAGATGTTGATAGCACTTGTGTTGTCACAGAAGATGACAACTGGTTCAGTGATTTCTTCTTTCATGCCTACAAATAATTGCTTTATCTATATCAAATTTGAACAATTCACAGCTGCAGCCACATACTCAGCTACAACAGTAGATTGGGAAATGCAATTTTAGTTCTTGCTTGTCCAGGAAACTAATCTCTGTCCAAGAAAGAAAGCTCCACCACTAATACTATTTATGTCATCTACATTTCCTACCCAATCAGCATTTGTATACACTCTCAATTCAAATTTGTCATGCTTCTTGTAGTACAATCCATAGTCAGTAGTTCCCTTCAAATATCTCATGATTCTTTTAACCGCCATCATGTGAGTTTCCTTAGGATTGGCAGAGAATCTTGCCACAATCCCAACAGCTAATGCAATATCTAGTCTGCTATGTACAACATACTGTAGCTTTCTGATCATAGATCTATACAAAGTCTGGTTAACTTCTACAGCATCATCATTCTTAGACAACTTCTGTCCAGTAGCCATGGGAGTACTTACTAGCCTTGAATCTTCCATACCAAAGGTTTTCAGTATCTCATGAACATATTTGGACTGGGTGATGAAAATTCCTTTCTCCATCTGATATACTTGCAAACCAACAAAAAAATTGATCTCCTCAAACATACTCATTTCAAATTCAGTTTACATTTCATTTGAAAATTTCTTACACAAGGCATCTTGTCCACCAAATATATTATCATCTACAAAGATCTTGGCTAACAAGATTCCTTTACCTTCTTCATCTTTCATGAATAGATTGCTTTTGTCATTTGTCCTTGAGAATCCAATCTATATTAGGTAGTTGTGCAATCTCTCATACCATGCTCTGGGAGCTTGCTTTAGTCCATATAGTGCTTTATTCAGTTTGCAAACCATGTGTCTTTTGTTTGGATCAACAAATCCTTCTGGTTGTTCAATATATACTTCTTCCAATATACCATTTAAAAATGCAGACTTGATATCCATTTGGTATACCTTGAAACCTTTATAGGCAACATATGCAAGTAGAGTTTTGACTCCTTCCAATCTTGCTACAGGGGTAAATGTTTCCCCATAATCTGTTCCTTCTTCTTGTGCGTAGCCTTTGCATAGCACCCTAGCCTTGTTTCTTGTGATTTGACCATGTTCATTCAGCTTATTACGAAATACCCACTTTGTCCCAATGACATTCTTATCTTCTGGTCTCGGCACCAGAGTCCAGGTATCATTCTTCTCTATCTGGTCAATCTCTTCATTCATTGCTTCTATCCAGTCTTCATTTTCTAATGCCTCCTTTGTTGTCTTAGGCTCATATTCACATAGTAAACATGTTGGATCTCTTGCCTTGCTTATGGTCTGAATTCTAGTATCTTTACCTCCAATAATATGTTCAAGCTTGTGATGTATCCTTATATATTGTGCTAGAACAAGTTCTGCTCTTCTTTCATTTGGCTCATCAGGTTCACCAACAAGATTGTCAAATTTAGCTTTTGAATGCTCAGCAACCTCTTCCTAATACTCGATAGCTTCTTCATGTCGCTCGACACGTTCTTCTTCTCTCTCGACATTGTTATCCTGATGCTCGGCATTGCTTACCTGACACTCAGCATCAAGTGCAGGTCTGTCACTTGCCTCTTCTTCCTCTATATACACAAAAGATCTATAATCTTCTGGTACTCTGTTACAGTCAGCTTCATTTTTCTCTGCATACTCATCAACTTTGACATTCACACTTTCCACAATTTTGTTAGTGTTAGAATTCAAACACTTATAAGCTTTACTTTTTGTGGAATAGCCTAGGAATATACCCTCATCGCTTTTAGCATCAAATTTTCCATTCCTACTATCCTTCAATATGTAGCACTTACTTCCAAAAATTCTAAAGTATTTTACATTCAGTGTATACCCATGCCATAATTCATAAGGTGTCAGATTTGTACCTTTTTTTATCTTTACTCGGTTAAGAGTATAAACAATTGTACTTATAGCTTCTTTCCAATACTTTTGCGCAACATTATTTTCAATTATTAATGTTCGTGCACAGTCCAAGATAGATCTATTCCTTCTCTTTACTATACCGTTCTATGGAGGAGTTCTAGGTGCAAACATCTATCTTTTGATCCTTCTATATGCACCCTAAAATGCCTAGACTTTGGGCCCCATTTATTCAATTTGTCAAAATCAATTCCTGAATCAATGATTGCCATATATTCAAATCAATCTTTTTGATCAAATCATAATTATTTAAATTATTTCAATTCTCCCTAAGGTTTGAATATTTCATTAAATTTTATTTAATTAAAAGAAATAAATCCCTTTTTAAATAAATAAAATAATGTTATTTAATTGAAATTAATATTCCTTAAATGAAATAATGTTATTTAATTAAAATTCATTTTTAATAAATAATTTTATTTTATTTAATTAATATTCATCTTTAAATTATATAATCTTATTTTATTTTATTACAAGAGATATTATTCTTTTAAAATAAATAAAATCCTCTCAAAAGATCTTTTGTGATGAAAAAGGAAATAAGTGAAATAAAAATAAATAAAATAAAGAGATTTCCTTTTCTCTCCATACTTTCTAAAAATTAAATTTCTTTCCTCTTTTTACATTAATCCCACATTGATCTTGGAGATGCAATATCTTCCACAATTTCTTATATAAGGAGCCCTCTTCTTCTCAAAAAAAAATCTAGAATTTTCATATTATCATTATGCTGAAGATTTTTTTGACAACATTAGAGCTTTAGAAATCATCATTTTAGATTGCACATTTAGTTTAATTTTCATATAGATTAATTAGTGAAGTAGTTTATTTCTTGTATTGCATATAGATTAATTTCAATAAAATAGTTTATTTCTTGCAATCATATAGTTTAATCTTCATTTCAATAAATTAGTTTATTTTCTTTCATTTGCAATCATATAGATTAGTTTCATTTGCATGCAAAACCTCAATTCAATGGAGATTAGCATTCTTGCTTCTCCTCCTTGAATCTCTCGTTATGTGGTGTACTTGCATGGGTTCAATCTAAGGGCCTCATAGAAAGCCATGCACTCCACAGATAGAGAGTTGTGAATTGATATTCAAGAGCTCATTATTGAGTATCCTTGAATGCAAGGATTCATAGAAGTGTGACACTTTTATAGCACACATTTTTGGCGCCCACCGTGGGGCAGAAAAGATTAATTTCTAGCCTCATTCTTGATTAGTTTTTCAGTTTTAGTGTTGGTTCTAGGCCTTGTACGGCCATGTACAGACTGGAAACCCTATAATATAGTAATGGATGGATAGAATGATGAATCCTCTTTCTCATGCTTTTGGTTTGGTTCATTTTTATAAAGAAATGAATAAGTTATAATCATTTTGGTGAAAGTGGGTATTTGCAGATTTGAGATTCTTTGAATGCAGTCAAATTGAAACATCTGGTACGAACAAATTATGAAGAATAGGGACCTATAATAATATTAATTAGAAATATATGTTAATTAGATTTCATTTCCTTTTGGTTTGAGTCATTTTTATGCAGATTTATGAAAGTTACGGGCATTTGAGTGAAAACTAGTTTTTAACAATCTGCATTGGAGTTGCAGGCAATGATTTTCTCTTAGAAAATAATTTATGAATGGAAAAAATAAATGGCTTACATATTTGGAAACTAGATTCATTAATAGTTGTTGTGAAATTGGTTTGGTTTCATTTGGATTCTTTTTTAGAAAGATATGTGATTCCCTAGGCAGGGTTTGGTGTTTTAAATCTGATTTATGACAGAAAAATTATAGTTTGAAAAGGTTATTGGTTGAGGAACCAAATGAAATCACAAGACCTTGTAATTTTGGGAAATGGTAGTTCTTGATGTTGGCTAAAAACTTTATTCTTTCCATAAATTTTAATATTATGATTTTATGGGTCCAATAAATCAATCTTTAAAGACTATCTTGAAGACAACAATGTTAAATCAAACTCCTAACAATTGATTTTCATATATAACCATCTTAGGGTTTTTTTCGGATGTGTGCTAAATGCTGGAGTGCAAATCTTTGGACCTAAATTGAGTTCTTAAAATCTCTATAACACTTGGTTTGGGCATAAAATTAATCTCTTATGTGTTTGGCTTGAGTGTTACACGCTTTCATAGAACACATTTTTTATGCTCTTAATGGGAAATGAATGAACATAAATTTGCTTTTATACAAGTTTGTGTTTAAGTGAATGCTTGTGTTTAAACATTAAGTAATTCTTGGTTCCAATATCAAAAAAATCTCATTAAGTAATCTAGGGCATAGATTCATTCCTTGTTTACATGAAGAGTTAAATGCACCACTTTGTGGACTCACTTCATGTTTACTTGAAAATTTAAATATGCCATGATTCAAACCCTCTTGCACTTATGAGTAGTATTGATTAGCAGTCTTAGATTACTTGTGATTGATCTAGATTGCTATCTTGGGTTATTGGACTCGCTCATTTGCCAGCCCCTCGTTCCACCTCGTGGTTGCAAGGTCAGCACTACATTAAGGGGGAGGGGTCTACATAGAAAGAAGTGTTAATTATTCCACCAGGAAACCCTTTTGTGCTTTTTAGATCTCACTAGTTTTCTAGGGTGTGGACTCACTTTGAGTTTGTGTGAGGAGTTAAATGCACCACTTTGTGGACTCACCTCACATTTACTTGAAGGATTAAATGTACCACCTTTAGTGCTTTCCAATACTTTTTGATAGTGAATTACTTACCTTTTCATTTTTTAGAAGGCCTTCTTGGGGATTTCATCACCTCAAGGGATGAACTTAACTCCCGTGTTCCGGCGGAGTAGAAATATCGGGAGGTGAATCCAAAGACACCTCTCTTGGGAATGAGTTAGATTTCACTCTTGGCTAAGCCTCAAAGAACTTTATACCTTTGAGAAGTGAAGGAGGAGATTTCGGTTACCGTCTCCCCCCGACTGTGTGATTTCTGATTCTTCTCATCTACGGATTTATGCCTCGCGTACCTTGCATATATCAAGGACGCCCTTTAGAAAAGCCATGTATATCCTTGTAGACAGTTTGCTAAGATGTTGTGTACTATGTGTCTACTAAAACATTTTCAAGAACATACACAAGTAGAATCTTTAAGGAGTAGCATACTAAGTCACTTGATTGTTCATGTGCAAGGTTGCTTTGCCCCTTGTTCATTGTTTGAAGACAATTGCTTGCTTGAACTCTTTGATTGTTGTCTTATGTACTTGATCAATGATAAAAATTTGTTGATGTACTTGATCTTTTAAAATGAAGATAAAAACTGAGTTCTTGAGTTGAAGTACCAACCTTTTTACAGCTTGCTTGATTTTCTATCCTGTCATTAGAGACCTGTCTTTGTTCTCTAGGGATAGCATCATTTGGTTTACAAAGTCACCTTGGAAATAATTGTCAAGTTGAAAGACTATTCTTGGTGAGAGTTTATCTCTAGAATTGTTAGCCACATTCTTGGAGAATTTTAGTGCTCTTTTTGTCCAAACCATTTCCATCAAATTCAATTTCAATTATATTTTGGCCTAGTCCAACCTCTTGATTCAAAAGTGCAAGGGTAGTCACCCTTTGATTTGAGGCACCTCTTTGACAATGTTGGTAACGCCTTTTGCAATTTCTATCTTACCATCTCCCTTTGGACATTAGAGAACTTTGATTATCCTAGTTTGGTGTTGACATTTTGTGAGGCCATCTTATCACCAAGCGTCTTCAATTCTCAGTCTTCCTTGGTCAGTCTAGGTTAGATCCTAGGTGTTGTCATGTTGCTCAACATCCAAACAAACATTAATGGTATCAATTACACAAGATGACTCTTGGTCTTCTTCTTTCTTCTTCCCTTCCCATGTTTTTCTTCTAAAGTCTTCTCTTCACATGGGATATTCTTCTCGTCTTCCTAATTCTTTTCCTCTTACTATCTAGTCTATTTTCTTCTATTTCATCTCTTCTGTCACTTCCATGCTTGATTCTTCTTCTTCCAGAACCATGAATTACAAATATCTTGCTATGGAACCTCTTTTAAAAATGGATGATCTTGAACTCATTGCTAAATTTGAAGAGTTTTGTTCCTCTAACAGTCCTTCTAGATATGGCAAAGGTGATAAACTTAAGATAAAAATAGAAAAAAGATTGAAGGAATCAGACACCTTTGCTAGAATTATCAACATGATCCTGTCACGACCTCCTTCTTCCAAAAATTTTTCATCTTCTAAATCTTCCAAGTCATACGATGATTTTTCTAAACATTCTTCATATTATAAGTCTTCTCATCATTCTTCATCTCCCAAATCTTATCACGACTATTCTAAACATTATTCAAATTCCTCATTATCTAAGTCTTCTTCTTCCACTAGGTCTTCACCTTCCTCTTCTTCACGATCTCATTCCTCTTCTACTTCTCCCAAGAGTCTTACTTCTCTTCATGAGACATAACATAATGAGCAATGGGGTAATACTTGTGATACCTCTTCCATGAAGAGTACCATACCCACATATGACGACTATGATGACTATTATGATGGCTATGATGATGAACCCTATAGTCATACCTATGATGCTTCTATTCATAAGAGTCCTCCTAGCCGTGTGCTTGTGCTTACTAGAAATGGGTCATCCCATTGGATAGATCAGGATGGTGATCCATATGACTCTGATTTTGAGAGAAATTATGATATTTGTTGTGACCAATATGATACATCTACTTCTATTGAGGAAGAAAAAAAATTTCGTGCTGATTATAAATGTAGATATTATGAGCATGTCTCCTCTAAAAATTCTCCTGCTAAAAATAAAGATTTTACTCTCAAGTAAGATCATGTTAATGCTAGACCTTTGTCTTGTGATGGTTCCATTCCATCCCCTACTTCTTCCAATACCCCTACATCTCCTAAAGTCGCCAAGTCTTCCAAATCTTTCACAAATCCTGCATCCGACATAAATTCTAATGCTTTCCATGCAATTCCCTATAGTTATCCTCAAGGGCCACCTCTTAAAGATACTCAAGCTAACCTTCACTTGGCTGCAAATACTTCTGATAATGCTAAATCTAAAGAGCCTAAGCCTTTATGCTCTATAATGCCTACTTCAGCTATTCCTTCACCATCTCTGCCAAAGTCTTCCATACAACTCCAACCTGCTTCCTTGTCCTTAGAAGTGGCTTCATGTCAAGAGGACTCTAAAACTGATACAGAAAAGAATATAAAAAAAGATCAAGATCAAGAACCCTCCATGTCATCCACTCCTTTTCATGATGTTCTCTATCTGTGTCATGGTTCTTTTGATCCTTTACACCCTTCCTCATTTATTCCACCATGTCTTAATTCTTCTCCGAAGCAAGATCAAGCTACTACCCACACCATTGAGCTTATTGATAATGAAAATAACCTTACCATGCTTGCACTTTTCAAAGATGATACTTCCATTAAAGTTATTAAAAATAGTGTTGTTAATTTCGATGTTAAGCCTATTCAAGAGACAAATTCTGCACTTGTGCTATCCAAAGATCCTTGTCAAGATCAAAGTCTTCCATCTTCTTGTTCTACCATTCCATGTTCACTTCCACTTTCTACTCTTCCTAAGTCTTCGCAAGCTTTGAATGATCTTATCAAAGAAAATGCTCTTATTCAAGATGTCTAGGATCCTATTGAAAACTCTAATGCTCACTCTAAAGATGTTGATATCCTTGGTTGTCATATAGATGTTGATGAACTTATTGATTATCTTTTTGCATCTTCCACTTCCATCCTTGGACCTCTTCCA
The DNA here is from genome assembly GCA_027943335.1 of Chamaecyparis obtusa. Lineage (NCBI taxonomy): Eukaryota > Viridiplantae > Streptophyta > Pinopsida > Cupressales > Cupressaceae > Chamaecyparis > Chamaecyparis obtusa. Next base: position 1,794,893 of record BSBK01002565.1, on the reverse strand, counting down.
CCACTACTAAGGACTTCACATTTTCCTTCCATATTGGGTCCTTATGTCCCTTCATTTTCCCCTCCTAACTCTCCTAATTTGTCATCTATCTTGGGTCCTTATGTCCCTCTTGTACACACTAAAAGGTGCACTTCTATGAACCATTACATGCAAGGTTGCTCAAGAATGAGGCCTCACAAAGCGGCTCATAGCTCTTTATGCATGGAGTTGCAAGGGACTATGGTGTATTTGCTCTCAGCTAGAGCTACAAGCTTGTGACCTTGCTAGTCAACCATACAATGAGAGATTCAAGTGAAGACAAGGGCAACAATGCCAATATCTCCAAGAATCACTATGAAGATGTAATGCAATACAACTAAAATGAGGGTGCAATCTAAGCTATGAAAGGAAAGTACAATGCAACTAATCTATGAAAGGAAATAGCAATGGATTACAATGCCTCCTATTTAGACTGTGAGCTTATTCTATTGCATAAAAGGAAATCTATACTAAGAATGCCATTATCATGCAACTAAGAAAGAAAATATGCAACTAAATGATGAAAGCAACAAGTCTTCAATATCCTCAAAAGCTTCAAATGCACCTAAAACCTGCAGCATAACATTAACATAAAAGATAGATATATGCAAATGAAGGAGAGAGCTCTCCTTTTATAAGAAATGAGGTGAAATGGACCATTGAGATTAAGAGGCAAAAAGTCTTAATCAGCAGTGGAGCTTGAAAGAGGAGCAATCCATGTGCACAAGTATCCTCTAATGAGAGTGAAGTGTTGACTTTTGAGCCTCATGTGAGACAAAAAGTGCTTTTTTTCTTTTTGTAAAAATATGAAAAATACTTTATTTGTGCAACTTAGGATAAGAGGAAAGTGGAGGCTTTTTATTTAATTAAAAGGGGAGGAGATATTCTTTTTAGGTAAATAAAAACTTAGGATAAATGGTTAGCCCATAGGATAAAAATTCAATATATGATCGAAATTAAGATTTGATCAAGAAATTGATAATGTTGAAAATATTGATTATTGATAAAAATGATTCAGGATTGATAAATCAAATAAATGGGGCCCAAAGTCTAGGCGACCATTTTTGGGTGCATGCATTTGCCCCTCTTTGACTAATGTGTGATCGATCTAGGAACACATGTAGTCAAAAAAGAATTGAAATGTGAGATCGATCTGGGATCACAAGACAACTCAGATGTGAGATCGATTTGGGATCACATCCGGACAAAGCATAAACAAAGGCCTTTGAACATGAGGTCGATTCGGGATCACATTCAAAGTAAGAGATAAGAATCTCAAATTTGAGCGACAGCTCACAAAAGATGTCTAAATCAAGAGAATCAAGTAATTGGGGATGAGAATCCCATAGGTACTGCCCCCTCAGAATCAAAATCAAAATCAGGTAGAGAGGAGAACAGCGAATTGATAAGGATTTGATCAAATCAGAATGAAATCATAATCGAAGGTAAGGGTCAATAGGTTAACCATTAGGCAATGAAACATGCCCCATCCTGACTAAAAAGATGCAGTCAAACATGAGAAAGGAGGGAATGGAATGAATATGAATGAAAGACTAGAAATTTGGAAGACATGAAAATGAAGAAATGACAATGCCCCAACAAAGAGCGAAGGATTAGGCCTCAAAAGATCAGTCAACTGCGTAGAAGAAGGGAAGATTTTGAAATGCGATTTTGACTATAAAGATGACCTTAGATTTTGATTTCAAGTCTGAAAATGGATCCAGGACGTCGAAATTAGGTAGGGGTGCAATTTTTGCGCAATTCTGAGGTGTTTTAAAAATGAGGTCAAAAAGTCAAAAGGCTATAAAAGGGGTCAAAATGTCATTTTCAAAAATCATTTGTCTTTTAGCAATTTGAGAATCTTAAGAGCTTTAGAGAGAGAAAATGGCCTAGCAAGCAGGAGTTCCCATCCACAGGCATCGATTCAAGGGCGCTCGATTGCACAACCGGCCACCACACTATCCTGCCCCGGTATGTTGTCGAAAAACTTGAGCTTTTTGAGTCATTTTTTGCATTTAATAGCTTTTTGAGCACGTTTTTCAAATTTTTAAATTTCAAAAAATAATAATTGTTGGGCGAAATATTGTGCGATACTTTAGAAGTATCGCGCCCTTTGGGGAGAAATGTTGCGCGATACTTCGCGGGTCCCCAAAGTATCACGCGACTTAAGGCACCAGTATCGTACGATACTAGGCGAAAGATTGCATGATACCGGGTGAAGTATCGCGCGGCATAAGGTATATCGCCCCGCTATAGGGAGAAGTATCACGCGATACTTCTCCAAAAAAAAATATCGTCCAAGTTAAAATTTTGATTTTTTTACGTATTTTTGAGCAAAAATGACATGGGTCTAGACAATGTTACGTTTTAGAGATGTTTTATACTGAGTTTTTTAAACATCCATCATGATATGTGCTAACAAATGGCTTAGTTTTTGGCTTGTAGGAAGTCTTTTCGGCGCTGATCATCAGAGCGCCGAAGGTGACGGGATTGAGATGTGTCCGAGATCTAGATGATCCGGGCAATGCTGATGTCCGGGCTATGGGATTCAGATACTTATTGAGATATCCGTACATCAGAGCGGACCATGAGTTGTTGACTGCTCTTGCCGAGAGATGGCATAGCGAGCACAACACCTTCCACCTGCCTACTAGAGAGGCGTCGATCATTTTAGAGGATGTCTACAGGATCTTACGAGTGTCATGTCATGGCGAGCCGGTGAGTATAATCATGTTTTGAGATATAATCATAAATGTAATATTTCCATATGATGAAAACTGACATGATTTATTTGTTGGCATAGGTGTACTATGATCAGGATGCCACTAAGGGGCGTCGACTGATCCAGGAGATGTTCTAGGATGTCACTATTCTGGATAGGCATATCAGCTAGGAGAGGCTGATAGATGATTTTGGTAGAGACTACCCAGTGCCATGTATTGTGGCTTCTATTATCTCATAGATCCTGATGACTGATCGCAGTCAGAAGGGATTCCTGCTCGGATGGGCTCGGTTACTGGTTGATTTGGTAGGTAGGCCTCGATGGATGGCATGGGGTCCTGCCATATTGGCAGAGATGTACCATGAGTTACACGAGATCGTCTACAAAGACGGTCAGACATGGGCATGTGGTGCCATCCTGGCACAGGTGTGGGCATGGGAGCACATCGCTGCGGTGCGCCCCACGATTCAGCCGAGGGAGAGGAGGTACCCTTTTATCTATAGGTACCTCAGGTTCATATCACATGCCCATACTAGGGATGTGACGTATTACAGGAGGATTTTGGATGAGATAGCCTCATTCACATGGAGGCCATACAAGGAGGTGGAGGTCTGGGGAGATGCAGTTGATGAGCTGAGCTACATGCTGTGCACTCGGCCACTGGTAGGTCAATATGCGGAGATAGTCAAGAGATTCTACATCACTCGGGTGTGGCGGCAGTTTGGGAGGTAGCAGCGAGTCTCGATAGAGACTACTACATATGTCAGGGCCAGGGACGAGGAGGGTCATGGGTGGCTACCCATGTTGGATTATCAGCAGGTTGTCGCAGAGACAGCGGGTATCAGGAGCGAGCCCTAGGAGTATTTCCCAGATGTGGCAGATGCGGGGGCCGATGCGGCATACAGGGCAGAGTGGCGGAGGGTGCCATTCCCTCGATTTACAGTACCAGATGCACAGGTACCAGCGCAAGGAGGAGACAGAGGGGATGACGGGGGAGACGGAGGGGACAGAGGGGATGGAGGGGATGGAGGAGATGGCGGGAGGGGGAGAGGGAGGAGGATGGAGAGAGGAGAGGGATCAAGATCAGGTGGCCGAAAATGGTCACGGGGATAGAGATCGGCGATGCCCGAGGATGAGGTGAGACCAGCTCGCCGACAGGCAAAGGCACAGCAGGAGCAGTCTGCGAGTGGGGATGATCTGAGAGCCCAGATACAGGCTCACGAGGCAAAGATACAGCAGCTCTGGATTACTATAGCCGTGAGAGACCAGCAGTTACTGGATCTGAGAGCGGAGCGAGATCAGCAGATAGCCAATCTCAGGGCAGAGATAGCACGCCGTGAGGCGATGGCACAGGCAGATGCACTAGAGCTCTGACGGGAGTCAGCGAGAGTAGCCTACTATCACAGACTCTACCTGCAGGCTATTCTAGAGGGTGAGAGAGCACCATCATACTCTCAGAGGGCCGAGGTATCAGATGTGGTACTCGATAGGAGAGCTATGCCTCCTCCACCACCACGAGCTCCTCATGAGGGTGGTAGCGAGTCTTAGGGTTAGGTCTTAGGTTGATAGATGTCTATACATATCTTGAGACATTGATCCAGATTATGGGATCTCATTTATATATTGTATCATGACATTGATGTATATATGAGATTACTGGATGTTTGATTGTATCATGTGTTTATGTCTCTCTTGTGATGGATGTATCAGTTTATGTATATTGTCTTGTCATTTTGCTAAAAAATACTTATGTATATGCTTATGTATGTTCTCTCTCAAAGATGTATGTTTTAATTCTCATGTGTATGATATAGACTCATGTTTCTTGAAAATGACAGTTTTGATATAGATATGATGATATGATTAACCCCTTGTGATGAACAGGAATAGGTTCGAGATGAAAAGGACAAGAAGTGAAAGACATGATCGAGAAGAAGGAAAGGTGAGCGCAGTCGACTGACAGGTCCACGTAAGATGAAAAGGAGAGCTCTCTCCATGTGCAAGAAATGCAAAACTAGACTATCATGACCCTAAAAATGCAAGCTACTATGAAAGTGGTTGACTTGCAAGGTCACAACGCTTATAGACATCTAATTATCATCATCGAGCGTTATTGGTAGCATCGTAAGATCATACAATGCACACTAGCATAACTATGTGGATATGAATATGATCTTTATCAGATAGAAATGTGGGAATCCCACCTAGGCATCAAAAGACATATAAGTCAAGATGACTAGTGCAGTGAGATTACCTAAGTTTGATATGGAGAGATTATGCTTGTATCAAGACACATGAAAGTCAGGATAACTAAAAGTATGCACTCGCAAAACAGTCAAGGATAATACATTTTCAATCCATAGTGTCAAGTAAGACCAGCATAAATGCTCATGATAGTTAGGATCAACAAAATGTACCCACAAGTAGATAAAGAAAGAAAAAATGTTCTCATTCCCTCAGTCTTCTAGCTATGCATCATCGAAAACTTCTTAGGGAGAGACCACTTATCAAAGAAATCCTCATAGACATCACACAGAGAAAAATAAAGGCAACATATCTCAACGAGTTGATTGTTTAAGTGCGTGTGTGTTGGTCATAGAGTCAAACTCTGAGTATCATATCTGCTTAGTGAGAAATATCACATCATATGAGACTGTTGGGTAAGACACCTGATAAGTGTTAAGAAACACTTGACGCAAGGGTAGTGTTAAAAAACACTATTTGGGGTGGTGTTGAAAAACACCTATTGTGAAATGCCCCAAGAGACAAACGCACCTAAAAGACCAATGCTAATAGTTATGCCCCCTAGACAAAGACAAAGACCAATTCCAGACTAAGCCAAATAAGGTCAAGGCATGAGGGAAAGGCTCAGTGTCGAGGACGCATGCTAACAAAGAGGAGTGCAAAGGCCTCAAGTAGCGCCTGTTTCCAAGTTTTCACCACTTGGAATCTTTATTGTAATTTTTCTCTTTTTTTCATTTTTTTTTGTATTTTTGCTACCAAGGCGCCTGTTTCCAAGTTTTCACCATGGCACATTTTCTATTTTTTTTTAATTTTTTGAACTTTTAATTTTTTTGTATTTTTTCAGGACTGTATATGCTTTTTAGGATTTTTTTAGCATCATATATCAATTTTTTTGGTATTTTTTCAGGATCATAAAATATGTACAAAGGATGCCCCCAGACAGAATGGGCATCAAGGATAGAACTTCTTGAGGTGCACAATGTTGATGGGATCAGGGAGCTGTTCTCCATAAGGATCTGACAGTAAATACGCACCGGTACCAAAAGCAGCTGTGATGACATATGGTCCAAGCCAGTTAGGTTCAAACTTGCCCTTTGGCTCTCTGTTCTGTTGGTTCTTAGGGTTCTCTCGCAAAACAAGATCACCTATTTGAAATTCTCTAGGGCAAACCTTCTTGTTGAATGCCTTGGACATACGCTTCTGATACACTCTCATATGATCAAAGGAAGCTTTACGCTTCTCATCTAGAAGTTCTAGTTCCTGTAACCTCATGGCGCGGTAATCCTCATCTGTAATCAAACCTTTGAGTGAGACTCTAAGTGATGGTATCTCAACTTCTAAAGGCAATACCGCTTCAGCGCCATAGGTAAAAGAAAAAGGAGTGGCTCCTGTAGGTGTGCGAATGCTTGTTCTGTAAGCCCATAGTGCTGAATTGATTTGTAAGTGCTAATCCCTACCATTCTTGTGCACTGTCCTATGAAGAATCTTAAGAATGGTTTTGTTAGAAGCTTCTGCCTGTCTGTTTCCCTGTGGAAAATAGATGGAGGACCAATGTTGCTTGATTTTAAACTTTTTGCATAAATGCTTTAGGTCCTTATTCTTGAATTGACCTCCTTTATCAGTGATAATCTCAGAAGGCACTCCAAACCGACAAATAATATGATTCAAGATGAACAAGGAGATAGTCTTCCCTTAAGCAACATAAAGTGGCACAGCTTCCACCCATTTTGTGAAGTAGTCAGTGGCAGTAATAATGAACTTATGTCCACCTGATGAGTTGGGATGAATTTGCCTAACTAGATCAAAGGCCCAGCGCTGAAATGGCCAATGAGAAACAAAAGGGATCAGCTCCCTACCCGGAGCATGAATCAGGTTTCCATGTTTCTGACATTTTTCACATGACTTAGCAAAGGCGACTGCATCTATCTGCATTGTGGGCCAATAATATCCCACCCTAAGCAACCTTCGAGCCATGGCAAGACCATTAGAATGTCCACCGCAAATGCCCTCGTGGATGTCAACTAACGCTTGGTTGGATTCCTCCTTTTCCAAGCACCTAGAGAGCGTCCCATCTAAACACCTCCTATATAAATCACCAGAGATGAGGGTGTGGCGAGAGGCGTTACAGATGAGGTTTCAGCGTTTAGAGTGGTTGAATGTGTCGGGGATGATGCCATCACGAAGATATGAATAGATAGCACCATATCGGAAAGACTCATGTGTGACAATGGTACAAATGACATGGCTTTCAGACGAGTCAAAGATGGGATGGCGTAGCTCTTCCACCAGGAATTCAAATCTGGATTCATGTGTCTCCAACTGAAGAAGGGAAGCTAATGTGGCCATGGCGTCTGCAGCCTTGTTCTCTATCCTAGGGATCTGTTGAAACGTCACAAAGGTGAAGTAGCGTCTCAAAGAATCAACCATCTTTTTGTAGGGTATCAATTTGTCATCCTTGGTTTGATACTCCTCATTAACTTGGTTGATGATTAAATGGGAATCCCCAAAGACATGTAACTCTGTGATGTTCCATTCTATAGCCATTCTCAAGCCATTGGTTAAAGCTTCATATTCTGCAATATTATTCGTACATGGGAATAAAAGTTTGTAAGACTTTGGAATATTGTACCCATGTGGAGAAACAAATAATACTCCAGCACCTGATCCATTTTGCATGCGGGAACCATCAAAGAACATTGTCCAAGTGCGAGTAGTCGTATACAAGATGTGTTCATCTGGAAATTCCACTTGGACCGACATACTATCCTGAATTGGGAAATTAGCTAATTGGTCAGCAATAGCTTGTCCTTTTATGGCCTTCCTTTCAACGTACTCTATGTCAAATTCAGTTAGGACCATCATCCATTTAGCAAGTCTACTCGTGAGGGCAGCCTTACTAAGCAAGTACTTAAGAGGATCAATTTTTGCCACCAAACGTATGGTATGAGCAAGCATGTAGTGGCGCAACTTTTGAGAAGCAAACACCACTGCAAGACAAGACTTCTCAATATTATTGTAATTGATCTCATAAGAGACTAGAGTACGGCTGATATAGTATATGGCCCGTTCTTTCCCAGTATCATCTGATTGAGCCAACAATGCCCCCAGGGAAGTGTCTGTAGCTGAAATATATAAGATCAATGATTTCCCTGGAATAGGAGGCATTAGGATCGGAGGATTAGCCAAGTACTGTTTGATTTGATCTAGGCTCTTTTGACAATCCTCATTCCAAACACAAGAAGCGCCCTTATGCAATGTCTTGTTAAAGGGTTGCGCCCTATCTGCAAGTTGAGAAATAAACCTCCTAATCGATTGAAGACGTCCCTGAAGACTTCTCATTTGGATGATATTTTGAGGAGGTGGCATATCTAGAATTGCTTGGACCTTTTCGGGGTCAACCTTGATACCTTTTGCTGATATTATGAATCCTAAAAGTTTCCCTGAGGTGACACCAAATGCACACTTCTTTGGATTCAATCTGAGTTGAAACTATTCCATGCGATCTAGAATTACTTCCAGATCATCGAGGTGTGTGTCCCGTTGTCTTGATTTTGCCAAGGTATCATCCACATAATCTTCCATATTTTTGTGCATCATATCGTGAAAGATAGTGGTCATAGCTCTTTGGTAGGTTGCTCCTGCATTCTTTAATCCGAATGGCATGACGTTCCAGCAATAGGTTCCCCATGCACATGTGAACACTATTTTCTCTTGGTCTTCGAGAGCTATTTTGATTTGATTATACCCTGAGAAACCATCCATTAGAGAGTATATGTCAGAGCCCGCTGTCATGTCCACTATCATATCAATGTTTGGAAGTGAAAAATCATCCTTTGGGCATGCTTTGTTTAAATCTCTAAAATTTGTGCATACACGAATGGACCCATCATGTTTGGAAACTGGTACTATGTTTGAGATCCATTCTGCATAATCGATGGCTCTAATGAATCCAGCTCTCAAAAGTTTTTCTAATTCCCCTTTGATAAGGAGAGCTACATGGGGATGCATTTTTATGAGTCTCTATTTTACTGGTTTGACACCTGGAGCTATGGATAAGTGATGCATTATAAGATTTGTGTCAAGTCCTGGCATGTCTGAATAGGTCCATGCAAAGTTAATTTTCTTCTTTTGTAAGAACTGTACATATGCCTTGGTCTCTTCTTCTGATAAAGACTGAGCAAGATGGACTATCTGAGGATTTTCTTTTGTGTTCAAATTGACTGGCTTTGTTGGCTCAATCAATACTGATGATCTATCCTAGAAATAACTCGGCAAGTTATTAAGTACCCCATCCTTAGGTGCCTCAAAGAGGTTTTCACCCTTAGATGCGTCATTTCTTTTTACTATTTTTGGTTCTGATACCGCCACAAAGTGGTTTTCGCCATCAGACCTATTTTTCTTTTTTTCTTTCTCTTTTATTTTTAGACTGAGGTACTTAATATCAGGCTCTGTCATGCTAGTTGTTGGTTCACTGGTGGAAGAAGCCACAGGTTCAAGAGCATTCAGATAGCAGGCAATTTCGTAATCATTCTAAAAAGTGAGGAAGATAGGCTCTTGATGGCGCTGAGACCAGTCAATTAGGTCAAAGTGAACAAGGGGTAGGTCAATGACTGGTTCAATGTTATTTATACGAAAGGTGTCATCTCTGGTGACCATATAATCAGAGTTCATCAAGTCTTCTCCTAAGATACCCGAATTAGGATTCATTCTATCAAATGAAGCATCGTCCACTAAGGCAATTTGAGGAGTGCAATCCTCTAGTCCTACACTAAGCTCGTTAGCCGCATCGGGTTGGGTACTATAGGCATGGACAATATCTACATCTAGATCAACTGTTGCATCTGAAAGTGAGTCCCATTCATATTCATGGGAGTCTGTGTCTAAGTCATCATTTGGGCCTTGTGATGTAGAAGCCTCAAGGTTAGGAAGGGTTTCCCCCTCTCTAGTGCTAGTATTGGTACTATCCGTCGCAGCTAGGACAGTAACACTTTCCTTTATCGATCTAGCAGCCATATAGTCACTATCCGTCGTAGCTAGGATAGTAGGACTGTCAGGTATCAAATCTGTGGAATCTCCCCAAAGGAGATTTGTCAAGGGCACCCAATCATTAGACACCTCTTATTGATTAGAAAGATCAGGTGCATAGTCTGAGTCACTGTCACTGTCCATCGCAGCTGGGACAGGGACACCTTTCTTCTTCTTATTCTCAAAACCTAAGCCAACTGTGGACTTATTCTTTCGTCTGAAAAGAGCATGATCAAGAGGCTCGGCTTTAGCATCTAGCCTATGACTAAGGGGACCATATCTTGGATATCTCATATTTTTAACCAGTGTATACCCTCTCCCATAAGCTTCAGGTGAAGGAGCAAAATTCTCGTTGTGTTTGTATTTTCTCTCGTGATAGATCCAGTCCCTTACGGCAACTTCTTCTTTCTCTTCCTGAATGGGAACCGAAGATTCAACAAATTTTCCAAATAATGTCATTGCTGATGATGAAAGCTTCACATTTGGTGATGGTCTCCCATAAGACCTAGGAGAGATTGGCATGTTTGTAAAAGAATCAATTTTATAATCTCCCATCCCAAGATCTATGGTCTTAAACCTCTGCTTGCATTGTTCAAGTGAACTACTAGGACTGTTAGCTTCCCTATTCAAAGGTACATGTGATCTGGTGGAAATGTTATTAACTGACAAAGCACTATCTCCAGGGATGCAAATTTCTACACTGTTATGGGGAAACTTAACACACTGGTGATATGTTGATGGGACTGCTTGCATTTCGTGAATCCATGGCCTACCTAGCAAAATGTTGTAGGCTAAAGGTCCAACATCAACAATTTGAAATAAGATATCTTTTTCTACTGGACCAATGCGAATAGGCAAAATGGCCAATCCCTTAGAACTTCTTTCTGCTTCATCATATGCTTTGATCGTGATCTTTTTCCTTGTGTCAATGACATTCTCAGAATATCCTAGAGCTAGCAACAAACTCATGGTACAAATATTGAGCTCCGCACCCCCATCTATCAGTACACGCCTGACATGGGTTTTATGAATCATGACTTCGATGTGCAAGGCCAAGTTATGTGGGTGACTGATGGATTTGTCGTCTTCTTTTGAGAAGGTGAGGTAATGAGGGCTAGCCAAATGGTTGACCATATGCTGGAATTGATCAATATCTAAGTTGTTAGGGACACTGGCTGCTCGCAAAGCATCTTCAAGGACACGCTTATGTTTAGGGGACAATTCTAAAATCTCAAAAATGGATATCTGCGTGGGTGTATGTTGTAATTGGTCAATAAGATTATAATTGGAATCAGGACCAATGGCAGATTTAGGAGGAACGCCTTTAGACATGGGTTGCTTAGACTTGCTAGTGCTAGGACCTCTGATGATAATGGGCGCTTGGGCCTGGCCCCTAGTGACAGCATTGAGGGACTGGGGCATTCTTTGTGAGTGAGGACCTCTTATCACCACAGCGGGTCTTTCATCAGTCATAGGAGTTGATTCCACATTATGTCCATAAGGATCTTTCCCTCTCATCATGTTGACACTATCATCCACAACTTCAAGTATGTTAATAATGTTCTCCGCATTTGTGTAGGTGTAGTTGATAGCCGCCTTGCCATTCTTAGAATTCTCTCCTTTCTCATATTTAGGCAAGGGCTCTTTAAAGGCTTTATGATCCACATTAGTGGTTAACCCATCAACTTGTAATTATCCTTTTTCAATAAGGTCTTGGACAAGATGCTTGAGTTTAAAACAATTTTCTATGTCGTGTCCAATCCCATTATGGAAAACGCAAAAAGCCTTAGCATCCCACCAATGAGGTAAAGGATCCGATATACGATGTTTTGTAGGATCCTATGGGTGTGCCAAATTATGAGCAACTAATGTCTTAAAAACATCTGCATAAGATTCTCCCAATTTAGTAAATTATCTTTTCTCCATTTTAGATCTCCTTTGATACTTAGGTTTGTCTTGTTGTGTTGAAGACGTCTGCAGCTTCATAGCTTGAACTGCATGAGAGAGGTTAAGAACTCCTTCATTTTTGGGTTGAGATGAGTCTACAACTCCATCGTTGACCACTTGCTTGTTTTTGTTCCAATAGGAGTTATTTTTGTCCTTGTTACCATTAGTATTGTTATTTTGGCTATTGTTGTTATTTGTTGGTTTAACCAAAATTCCTTGTTCTTTTAGGACATCCTCAATGCGACATGCCACCTCTACCATAGCATCAAAGGAATTAAATGGGATTTTCTTGACTTCATATCTTAGTTCTGGTATTAGATTGCTCATAATGATATCAATTCTCTCCTCCTTAGGGATTGTCCTTGGGTATTTTGAACACAATCGCCTCTAGCATTGTAAAAATGCAACAAAAGATTCCCCTTGATTTTGCTTGAGTTTGCACAAATCAAGCATTGTGACCGACCTTGATAAGTTGTAAGCAAAGTGCTGAACAAACCTTTGGACAAGTTCTTTAAATGTCTTTACTGGAGGGGAAAGGTTGGTGAACCACTCCATGGCTTGACCTTTTAAGCTCCTTGGGAATAATCTCATCAAGTAGGAGTCTTCATGGTGAAAGGAAAAGCTCATTATGTAGAACTGTCAAACATGGTCGTGAGGGTCACCAGTGCCATCATATTTGTCATATGTTGGGAACTCAGCTTTCTTAGAGAATTCTACCATCACCACACTTTTGTCAATGGGGTTATGACATATGGAGTCCAAATGAAACGTGCTCTTGGGAGCCTTCATCCTATCTATATCCTTTTGCATTTGTAAGATCACCTCATCAATTGAAGGACTCTATTTCTTGATCTTTTGGTGAACATCAAAATTATATGGAACTTTAGCGCCTTTCTTAATAAGACTTTCCAAGAATTGATCTTTGTTTTGTTCCACATATTGCTCCACATATGCTTGAAAGGATGGTTCTTGTTGCATAGTCATGAAATCCATATGATCAAATTTAGCATAACTTCCTCCATGTTGTGAGCCATGATGTGCTCGTTGGGAGGGTTGCTTTGAATGTCTATGAGACGACTGTCTCCTATGATGGTCATATCTTGAAACCCTTCTTCCTCTAGGGCTTGGGGATCGTGAGGGTGTCCTTGATCTTCTTCTAGGACTTGGGGAAGGGGTAGATGGGGGTGAGTTGGTCCCACTATTGGTTCCCCTCCTGTTAAATTGGCTTTGTAGTTGTTGTGCGTAGAGTCTATCTTCTTCTTCTTGGGTGACTCTTTTCTATATATCCAACAACACACGTTCCTCTTCCTCTAGTTGTCTGAATTTTTCCTTTTTAGCAGCTTGTTCATCCAAATAGGCTTGCTTCTCTCTCTCAATGCTTCTCAATCTTGTATTTGCATATCAAGAGGTGTCTTTAAGTGGGGAGGGTTGTCTCGAATGCCTTATTGCATTGGCTGTGTTTATGTGGTGATCACTAGATTCGTTGTTCTGGTCTTCGTGTTGTGACCCTGAATCTGAGTGAGCTTGCTTATGATGTCTCTCGGCTCGTTGGTGAGCATCAAAATACCTCACATTGTTGGGAGGTGACCCGGGTGGACTAGCATGAGAAGAACCACCATACTCTCTTTTATGTCATTGGAAGATATCCTCAAGAGTTTGATTCATGGCTTCTCTCTGTTGTCGGGTGAAAGTGTAACTCATGTCCATACTTGATGAAAGTGGTACAAAAGAGGTGCTCACTTCACTAGGATTAGTTCCCGGATTAAAACAAACCTCAGATTCACTCTTAGGAGATTGATCAAAAAGGGGTCATTTTCCCTTATGTTGTCGATGGGTCTTAACAGGTGGTAACTGGCTAAAGGCAACAGGTGGTCGCTTCCCTTGATTGACTTGGTACCTTGTCGTAACTGACATGAAAGAAAGATACTCTTAATGAGAAGGTGATCTCTCAAAGTGTCAACACCAAACTAGGATAATCAAAATCCTCTATTGTCCAAAAAAGAAATGAGAAGATAAAAAAAAGGGCTTTACCAACACTGTTAAAGAGGTGCTTCAAATCAAAGGGTGACTACCCTTGCACTTTTGAATCAGGAGGTTGGACTAGGCCAAAAGATAATTGAAATTATGATTTAAATGAAAGAGATTTAGATAATAAGAGTACTAAAATTTTCCAAGAATGTAGCTAACAATCTTAGAGATGAACCTTGGCACCAAGAATGACCTTCTAACTTGACAATTATTTCAAGGTGATTTCATAAATCAAATGATGCTATCCTAGAGGACTAAAACCAGAAATTTAGAGTCAAGACAGGTCTCAAACGTCAAGGCAAGAAGCCTACTCTAAGACCTATCCTGATTAACAGCAACTGAAACTGACCAAATTGTAAGCACGACAAAATTTAACCAAGCGATATACTCCAGGCTACTGGGGTGATATACCTATAACCGCGTGATACTTCACATGACGCCAGGTGATATACCTCAGCACTGGCGGGCGATATACTCTAGGTTGGTCGAGCAATAGTCCGTCAAGGGTGAACTATCGTGTGATATTGCTCTTCAAAGCAGGCGATATTTCTAGCAAGCGTGAAGTATCGTGCGATATTTCGCTTTACAAAGCACGATACTGTTGCAGAATTGTTCAAATCTTGACCAGAATTGTGTAAAATTTGCATTTTTGAGTCTACTTGGTCAAAATTTTTAGTCTGAGGGTTGATGTTTTCAATTTCAGTCACAATATTAGCAGAATTTTGGTAGGTTTGCAAATAGTGAGGGATCAAACATGTCTCAAGCACTTGAAACAAGGGCAAAAGCAACCTTGCCAAGATAAACACTTGTGATATCAGAATTGAAAAAGTACCCTATGAATGCTACCGATTGTTTGTATGTAAGAACATTTTCACTGGCATCACACAACCGAAGATAATTCAAGCAAATCTATCCTAAAAAGTCAAGGCTCAATGCTTACCAACTTAGCCCACAACTTGATGCCCCCTCGCCTCACACCAAGTGGTTACCCACAAGAGATGTTGGCTTTGTCGTGGAAATGTCAAATGACACAACCAAAGGGACACATATGGTGAGTATCTTAAGGTGATCCGGGTAACCCACTTGGATCAATCCTTGCACTAAGAAGATAAGCGGCTAAACAAGGTGGCTTCTATCTAATGGTTCTTAATAAGGATTTTCATTCACAACACCCCTCTTGCTCCTCATAAAGGACTAGGACCTTGCGGCCTCAAGAGTACCTTAAGCATTCTTGTTCAATTTTTTCCCCATGGTCGCAATCCCATGAGCTACTCACATCAAATGAAGATAAGTGTTATGTCTACCAAGGTTTTTGGTGTCCTTGATAGCCTTGAGATTATAGTGAGTTGGAATCACTTGCCACCAAAGAAAATGATGACAAGGTTGTCCCCACTTGAGTCATTCCTCTTGATTGCTCAAGAGCAGGCCCGCTAAAGGATCCTAAACTAAACAAAGAATAGATCAACTCTTGAGGTTCAAGGTTTTTGGTTCACCACAAGGGTGAAGAGCATACTCCCCTATCTCAAGAATCTCTCCCAAACACACCAAGCAAAGAGGTTCAATTACTCCCTTGCTTCCAAAACCTTAAGATGGGTCAAGATTTTCTGGTTCACCTAAAGGTGAAGAGCATACTTCTCCTACCACCTCAAAATCTCTTCCACAAGGTTTTAAAGATTCCTAATACAATTAGTGAATGCCACACTTGAAAGGAAAGCAAATAAACAAGCAAGAAACTTTTTTTTTTGTTTTTATGCTTGGGCAGCTCTGCAAAAACTGTTAGTAGCACTCTTTGACATGTGTTTTTAGCAATTTTCAAGCAATGAGAGCACTTACAAACACAACTTGTTAGACCCACAAGGTTAGCAAAATCAAAATCCAAATGTAAATATGCAATAAACTGATAGATTCAAGCTAAAAGATGCAGGTTAGACCTATCAAAATGCAATAAAATAAACCAGCAAACTAAAATGATCAAATTCAGAAGATAAAACTAGAAATCCAGGTCTCTGTCAGATCAAGCGATATACCTCAGACTTCACCAGTATCGCGCGACATAGTTTCCTATAGTCGCGCGATATACCTCAGTCTGGGCGATACTTCGCACGACGCCAGATGATACTTCGCACAATGCTAGGCGATATACCTCAGTACTGGCAGGTGATTCTTCTCTCACGTGAAGTGTCGCACCGCTATACAAAGGTATATCGCACGATATTTTTGAGAAGTATCGCACGATACTCTGAGACAGAAAACTAGAACTGCAAATTTTTTGAAAAATAATCCAAAAAATGATGAAAATGCCAATGAAATAAAGGACAAAGCCTATCTACTCTGCCCCACGGTGGGTGTCAGAAATGTACACACTAAAAAGGTGCACTTCTATGAACCATTACATGCAAGGTTGCTCAAGAATGAGGCCTCACAAAGCGGCTCATAGCTCTCTATGCATGGAGTTGAAAGGGACTATGGTGTATTTGCTCTTAGCTAGAGCTACAAGCTTGTGACCTTGCTAGTCAACCATACAATGAGAGATTCAAGTGAAGACAAGGGCAACAATGCCAATATCTCTAGGAATCACTATGAAGATGTAATGCAATACAACTAAAATGAGGGTGCAATCTAAGCTATGAAAGGAAAGTACAATGCAACTAATCTATGAAATGAAATAGCAATGGATTACAATGCCTCATATTTAGACTATGTGAGCTTATTCTATTGCATAAAAGGAAATCTATACTAAGAATGCCATTATCATGCAACTAAGAAAGCAAATATGCAACTAAATGATGAAAGCAACAAGTCTTCAATATCTTCAAAAGCTCCAAATGCACCTAAAACCTGCAGCATAACATTAACATAAAAGATGGATATATGCAAATGAAGGAGAGAGCTCTCCTTTTATAAGAAATAAGGTGAAATGGACCATTGAGATTAAGAGGCAAAAAGTCTTAATCAGTGGTGGAGCTTAAAAGAGGAGCAATCCATGTGCACAAGTATCCTCTAATGAGAGTGAAGTGTTGACTTTTGAGCCTCATGTGAGACAAAAAGTGCTTTTTTCCTTTTTGTAAAAATATGAAAAATGCTTTATTTGTGCAACTTAGGATAAGAGGAAAGTGGGGGCTTTTTATTTAATTAAAAGGGGAGGAGATATTCCTTTTAGGTAAATAAAAACTTAGGATAAATGGTTAGCCCATAGGATAAAAATCCAATATATGATCGAAATTAAGATTTGATCAAGAAATTGATAATGTTGAAAATATTGATTATTGATAAAAATGATTCAGGATTGATAAATCAAATAAATGGGGCCCAAAGTCTAGGCGACCATTTTTGGGTGCATACACCTCCATCTCCTATCTTTCCTCAAGATCAACATAGATGCATACCCTTGAATCCTTTTCATCCATCCACCCATCTACACCAGTCATATTATCCTTATTCTTCCACACATCCCAAGTCTTTTGGAAGTAACTTGAATGTTCAATATAAGAAAAAGAAATAATACAAGAATCCATCAAAGAAAGAAGATCACCATGTCTCCTCTAATTGACATGGGGGCATAAAGTCAAAAGAGATATCTAAGAAGAAAACTACAAGAGAAGTATGGGTTCCAAAATCCATCATTCAAGATATTCTCTCTAAGTCATCAAAATGAAATAAAAAGCCTAAAGCTATATGGATTCCAAAGTCTCTTGTAAGAGAGTCTCATGTTGAACAAAAAGTGAAGTTGACATTCAAGCTTTCCAAGACTTCCACCTCATATTCTTCCAAAAACATTCTTTCATTCCATGCACCTGAACCACAACCTCTACTAAACATTTGCCATATTCCTTCACGTATTCCTTCATTCAATTTTTCTCCATCCTCTTGCCACCCTCCAAGGTGTGCGTCAATGTTGATCTTGCCTTCCTTTCCATCTACTCTTTCACAATCCTTCCATTCATTATTCTCTTGCCTTCTATCATTTTTCCTCATTTGCATATTTCTCCTATCTTCCAACTCCACTCGCTTTACATAAAACTGTATCCTCCATTTTTCTCTTCCATCTTCCTTTCCCTATCAACATCTTTGAGCATATAATTTTGAATCCTTAGCATATCATGGTTTATCCTTTTAAGGAGCATTATCTAAAAGCTTGCCTTCTTCCAAAAATGAAAAAAGAGAAAAAAAAATTTAAAAAAGAGGAAAAAATTAAAAAATTAAAAATGTGCTTTGGTGAAAACCTGGAAACAGGCACCTTGGTAGCAAAAGTAAAGAGAAATAAATTCGTCCTATGGTGAAAACCACTCCCTTGTGGCACCTTGGATAAGTATCGTGATGAAAACTTGGCAATCAGGCATCATGCGTAGTTCTTCTACATATTTCATCTATTCCGTCTTCTCTCTTTGATCTTGACAATATTGGCCTATACACACAAAATTTGGTTATCTTGTGAGCTATCTTATGATGATCTTGCTTTCGTTCCTTTCATGTTTAGCCTTCATATTCATTTTCCTTCATTCATTCTAGCATTTTGCTATTTTTTTTCCTCCCTTTGGTCTCGATTTAATAAAAAAAGAGTAAAACACGATGCTATGAAGCCTCTTGACATGTCTACTCCTTTGGACTACATCCCTTCTTTCTTTTGCAGCACACTTTTGTGACTTATCCTATGCTAGCCTCTCATTACTTATCCAAATGTGATTTACATGACAATTTTTCCCTAGCTTGGGTACTCTTGAGGAGTTTGACCTTGAGGATTTCTTTCCTTCATTCGCTTTCATTCTCCTTTCCTCCATCTCATTCACCAGCTTGCTCATCCATCTTGTCCCTCACCTTGCTAGACATTGGGACTACACGATGTGATCTTGCTTGGGAGTTTGATGCCCATTTTGTCTGGGGGCATCCTTTGTATATACTTTATTGATCCTAAATTTTTTTAAAAAAAATTCATATATGATGCTAAAAAAATACAAAAAAATCAAAAAATTCAAAAAAATTAGAAAGTGTCTTGGTGAAAACTTGGAAACAGGTGCCTTGGTAGCAAAAAATACAAAAAAATTATAAAAAGTCTTGAAAAAATTATTCCAAGTGGTGAAAACCTAAAAACGGGAGCTACTTGAGGCCTTCACACCCCTATTTCTTAGCATGCATCCTCGACACTTAGCCTTTCTCTATCATGCCTTGTCCTTGTCACCTTGGTTTGGAATTGGTCTTTGTCTTTGTCTAGGGGGCATCACTATGTTAGCATTGGTCTCTTGGATATGCTTGTCTTTAGGACACCTCACAAATGGTGTTTTTCAACACCAACCCAACTGTGTTTTTCAACATAACCCCTAACATCGAGTGTTTTTCAACACTTATCAGTTTGGTCTTATCCAGTTTGGTCATGTGATCTTACCTGCTTGCATGCATTCAATCCTTATCCTCGAAACTCAATATCAGTTTACACACTTAAAATTTTTAAACACAACACTTAATGCTTGAGCTATGTTATGATTTTTTTCTTTGTGTGCTGACTGTTATTGATTTTCGTTGAGTGTCCCTATCTAATAAGTCTCTCCATGATGCGTAGCTAGAAGACTTGGGGCATGGAGCATGTTTTTATTTGCTTTCTGCTTGTGGGTGTCGTCTTGAACCTCTTTAGTGTCTCTTGTTGTCTCCTTGACATAGTTAGGATATTTAAGGCATCATCCTTGATAGTTTTTGCACAACCGTTCTTATGGTCATTCTGGCATTTATGCCTTGATGCAAGTGTGGTTTTGCTACATTAAATTGGGTAAGCTAACATTGCAGTCATCTTGACCTTTATGTCCTTGATGCTCATGTTAGAATCTTTCCACATTCCAATCTAATATAAATCACATTCATATCTTCATAGTTGCATTTGTGACTAGTGATGATTGTGTGATCATCTGATGTCTGGTAATAATGGCCCTATGATGAAAATAAGTTCTTTTACATTCTCTAATGAATGATGAACACAAAAATCCTATGTTACCCTATTGCAAATACACCTTTGCATTTTCATGTAGCTTGCATTATTTAGACTTCGTGTTAAAATTGCACTTTTAGGCTGCATTATGAGTTTGAGAGGGTTTCCTTCATCTTTCTTGTGGACTTTTAGTCAACAGTGGTCACGTTTTGATCTGCATTTCCTTATCTTCTTTCATGATCTCAATTGAAATTCCCTATCTTAAGCAGTTGATTGATTTTGGGACATCTTTTTTCTTGAGGCAAATTCTCT
The DNA here is from genome assembly GCA_027943335.1 of Chamaecyparis obtusa. Taxonomy (NCBI): domain Eukaryota; kingdom Viridiplantae; phylum Streptophyta; class Pinopsida; order Cupressales; family Cupressaceae; genus Chamaecyparis; species Chamaecyparis obtusa. The sequence goes on along the minus strand of BSBK01002565.1, from coordinate 1,774,683 downwards.
TTCTTCTCTCCATTTCTTTCCATTTCTTCCAAACTTCTATCTTCCATTCGCTTTCACCCCACTTCTTTTCTTCTAATTCAACCTTGGGGCATAATCTTTCTTGGTAAGCTACCTTAGTTTTGTGATTCTTATATCTTTCATCTTACATCAAGAACCTTATCTTTAGTTCGATTTGATCAAATTTATCAATTTACTATTTCTCCTCTATCTCATTTCGATTTTGATCATGAAGGGGCAGTACCTACCAAACTTCATTACTTGATTTAGCTTTATCAAATTTATCAATTGCTTCTCTTGGGGCAACCTTGCTTGAGATTCTTATCTCTTATTTGAAACTTGACAATTAACTATTCACAGGTGTTGGCCTTGTCTTTTTCAGTCTGCTTATCTATGTCCTGATGTGTTCCCATCCGTCGAACACACATCTGGGTTGTTTTGTGATCCCAAATCGATCTCACACTTCAATTCCATTCTTTGACTGGATGTGATCCCGAGTCGACTTCACATTAGTCAAAGAGGGGCAAATGTATGCACCCTAAAATGGTCACCTAGACTTTGGGCCCCATTTATTCAATTTGTCAAAATCAATTCCTGAATCAATAATTGCCATATATTCAAATCAATCTTTTTGATCAAATCATAATTATTTAAATTATTTCAATTCTCCCTGAGGTTTGAATATTTCATTAAATTTTATTTAATTAAAAGAAATAAATCCCTTTTTAAATAAATAAAATAATGTTATTTAATTGAAATTAATATTCCTTAAATGAAATAATGTTATTTAATTAAAATTCATTTTTAATTAAATGATTTTATTTTATTTAATTAATATTCATCTTTAAATTATATAATCTTATTTTATTTTATTACAAGAGATATTATTCTTTTAAAATAAATAAAATCCTCTCAAAAGATCTTTTGTGATGAAAAAAGAAATAAGTGAAATAAAAATAAATAAAATAAAGAGATTTCTTTTTCTCTCCATACTTTCTAAAAATTAGATTTCTTTCCTCTTTTTACATTAATCCCACATTGATCTTGGAGATGCAATATCTTCCACAATTTCTTATATAAGGAGCTCTCTCTTTCTCAAAAAAAAATCTAGAATTTTCATATTATCATTATGCTGAAGATTTTTTTGACAACATTAGAGCTTTAGAAATCATCATTTTAGATTGCACATTTAGTTTAATTTTCATATAGATTAATTAGTGAAGTAGTTTATTTCTTGTATTGCATATAGATTAATTTCAATAAAATAGTTTATTTCTTGCAATCATATAGTTTAATCTTCATTTCAATAAATTAGTTTATTTTCTTTCATTTGTAATCATATAGATTAGTTTCATTTGCATGCAAAACCTTGATTCAATGGAGATTAGCATTCTTGCTTCTCCTCCTTGAATCTCTCATTTTGTGGTGTACTTGCATGGGTTCAATCTAAGGGCCTCATAGAAAGCCATGCACTCTACAGATAGAGAGCTATGAATTGATATTTAAGAGCTCATTATTGAGTATCCTTGAATGCAAGGATTCACAGAAGTGTGACACTTTTATAGCACACACCTTCTATCATTGCAAAATAGATTAAACTCATTTGATGCAAATTCTCCACCTTGGTCAGATCTCAGACACTTCAGGTTTTTACCTGTCTCTTTTTCAACCTTAGCCACATACCACTTAAAGAATTGAAAAGCATCATATTTTTCCTGTAAGAACAATACACGCATCATTCTGGTATAATCATCAACAAACAGGATAAAATATCTAGCACCACAATAGCTTTGTACACCCATCAGTCCATAAAGGTCAGTATGAACCAAATCTAAGATATTATCAGAAGTAAAGGTTTTGCTCTTGAAACTAGACTTAGTCATCTTACCCAACTGACATTCTTTGCACATTACATTCTCAGGTTTCTTCAATCTAGGTAGACCTCTCACTTTCTTTTTCTTGCTAATTTCTACTAGATTATCAAAGTTGACATGACATAGCCGCTTATGCCATAACCAAATATCATCAAGTTGTGCAATCATACATGTTTCTTCAGATAGGTCTAGATAGAACAAATTACCTCTTATTTTTTCTCCACTTCCAATCAGTTCACCTGTGGCATCAAATATTTTGGCCTTCCTGTGATGAAATTCCACTTGGTAGTGTGTGTGTGAAAATTATACCTGATCTGTAAACACAACACTCAGTAAAACATTAGAGGTTAGTGATAATCAAAATCGTGCAAAATTGAAAGCTATCTAACCAAGCGATTTACTGCCTTCTAATAGGTGCGAGATTAATGTTCTTAGATTATTATCGAGATCAGTGACCTAGACGACACCTAAATGAAAGATTTGAATGCAAAAGATGGATATGAAATAAATGCAATTGAGCTATTTTTTTTAATTTTTCTATGCAATAAGAATGATAAATTGATATGATATGAATGCTATTGAAAATTGATATGCTATGCTAATCTAACAATGATATGAAATATGAATGCAAAAATAAGATTGATCTCACAAAGATGTCGATTCGCAAGAGCTTTGATTCTTCAATTCCAATTCTCTAGCGTGATTGTGCAAAATATGAGATGATTTGTGAAGAGCTGAGCCTTTAATTTATAGAAATCCAGGGCTTTGGAGGTGCATGGGAAAAAGCTATAAATCACTCAAATAACTCAACTTGATTTTTGAGTTATTTTTAAATAAAAGATAATTAACTCACAAAAATATGCAAAAGCTAAGTTTTAACTCAAAATAGAGTTTAGCTTTAATTGATAATTGATAGTTGTTTGCTTTTATGATTGTGCATGTTTTATTTATGAATTAATTTAATAATAAAGTGATTTATTTCCAACTTAACTGCTTTTAAAAATAAAACAATTGATTTATGGGTTAATCAATTATTTAATCAAAATTTTATTAAAAACTATATTATTAAATAATGACAACTTGCTTTAATTAATTAAATAAGAATTTAATCAATTATTCATATGATATTAGATTTATTGTCAAAATTAAATAATACAATTAATAATAAATATAATTAAATTTAATTACACAATTAAGTGGCAAATATTAAATCTAATTAATTAAATATGAAAATATTCAATTAATCAAATTTTAGGATAAATGTGATTTATTGCCAAATAATTATAAAATTAAAGATAATTAAGATAATTAGGAATATTACTAAGAATATTCTCCGATGCAAAATTTAAGATAATCAATTAGATTTGATGATGTTTAGATGTGCCTTAGATTAGGACTTTGATGTCGATTTCATATGATTTGATGATATAGGAGGTTAATGAACTTATAGCCCATTTTTGGGGTATTACATTTTGCCCCTCTTTGAATTACTGTGTGAAGCGCAGTGGTTCAAAGATAGTCTGTGTTTGATAAAGATATGAAACTGATTCAAAAGATAAACCGATCTCAAGATAGAAACCGATTACAAGATATTGAGATAGGAGTTGATTGATATTGAATTGATATGGAGATAATAGGTCTTGAATGACCAAAGATAATGTTCACTGTAGAAGCAAATGAACCTATTATTGCGAAAAAGTGTCAAAATGCCTGATTCTGAACCTTAGGATTGATAAGAAGTGAGTGACCCGTTCTAGACTCGATTGTCTTAGCAGAACTAGCAGATATCACATCCGAATCCTTTAGTTGCCGAAGAACCAAGGAAATAACACTATGATCTGATGGTTGCAAAAACTGATACAGATTACAAGATTAAGAGAATACCAGATTGATATGGATCGATGAATCTGATATGCCCCAAGTGATGATAGATTTGCCCCGAGCGATGAGGACTTTTGATGAATCAGTAACTAGACGTGATTGTTTGTCTTGATCACTGATGAAAGATATTGATAGACTTGATCGATATAATTTGATTTACAGACTTTGAATGATGTGCAATACCATGCCCCCTTCGGGATTAAAATTGAAATCTGACAAGAAAAGTCAGCGTTGATAGTTTAGAAGCATGTTAATTGATCTAAGAAGTGGTTATTTACATCCGAGAACGCATTCTGCATCGTTGGAAGGTCCCAAAAGACCAAGTTTGACTAGGTTTGACCATGAGTTGACCATGGTTGACCAAGTTAAAATTTTGATAGTTTGATGTAAGATAATCATTTAAGTTGAATACTAGATTTCTGTGATGATTGAAGGTCGAATATGCAAGTAGTTAATAATATGAATGATCTCAGATTTTGATTTTGATCCCGAAAAAGGATTCTACTTGCTATTTCATTGGAGGAACCTTCGTGTGAGATTCAGCTCTTGTTAGACTTGAAGATGCGATTTGAAGAATCATTTAAGCATTGAAGTTCGTTTAATCATTGTGAGATCATGTAAACATGCAAAATGCAATGAGACATGCAAAATGAAATACAACCTAAGACCTAGGACCTAGTCACTGATCATGTGTCGATTTGTTATCATCATTGAACTTTTAGGTAACCAGATAAATCAATACAATGCCCACTAGCCATGAAACCATAGACATATGAATATTGATTTGTATGTGCAAGAATCAATACAACACCCATTGGTTATACAACCATGGACATATGAATATTGATTTGTTTTCGGAATGTTGGATTAGATATAAGCACCAAGGCACAAACGCCAGGATAACCTGACTATCATGTCCATTTTGATATAGCAATTTGTACAAGCATCAAAACATAAACGTTGTGATGACCTGAGTACACCTTGCATTAAAAACACATCAAACAGCTAAGAGATCATTCTAAATCCAATATGAATTACCCGTAGTGACCCTTTATCGTTCACATCCTTAGGCAAGATTGCATTCCACAGTAGGAGAAAGAACTTACTCAAAAAGACAATAGTTAGATCAAACTTCCTTGAATTTTTTGGGTATCAATGGTCGAGGTACGCATGGCCATCCAATTCGAGATAGAGGCTCTTACAGTCGGACACCATTTCAATCCAGAATTTCCAAAGCTGTTAGATTTTCACATACAAGCAGAAGACAAAGAAAAGATTATGCCCCCAGTCATCACTCTCTAAATCCTATAAAAGACATCATCGAAGAGCTCGAAGGGACACAATATGCAAAAATCTCAATGCGAATCAGTAAGCCTACAAGGAGATAAAAGCATGAAAAGCACAGATTGTTTTCAGTTGAGTTTTGATGTTTGATTGTTGTTGATGCAAAATCCTTTCTGGAGACGAGACAGACAGACTGACTCAACTTGAAGCTTCAAAGGACTCTGAGTGGATATGACATGTCTAAGATACATTGGAGGCCATAGGATATGACATTGATTGCCCCCAAGTTTGAACATTGATAGGATACAGACGCTTGAGCTGATTGGTGTACAGACTGACTTATTGAAACTAGGATATGCAGAAACAAACCGGGAGATATGTACAAACTAAAGCAAGACTGAAAGCTGGGAAAGACCAAGATTGTGCTGATAGATGGAGCATTTTGGAACAAGTGGCACCTGTTTGCCAGGTTTTCACCATCTTGGTAGAGATTCTATTTTTGCTACCGAGGCGCCTGTTTCCAGGTTTTCACCAAGGCACTTTTTCTTTCTTTTTTCATTTTTTTGTATTTTTTATTTTTTCAATTTTTTTGTTTTTTCAATTTTTTTGTACTTTTGATATTTTTTGATTTTTTTGTGAATCATCAAGGCGCCTATTGCTAGGTTTTCACCAAGATGTTCATTTTTTCAGGACTTTTTCCGATTTTTAAGATTTTTTTTAGGACATTTACCAAGCATTGAATGCCTTAGGCATAGAATTTCTTTAGATGGAGAACATTGATTGGTTCTCGGAGCTGTTCTCCTTCAGTTGTTGAGAGTTGATAGGCACTAGAGCCAAAAGTAGCAGTGATTACAAAGGGACCCAGCCAGTTGGGTTCGAACTTCCCCTTGCGTTCTCGATGTGATTGATTTTTAGAATTTTCTCTCAACACTAGATCGCCAACCTGAAATTCTCTATGTCTGACTTTCTTGTTGTAGCCTCTAGACATTCTTTTCTGATACACTCTGAGATGATCATACGCTGCTTGTCTGCGCTCATCTAGTAGTTCAAGTTCTTGTAACCTCGACACTCTGTAGTCTTCATCAGTGACAAGTCCATGCATTTTGATTCTGAGTGATGAGATTTCAACCTCAATAGGCAATACCGCTTCAGACCCATAAACTAAAGCGAAAGGTGTAGCCCCAATAGGTGTTCTGATACTTGTTTTGTAGGCCCATTCTGATACTTGTTCTGATACTGGTTCTGATGCTTGTTTTGTTATAGTTCTGATAATTATTCTGATACTTGGTATACTTGATAGCATCTTTTTCCATTTGCAAACTCCCAAGCAAGATCATATCGTGCAGTCCCAATGTCTAGCAAGGTGGAGAACAAGAGGGATTAGCAAGCTAGTGGAAGAGATGGAAGATAAGAGAATGAAGGAGAATGAAGGGAAGAAATCATCAAGGGAAAACTCTCAAGAATACCCAAGCTAGGGAAAAATTGTCATGTAAAGCGCATTTGGACAAGCAATGAAAGGCTAGTATAGGATAAGTCACAAAAGCGTAGTGCAAGAGCAGGAAAGAATGCAATCCAAAGGAGTAGACATGTCAAGAGGCTTCATAGCACTATGTTTTACTCTTTCTTTCTTTTTTTATTAGATCAAGACCAAAGGGGAAAAGGATAGCGATAGGTGAAAATGAATGGAGGAAGATGGATATGAAGGCTAAACATGGAAGGAATGAAAGCAAGATCACCGTAAGATAGCTCACAAAATAGCCAAATATTCGTGTACAGATCAACATTGTCAAGATCAAAGAGAGAAGATGGAATGGATGAAATATGTAGAAGAACTACGCATGATGCCTGATTGCCAAGTTTTCATCATGGTACTTATCCAAGGCGCCACAAGGGAGTGGTTTTCACCATAGGATGAATTTATTTCTCTTTACTTTTGCTACCAAGGCACCTGTTTCCAGGTTTTCACCAAGGCACATTTTCAATTTATTTTATTTTTTATTTCTTTTTTTTTTTTGGAAGAAGGCAAGCTTTTTATGTAATGCTCCTTGAAAGGATAAACCATGATATGCCAAAGATTCAAAATGATATGCTCAAAGATGCTGATAGGGAAAGGGAGATGGAAGAGAAAAATGGAGGATAAAGTTTTATGTAAAGCGAGTGAGGTTGGAAGATAGGAGGAATAGGCAAATGAGGAAAATGATAGAATGTAGAAGGATAATGCATGGAAGGATTGTAAAAGGGTAGGTGGAAAGGAAAGCAAGATCAACATCAACACATACCTTGAAGGGTGGTGAGAGGATGGAGGAATCATGAATGAAGGAATACGTGAAGGAATATGGTGAATGGATAGCAGAGGTTGAGGTTTGGGTGCATGAAATGGAATAATATTTTTGGAAGGAGATGTAGTGGAAGCTTTTGGAAGCTTGAATGCCAATTTCACTTTTTGCTCAACACTAGACTCTTTCAAGAGAGACTTTGGAATCCATATAGCCGTAGGCTTTTTATTTCCTTTTGATGATTTAGAGATAATATCTTCAATGATGGATTTTGGAACCCAAACTTGTCTTGTAATTTTTTTCTTAGATATCTCTTTTGACTTTATGCCTCCATGTCGATGAGAGGAGACATGGTGATCTTCTTTTTTTGATGGATTCTTGTATTGCTTCTTTTTCTTGTATTAAACATTCAAGTTACTTCCAAAAGACTTGAGATTTGTGGAAGAAGGAGGATATGACTGGTTTAGATGGGTGGGTGGATGAAAAGGATTCAAGGGTATGCATCTATGTTGATCTTGAGGAAAGATAGGAGATGGAGGTATGTAAGGACCCAAGATGGATGGCGAATTAGGAGAGTTAGGAGGGGAAAGTGAAGGGACATAAGGACCCAAGATGGAAGGAAGGCATGAAGCCCTTAGTAGTGGTGGAAGAGGTCCAAGGATGGAAGTGGAAGATGTAAAAGGATAATCAATAAGTTCATCAGCATCTATATGACAACCAAGGATATCAACATCTTTAGAGTGAGCATTAGAATTTTCAATAGAATCATGGACATCTTGAATATGAACATTTTCTTTGATAGGATCATTCAAAGCTTGCGAAGACTTAGGAAGAGTAGAAAGTGGAAGTGAACATGGAGTGGTAGAACAAGAAGATGAAAGACTTTGATGTTGACAAGGATCTTCGGATAGCATAAGCGCATAATTTTTCTCTTATTTTTCAATAGGCTTAACATTGGAAGGAACACCATTTTTACCAACTTTAATGGAAGTATCATCTTTGGAAAGTGCAAGCGTAGTAAAGTTATTTTGATTGCCAATAAGCACAACAGTGTAAGTAGTAGCTTGATCTTGCTTAGGAGAAGACTTAAGACATGATGGAATGCATGAAAAAGGGGGTACAGGATCAAAAGAACCCTGAGGCAGATAAGAGACATTCGAAAAAAGAGTGGATGACATGGAGAGTTCTTGATCTTGATCTTTTTTTATGTTATTTTCTTTATCATTTTTGGAATCCTCTTGACATGGAGCCACTTCTAAGGACAAGGAAGCATGTTGGGATTGTATGGATGATTTTGGAAGAGATGGTGAAGGACTAGCTGAAGTAGGCATTATAGCATATGAAGGCTTAGGCTCTTTAGGTTTATCATTATTGAAAGTCTTTGCAGCCAAGTGAAGGTTAGCTTGAGTTTCTCTAAGAGGTAGCCCTGGGGGATAACTATAGGGAACCACATGAAAAGTATCAGGGCTTGTGTCAGATGAAGGTTCTGTGAAAGATTTGAAAGACTCAGAAGCTTTAAGAAATGTATGGGTATTGGAGGAAGTAGGGGATGGAAGGGAACCATCACCAGACAAAGGTTCAGCATTAACATGACCTTGCTTGAGAAGATAGTCTTTATTTTCAGTAGGAGAGTCTTTAGGAGAAGGATTCTTATAATATTGACGTTTCAAGCTAGCACGATGTATTTTATAGTCCTCAGAAGTAGTAGATGGATCATCATCAAGGTATTGTCCACAAAAGCCATCAAAATCTCTTTCAAAATCAGAATCATATGGATCACCATCACGATCTATCCAATGTGATGGCCCATTTGTAGTAAGTAGGAATGAACGATGAGGACTCTTAGGAACAGAGGTGTCATAGGTATCATTACATTGTCTGTTGTCATAGTCATCATAGTCTTCAAAGCTAGATGTGTCACTCTCCGTGGAAGAGGTATCATATTGCTCAATTTTTTTTCGGGGGCATGGTGACATGTACAAATCTTTATCAAATGGAAAAGAGTATAAAGATTCCATGGAGAACTTTTTAGATTCCTTCTCTTTCTCAAGTTTGTCAAGCTGGACTTGCATAGCTTGCAGCTGCTTCATCATAGTGGCAATCATAATTTCTTCCTCTTGTTTACTGATTCTTTGAGACATGTGTACGGATTCTCAATAGCTACTACTCTGTTCTTGACACAATGATATTTTTGACAGATTCTGGAACTAGGCTGGAAACATTGGATATCTTGCAATTTGACAATTTCTGACAACTTTCTCAAATTTTTCCAAATGACACTCTGTAGATTTGTATGACACTGGGTAGTCTATAAAACGACAGTTGGGTAGCAATGAAATGACAGTTGACAAAACTCGTATGACTTTCTGACCTACTGAGATGACTTTTGACTCCAGAAAAGAATTTTACTTCAGATTTTGCAAATTTTGAGTTTTCAGATTTGGATTGTTTGCAAATTGTATTGTCCAGATTTTGAAGGTTATACCAGATTTGATCATTTTTAATAGCCAAGTAGATAAATAAGCACGCAGAACAGCAAGCAAGTGATTCCAAGCACGTCTGAAAATAATGAACAAGGGCAAAAGCAACCTTGTGCATGAACAATTAAGTGACCAAATTGTGCTAATCCCTGAGAGTACTAATTGTGTATGTTCTGAAAAGTTTTGCAATAACACACATATACCTGAGAATGAAAAATTGGCCTCTCTAGGGTTTTTAGTAATGGTTTGACTCTGCAACTTTTATGATTCAAAGGGGTGAACTCCAATCCTGGCGCACCAGGGTTTTGACACAGTCCGAGAACTTAATCTTCAAGAGCTGCTAGGGAGATCTGACAACCCAACAATGAACCATACCCGTGGAGATTTCTTCCACAAGGACATTTATATAGCGGCTGTCACTACCATGGCAAAAATGGCTATTACCGCTTGAGGTTCCGTCAACGCAGTTTGCCCTGTGAAGGGATTGTCCGCTACGGTTAACCCTCTCTAAAGATGACTCACAATAGTATACCACAAGGGGACTTGGCTCCAGATTCAAGGTTTTGACACCTCTTCACTTTTAACCCAAACAAAGCAAGCAGATTAATCTGACACGCTAAGACAAAGTTTTGTTCCACCAAGGTCTGTGATATCAACTCCACGTGATCTATCAACCTCTCCGGGGAGAGAATGTATCAATCAATAAGAGAAGACGCACTAACCAATTTTGATTCACCAAAGCTCATGATATCAACCCCACGTGATCTATCAACCTCTCTGGAGAGAGAATGTGTCGATCAATAAGAGAAGACTCACTAACTAAGTTGAATGTGAAACGCACTAAGTATCCTCCCTACCTACAAGGATTCTATCGTCAAGGAAGGATTTCGCTAGGAATCCAATCTCTCAAGAATCACGAATAGTGTTCATAGGGCCTAATTACTATGTGAGCACAGATATATTTTCGAAAGTAAATCTACCAAAAGCATTCAAAAAGAAGAAAGAGGAACACTTAACGCTTAAAGAAAATATGAGATGAGTCCACAAGTTGGAACACTTAACACCTCACATAAGCTAAAAATGAGTCCCCAACTTAGAAAACAAGTGAGTTCCTAAAAGCACAAAAGGGTTGCCAAGTGGAACATTTAACGCTTCTGTCCTGTTGACCCCTCCCCTTTATGGCGCTGAGATTGCAACCACGGGGCGGAAATGAGAGGCCGACGGATTAGCGAGTCCAATAACCCAAGATAGCAATCAAGATCAATCACAAGTATTCTAAGACTACTTAATGAATCCTTAAGGGTTCACAACCTAGTATCAATTATGCAAGTGTGTAGAAATAGATCAAAAGCATGAAAAGATGCACACAAGCTTGACACATAAGAGATTTATTTTAAGTCCCAAATCAAAATATTATTAGATGAAGGAGAATACCTAGGATCCTTGCAACGCGCTTAGTAGATTTTACTTGATTTTTAGCAATTTTTGTTGAGCTTTTCCATGCAAGCAAGTGACGAACTCTCCAACAAGCAAACAAGCAAACAAGATATGCAAAATATATTCAACTTATGAAAACCATAGGGTTGGCTCTAAAAATCAATTATTATCAGTAATAATAACCAGAAATCAACCCAAATGACAACTCATATCATTCATTGAACCATGTAAAAAAAATAAGTGCATACCCATCACAAAACTTTTTCTTTTTTTTTTGCATTTGACCTAGTCAACAAGATCTAATTTTTTGATATGATTTTGGCCACAAAAATAGAAATTCAAAATAGAGACCCCTGCTAAAAAATAGAGAGCTTTCCAAAAATGCAAAATTTTTAGAAAAACCTCTTCATTTGTGCCCTAGAGACCCATTTTATGAAAACAAACTAGTTTTTGTAAATTGACTATTTGAGCTATGATATCATGTCCAAATTTAAAACACAAAGAATGGACCCCCTATAGAATTTAAAGAGCTTTCTAAAAATATAAATTTTTTTGAAAAATATGCTGAGTTGCGTTAGATATTAATTTTTTCTGGAATTTCAAGAAAAAATTATTAAAAATTCAAAACATCTCATAAAATTCTAAATTTTTTACTATAGCTTTCATGACATGTCAAAAATCTGCAAAAAAAATTTCAGACCAAAATTCCAAGCCGTTTGGGAGATAAAATTAAATCTTTGAAACTTTGGGGTTTTAGCTCCCAAAAAAATCAAAACCAGCATGCAAAGGTGGGTTGCCCCACGGTGGGCGCCAGAAATGTGTGTGTGAAAATTATACCTGATCTGTAAACACAACACTCAGTAAAACATTAGAGGTTAGTGATAATCAAAATCGTGCAAAATTGAAAGCTATCTAACCAAGCGATTTACTGCCTTCTAATAGGTGCGAGATTAATGTTCTCAGATTATTATCGAGATCAGTGACCTAGACGAAACCTAAATGAAAGATTTGAATGCAAAAGATGGATATGAAATAAATGCAATTGAGCTATTTTTTTTAATTTTTCTATGTAATAAGAATGATAAATTGATATGATATGAATGCTATTGAAAATTGATATGCTATGCTAATCTAACAATGATATGAAATATGAATGCAAAAATAAGATTGATCTCACAAAGATGTCGATTCGCAAGAGCTTTGATTCTTCAATTCTAATTCTCCAGCGTGATTGTGCAAAATATGAGATGATTTGTGAAGAGCTGAGCCTTTAATTTATAGAAATCCAGGGCTTTGGAGGTGCATGGGAAAAAGCTATAAATCACTCAAATATCTCAACTTGATTTTTGAGTTATTTTTAAATAAAAGATAATTAACTCACAAAAACATGCAAAAGCTAAGTTTTAACTCAAAATAGAGTTTAGCTTTAATTGATAATTGATAGTTGTTTGCTTTTATGATTGTGCATGTTTTATTTATGAATTAATTTAATAATAAAGTGATTTATTTCCAACTTAACTACTTTTAAAAATAAAACAATTGATTTATGGGTTAATCAATTATTTAATCAAAATTTTATTAAAAACTATATTATTAAATAATGACAACTTGCTTTAATTAATTAAATAAGAATTTAATCAATTATTCATATGATATTAGATTTATTGTCAAAATTAAATAATACAATTAATAATAGATATAATTAAATTTAATTACACAATTAAGTGGCAAATATTAAATCTAATTAATTAAATATGAAAATATTCAATTAATCAAACTTTAGGATAAATGTGATTTATTGCCAAATAATTATAAAATTAAAGATAATTAAGATAATTAGGAATATTACTAGGAATATTCTCCGATGCAAAATTTAAGATAATCAATTAGATTTGATGATGTTTAGATGTGCCTTAGATTAGGACTTTGATGTCGATTTCATATGATTTGATGATATAGGAGGTTAATGAACTTATAGCCCATTTTTGGGGTATTACAGGTAGCTAGTGTTATTAAGTTGTGCAACACTCAGTACATTATAGTTAAGACCCTCAACCCAATAAGAATTTTCACAAGAGATCTTATCAGTTAGCTTAATCAATCATTTTCCTCTAACAGGACATGGTGCATCATTACCAAATTTCACACTCCTACCTTTATAATGATTTAACATATCAAACTTACTCTTATCTCCAGTCATATGATGTGAACAACCACTATCAATAATCCATTTATTATTTTTGTTGACATAAGATATCAATGTAGTTTTCTCATCCTCATTAGATTCATCTTTCATTGCAACATAGACAACTTCAATTTCAAAATCATCACTATCAGTGTCAGTCTCTTCTTCGGCAATGTAGCAGGATTTCTTACCTTTCCCTTTGTAGTCCTTGTATCTTCAGTAACCTCTAACTTCTCTTTTGTCTTTATGCTTGTTGTCTTTTTCTTCATCCTTTTTATCCCTGTCAGGACATCTAGCAGCTATATGACCAACTTTATTACATGAAAAACATATAATAGGGAGTTTACCTTTGTACCTTCCTTTTCCCCTTTTCAGTCTTCTAGCCATAAGAGCTTCTATATCCTCAAGTTCTTCATCAGATGTGCCACTATCACTATCACTTTCACTTTCACTGATGCATCTTTATTTTTCCTTCTTTGACTTATTCGGAACCATTTGTGACTAAAAGTAGATTCGATACTACCAACAGTGAAGTTATCACAGTTAGAAAGTTCAAAAGCAGTAAGCTTACCAACCAAACTTTCTAAAGTAAGGGCATTAGGAGAGTTACATCTAGATTCTTGGATTGCAGAAATTTTGATTGCATAGATAGGACGCAAAGTTCTCAATAATTTTCCTATTACGATTTCATCCTCAATAGTTCCATTTGCTCCTCTAATAGCATTTACAACTTTTTTTATCTACCACAATATTGTGCAATATTCTCACCTTCTTGCATTATCATTTCATCAAATTTACCTCTTAGACTCTCAGCTTTTGCTCTCAACACATTCACATCACCGCCATAAATTCTTGCAAGGGTGTCCTGCATTTGCTTTGTAGTACTGCAGTCTTTGATGTCTTCAAATTCTGGATAACTTAGGGCAGACACAATCTCCAACATTATTTGGTTGTGCTCTTGTTTAGCTTTCATTTCCTCGACAGTCAGAGGTGCAACATGTCTGACATAGTCATGCTCAATGTAACACTTAGTAGAATCACCAATACTGGCCAGATGCAACTTCATCAAGCTTTGCCATGCAGGAAAGTTTTCCTTATTCAACTTTGGTACCTCCTTATACATCTTGATCATTTTCTTCAAGTACCTTCAAACTTGTTCTCTGTAAGCACCAACAGCTCTGATACCAATTTTTAATATGGTTTAGAACAACAGAGAGGGGGGGTGAATTAGTTATTCTCAGGTCTAGATGTATAAAAATAATCTTTAAACTCTTCAACAAATTAGATCTAATAACCAACACCTACTCGGTCATTATTGATTGCATAACAGAAACATATAACAGTGCAGTCCACTTATCCAATAGCATCTAACTTGTAAAACACATAAATGTTCAAACCAAAACATTCACACAAGTATCAACACCAGGATTTATAGTGGAAACCCAATTTGGGAAAAACCACTTTGTAACATGTTACTATTATGTTCACTCTTCTGAAGTGAGCTCGGTGAAAAGCCAACCCTGTCAAAGGTTACAAACACACTGTCAAGTGTGACCCAGTTAAAGGATTTAAACCACTCTATTAAAAGTGTGCCTTGTTATAGGACTTACATATAGTCTATTAGAATGCAACCTTGTTCAAAGGATTTATACCTATGATTGTTAGGTCAACCTTTGTTAAAAAGATTTTGACTGTTACAATGGTTAGAAAGTAGCAGTAATATTGATCTGAGAAATATACAACTCACTTTACAAATATTAGATCCAATTCCGTACACATATGCTGGCTTACTGACTGTGAACCTTTTCCATCTCCATCACTGATTTGCTCGAAACCCTTCAAGTGATCACAACACTTCTCCTTCATCCTTTTTTGCTTAGATAGTCAATAACATCAACAATACTTCTAGCATCCACTTCTCTCTTTTCAACCTCTCGCCTAGGTTTCCTTAATACTACCTCTATTAGGTCAATACATATTTTTCCACTTAATCTCCTTCATAGATCTTAGGGTTAGGTCAGATTCATTGAAATTATCCTACATTATGTTCTTCGGCTATCCTTTTAGAAATATCTCAAATCTCTTAAATATTTACAATAAAATGTTTTACAGTGCATTAAATGCTTTCATACAATCAATAAATAAAGTCAACATGTTTTACATAATCCAAGAATTCAACGATGTCGGTTGGAAATCTGAATTCTTCATCAAATGCAAAATACTAACACTCGGTCAATACTGTGTCCAACTTCTCGGTCTTCTCTGGAAAGCTCGGTCACCACATAAATTGTTCCCTCAGCTAACACTGTCTTCCTCGACAATTAGCTGGTGTTCGGTCAAAACTGATTTTACTCGGCATATACTAGCTCGGTTGACACAAACAACACTCGGCTTAAACTATATTTCTTCACTTTTGCTTAGTTAAGCCTACCAGTTTAGTCTTCATTCTTACTTAGATAAATAATACATTGTCTTATCATTGTGCCACATAATCAAGTACTCATTGAAGTATCAAGATAACTCAACCTTTCCTTAGGTGTTGTTGTTACCAACCTTGCCTATCCCCTTAGCAACACTCAAATAGATATAGTACTTTCTTAAATAACAATAGTCTTACCAGTTAAGGTTTGACATCAATGACAATACAACAATTGCTTCAATTGTAGTTTCCAACAGATAGGTGTCCTGTATGGGGATTGGTTGTCGGTAAGTTGTCTGACATCCCATAAAAAAATTCTTGATGGCTTTTCCGGTCTCAATTTCTTTTTTATGGCAATGTGGTGTACATTGCATGCACTTCCTTAAGGTTCCATGTCTTTCTCTTCTCACCTTGTATGGTTTATGCTTCTAGAATAGGGGTAGCTTGGCTTTGTAAGCTATTGGCAGTTAATGTCCATTTTATCAAATTTACCAAATTTGATTTCTTTGTTATTATATTTTGACTTGTTATTTATTGTTATGTAATGTTTTAATATATAAAGATGATAGTCTTTCTATTATATTAGTTATTTGTGGGTGTGAGTTACCCTTTTCCTTAAACAATTTGCAAAGTACTTCTAATTTTAAATACCAATCCTTCTTGCATATACTCTGCAAGAACTTGTTTGAACATTGCATATTTATTCTCTACTATGTCAATAATCAAGATCGGTTTGTATCTGTGTGTGTGAAAATTGTACCTGATCTGTAGACACAACACTCAGTAAAACATTAGAGGTTAGCAATAATCAAAATCGTGCAAAATTGAAAGCTATCTAACCAAGCAATTTACTGCCTTCTAATAGGTGCGAGATTAATGTTCTCAGATTATTATCGAGATCAGTGACCTAGACGATACCTAAATGAAGGATTTGAATGCAATTTGATCTATATTTTTGATATTTTATGATGCAATAAGAATGATAAAAACTTGATATGAATCTATGCTATTGAAAACTGATATGCTATGCTAATCTAATAATGATATGAAATATGAATGCAAAAATAAGATTGATCTCACAAAGATGTCGATTCGCAAGAGCTTTGATTCTTCAATTCCAATTCTCCAGCGTGATTGTGCAAAATATGAGATGATTTGTGAAGAGCTAAAGCCTTGATTTATAGAAATCCAGGGCTTTGGAGGTGCATGGGAAAAAGCCATAAATCACTCAAATTAACTCATCTTGATTTTTGAGTTATCTGATCATGAAAGATAGTTAATTCTCAAAATCATGCAAAAACATGCAAAAACAGCTTTTTAACTCAAATTAGAGTTTAGATTAGCTTTTTGAACTCCAAAAGGATGTTGAGTTCCAAAAAGTCAATAACTTGCATTGATTTTCTGATTTGGAGTTTAACTATTTCTTTTGAATATGCATAACAATTAAGAATTAAATAAATAAATAAAGTGATTTATCCTCAACTCAACTGATTTTTGAAAATAAATAATTAATTTATGGGTTAATTAACTATTTAATCAAACTTTTATTAAAAATTATATTATTAAATAATGACAACATGTTTTAATTAATTGAATAAGAATTTAATCAATTAAAGATAGGAATTTTGATTTATTGTCAAAATTAAATAATACAATTAATAATAGATAGAATTAAATTTAATTACACAATTAAGTGGCAAATATTAAATCTAATTAATTAAATATGAAAATATTCAATTAATCAAACTTAGGATAAATATGATTTATCGCCAAATAATCATTAAATTAAAGATAATTAAGATAATTAGGAATGTTCCCCAATGCAGAATTTAAGATAATCAATTATGATTCGATGATGTTAGATGTGCCTTAGATTAGGACTTTGATGTCGATTTCGTTCGAATTGTCGATGTAGGAGATTAATGAACTTATAGCCCATTTTTGGGGTATTACATTTTGCCCCTCTTTGAATTACTGTGCGAAGCACAGTGGTTCAAAGATAGTCTGTGTTTGATAGAGATATGAAACTGATGTTTGAAATTGATAATTGATATGAGATAGAAGCTGATTGATATTGATTTGATATGGAGATAATAGGTCCTGAATGACCAAAGATAATGTTCACTGTAGCAGCGATGAACCTATGATTACGAAAAAGTGTCAAAATACCTGATTCTGAACCTTAGGATTGATAAGAAGTGAGTGACCCATTCTAGACTCGATTGTCTTAGCAGAACTAGCAGGTATCACATCCAAACCCTTCAGTTGTCGAAGAACCAAGGAAAGAACACTATGATCTGATGGTTGCAAAAACTGATACAATTTACAAGATTAGGAGAATACCAGATTGATATGGATCGATGAATCTGATATGCCCCAAGTGATGATAGATTTGCCCCGAGCGATGAGGACTTTTGATGAATCAGCAACTAGACGTGATTGTTGTCTTTATCACTGATGAAAGATATTGATAGACTTGATCGATAGAATTTTGATTTACAGACTTTGAATGATGTGCAATACCATGCCCCCTTCGGGATTAAAATTGAAATCTGACAAGAAAAGTCAGTGTTATAGTTTAGAAGCATGTTAATTGATTTGAGAAGTGTGGTGAAACACATTCAAGAACACATTCTGCATTGTTGGAAGGTCCCAAAAGACCAAGTTTGACTAGGTGAAACCATGAGTTGACCATAGTTGACCAAGTTGAAATTTTGATAGTGTGATGTAAGATAATCAGTTAAGTTGAATACTAGATTTCTGTGATGATTGAAGGTTGATTATGCAAGCAATTAATAATATGAATGATCTCAGATTTGAATTTTGATCCCGAAAAAAGATTCTACTTGCTATTTCATTGGAGGAACCTTCGTGTGAGATTCAGCTCTTGTTAGATTTGAAGAATTGATATGAAGAATTGTTTAAGCTTTGAAGTTCATTTAGTCATTGTGAGATCTTGCAAACATGCAAAATGCAATGAGACATGCAAAATGAAATGCAACCTAAGACCTAGGACCTAGTCACTGATCATATGTCGATTTGTTATCATCATTGAACTTTTAGGTAACCGGATAAATCAATACAATGCCCACTAGCTACGAAACCATAGACATATGAATATGGATTTGTAACGCTCAAGAACCAATACAACATCCCCTGGCTAGGCAACCATGGACATATGAATATTGATTTTGTTTTCGAAATGTCGGATTAGATATAAGCACCAAGGCACAAGCGCCAGGATGACCTGAATATCATGTCCATTTTGATATAGCAATTTGTACAAGCATCAAAACATAAACGTTGTGATGACCTGAGTACGCCTCACATTACAAACACATCAAACAGTCAAGAGATCATTCTAAATCCAATGTGAATTACCCGTAGTGACCCTTTATCGTTCACATCCTTAGGCAAGATTGCATTCCACAGTAGGAGAAAGAACTTACTCAAAAAGATAATAGTTAGATCAAACTTCCTTGAATTGTCTGGGTATCAATGGTCAAGGTACGCATGGCCATCCAATTCGAGATAGAGGCTCTTACAGTCGGATACCATTTCAATCCAGAAGTTCCAAAGATGTTAGATTTTCACATACAAGAAGAAGATAAAGAAAAGATTATGCCCCTAGTCATCACTCTCTAAATCCTATAAAGGACATCATCGAAGAGCTCGAAGGGACACAATATGCAAAAATCTCAATGCGAATCAGTAAGCATACAAGGAGATAAAAGCATGAAAAGCACAGATTGTTTCAGTTGAGTTTTGATGTTTGATTGTTGTTGATGCAAAATCCTTTTTGGAGACGAGACTGACTGACTGACTCAACTGGAAGCTTCAAATGACTCTGACTGGATAGAAAATGTCTAAGATACATGGGAGACCATAGGATATGACATTGATTACCCTCAAATTTGAAACATTGATTGCCCTCAAATTTGAACATTGATAGGATACAGACGCTTGAGCTGATTGGTGTATAGACCGACTTATTGAAACCAGGATATGCAGAAACAAACCGGGAGATATGTACAAACTAAAGCAAGACTGAAAGCTGGGAAAGACCAAGATTGTGCTGATAGATGGAGCATTTTGGAACAAGTGGCGCCTGTTTGCCAGGTTTTCACCATCTTGGTAGAGATTCTATTTTTGCTACCAAGGCGCCTGTTTCCAGGTTTTCACCAAGGCACTTTTTTTTCTTTCTATTTTCATTTTTTTGTATTTTTAATTTTTTTAATTTTTTTGTACTTTTGATATTTTTTGATTTTTTTGTGAATCATCAAGGCACCTATTGCTAGGTTTTCACCAAGATGTTCATTTTTTCAGGACTTTTTCTGATTTTTAAGATTTTTTTCAGGACATTTACCAAGCACTGAATGCCTTAGGCGTAGAATTTCTTCAGATGGAGAACGTTGATTGGTTCTTAGAGCTGTTCTCCTTTAGTCGTTGAGAGTTGATAGGCACCAGAGCCAAAAGTAGCAGTGATAACAAAGGGACCCAACCAATTGGGTTCAAACTTCCCCTTGCGTTCTCGATGTGATTGATTTTTAGGATTTTCTCTCAACACTAGATCGCCAACCTGAAATTCTCTATGTCTGACTTTCTTGTTGTAGCCTCTAGACATTCTTTTCTGATATACTCTGAGATGATCATACGCTGCTTGCCTGCGCTCATCTAGTAATTCCAGTTCTTGTAACCTAGACACTCTGTAGTCTTCATCAGTGACAAGTCCATGCATTTTGATTCTGAGTGATGGGATTTCAACCTCAATAGGCAGTACCGCTTCAGACCCATAAACTAAAGTGAAAGGTGTAGCCCCTGTAGGCGTTCTGATACTAGTTCTGTATGCCTAGAGAGCTAGATTGATCATCAGATGCCAGTCTCTTCCTATTTTATTCACTGTTTTGTGCAAGATGTTCAGGAGATTTTTGTTTGAAGCCTCAGCTTGTCCGTTCCCTTGAGGATAGTAGATAGATGACCAATGTTGAGTAATTTTGAACTTGGCACATAAGTCATCTAGGTCCTTGTTTTTGAATTGTCCCCTGTTATCTGTGATTATAGAGTGAGGGATCCCATATCTGCAAATGATGTAGTTCAGGATGAACATAGAGATCTATTTCCCCGTTGCTTGTGTTAGAGGAATTGCTTCTACCCATTTTGTAAAATAATCTGTAGCTGTGATTATATGGGTATGTCCATTAGAAGAGTGCGGATGGATAGCACCTATGAGATCAAATGCCCATTGTTGAAAAGGCCATTGTGTAGTAAAGGGAATCAGATCTCTCCCTGGAGCATGAATCAAGTTGCCATGTACTTGACACTGTTGACAGTTTTTAGCAAATTTAATAGCTTCTTTTTCCATTTCAGGCCAATAATACCCAGCCCTAATAAGTTTTCAAGCTAACGTTAAACCGTTCGAGTGTGACCCACATATACCCTCGTGGACTTCCTCTAATGCATGTTGAGACTCTTCTCATTCTAAACATCTAAGCAGTGTACCATCTAGACCTTGTTTGTATAGATCATTACCAATGATGACATATCGGGATGCGGATCGGATAAGGTTTCATTTCTCAAAATGGTTAAAGGAGTCAGGGATGATTTGGTCATGGAGATAGGAGAACAAATTTTTGTAGCGAGATGAGTCATAACCTACAAGAGTGCAGATCATGCGGGTTTCAGGGGAGTCATATGCAGGATAGGATAGGGCTTCCACCAGGAACTCGTAGCGTAGTTCATGTTCAAGCTGTTGTAAAAGAGTAGATAATGTTGCCATTGCATCAGCAGCCTTATTCTCCATTCTGGGTATTTGCTCAAATGTGATAGAGATGAAGTATTTCTTTAAATCATCGACCATTCTCTTGTAAGGAATGAGCTTTTCATCTTTGGTTTGGTACACATCATTGACCTGGTGGATGACCAGTTGTGAGTCTCCATGAATGTGCATCTCTGTAACTCTCCACTGTATTGCCATTTTCATACCATTGAGAAGTGCCTCATATTCAGCAATATTCTTTGTGCAAGGAAACTTTAATCTGAATGCTTTGGGTATCGAGTATCCTTGAGGAGTAATGAACAATATGCCTGCTCCGGATCCATTCTGTGTGTAGGAGCCATCAAAGAATAACTGCCATGCTCTAGAAGAGAGGTGCATGATAGAGGAATCGGGAAATTCCATTTGCATGGGTGTATCATCAAACAGTGGTGCTTCAGCTAATTGATCAGTGATGACCTATCCTTTGATAGCTTTTCTTTCAACATATTCAATGTCAAATTCGCTCAAGAGCATGACCCATTTAGCTAGTCTACCTGTGAGGGCAGCTTTGCTTAGGAGATATTTCAGTGGATCAATTTTAGCTACCAAATGAGTGGTACGAGATAACATGTAGTGTCTCAATTTCTATGATGCAAAGATCACAGCTAGACATGCCTTCTCGATCATTGAGTAGTTCTTCTCATAGGCCACTAAAGTTCGGCTGATATAGTAGATGGCTCTTTCTTTCTTGTTCTCATCATGCTGTGCTAGCAATGCCCCCAGTGATGTATCTGTTGCGGAGACATATAATATTAATGGCTTCCCATGAATAGGAGGCATCAATATAGGCGGATTTGATAGATACTTCTTGATATGTTTAAAGTTGTTCTCGCATTCTTCATTCCATGCAAAGGTCACACCTTTATGTAATGTTTTTGTAAAAGGCTGTGAGATGTCCGCTAGCTGTGATATGAATCTTCTGATAGATTGAACTCTGCCTTGCAACGTCCTTATTTGACTGATATTTGTGGGAGGTTGCATCTCTATTATAGCCTTGACCTTAGCTAGATCAACTTCAATGCCTTTCTTGGAGACGATGTATCCTAGGAGCTTTCCAGAAGTGACTCCAAAAGCACACTTTTTAGGATTTAGTCGAAGACTAAACTTTTCCATTCTGTCGAGGATCATGCTCAAGTCTATTAGATGGTCAGTTCTAATCATGGATTTTGCCAAGGTATCATCTACGTAATCTTCCATTGTTCTATGCATCATATCATGAAAAATAGATGTCATTGCTCTTTGATATGTAGCTCCACCATTTTTGAGTCTGAATGGCATAACATTCCAACAGAAAGTTCCCCACGCACATGTGAAAGCTATTTTCTCTTGATCTTCTGGAGCAATTTTGATTTGGTTGTATCCAGAAAAGCCATCCATTAAGGAATACATTTCATAGCCCGCAGTCATGTCCACTATCATATCAATGTTAGGTAGTGGAAAGTCATCCTTAGGGCATGCTCTGTTCACATCTCTAAAGTCCGTGCACACTCTGATTGAACCATCTAGTTTTGAAATAGGTACAATGTTGGAAATCCACTCAGCATAGTCTATGACACGGATGAATCCAGCTTTTAGGAGTTTTTCTAGTTCTGCTTTGACCAAGAGTGCAACATGAGGATGCATCTTTCTCAATTTTTGTTTGATTGGTTTTACTCCGGGAGCAATGGATAGATGGTGCATAATGAGATTGGGATCCAATCCTGGCATATCTGAATATTTCCATGCAAAGTTGATCTTTTTCTCTGATAAGAAGATAGTGAAGTTTTGTTTCTCTTCGTCTGATAGAGATTGTGCTACATGTACCAATTGTGGTACCTCTGTTGTACCCAAATTGATGGATTGAGTTGGCTCAATCAGAACTGGAGATCTATCCTGTAAATGACTCGAAAGGACATCAAATATCTCATCCTTAGGTGCCTCAGAGAGGTTTTCACCTTCAGATACGTCTTTTCTTTTTACTTTTGTCAGTTCTGAGACTGCCACAAAGTGGTTTTCACCCTCAGAACTCTTTTTCTTTTTCTTTTTACTCTTGTTTTTCTGACTAAGATATTTGATGTTCAACTCAGTCATGCTGATGCTCGGTTCACTGATGGAAGTACTCATAGGCTCAACTGCATTGAGGTAGCAGGCAAGGGCATAGTCATTTGGGAAGGTATACATACCATGGTTTGGGTTTGTGGAAGTTTGGTCGATAAGATCAGGGTGTTGGATAGTCAAAGCGGGAAAGGCTTGGGATATGGTGTTCACGGATGTGGATATGTCATCATTGGTCCTAACTTGATGCTCAAGTTCAAAGGTGATATTACAGCTCAAAATGTTCAATTCGTGAATAGGCTCAACGTCATCATGGGAGTCTTCTTCAGCCATAGGTGGATCAGACACGTTAAGTTCATTGTTTCGCTCTAGACTTACGTTGGGTTGAGAGACATATTGGTGAATAACATCAATAGATTTCTCTGTTATAAGCTCATCTTCTTCTGGAATGGCACCCCATTCATAATCATTTGACTCATCTTCTGATTCAGAATCTCTAGGAAATCTTAGAAAATGTGTGAAATCAGGATGAATACCCCAAGAAGGATTACCCTTAGTCTCTGACTTGAATTCATATTCATGGGAATCAGTGTCAGAATAACTACCCCCTACTTCTTGATCAGTTTGATTGCCTTTGAGATTGGCTGGTTCTTGTGGTGCAACCATCTCTTGCGCTACAGTAGGTTCTTGTGTTTCTACTACATTAATTCTTCTGATAGGATCATCTGTATCATCAAGAAGATCTTTGATCTCTTTAGGCAATTTTTCATAAGGGATAAGTTCAGAGCTATCTGAATCATCATCAGAGGGTTCTATATCTTCTTTCTTAAGAAGGGGTTCTTTGGGTGCAATTTGTTCTATGACATGAGAACAACCACCTTTGAGATGATAGGGTTTCTTCTTAAACCCTATGCCACCAGTATCTTTTTTGGCTCGACCAATATGTGAAATGGGGGTCACAAGACCCTTTCCCCTAATTCCTAGAGGTCCTTGACCGGAATATCCCATCTTGGCTATCAATTTGTTTCCTGGACCATATGAATTAGAAGGGACTGTAGGTGCTATAGATTCACTAGGTTGAACAATTTTAGATTCAGAATCCTCTTTATATAGCCATGCCAGCACAGCTTCATCCTCTTCAAATTCTTGTTTAGATACTTGCTCCACCACAAAATGTCTTTTGTATGCTTCCATAGGTTCCTTAGGTTCTGATTTAGACTGCTTCAAGGATTGGCCATACGACTTAGGTGAGATTGGGAGAGATTTCAGAGAGAAGACTGGCTCTATAGTGTATTCTCCCATCCCATTTTCTTTGATATTGATCTCTTTAGCAATGTCATCCATCTTAGATGTGGAAGCCACATTTTGTTGCTTGATGGAAGATTCTCTGTTATTGGGAACAAGTTTATCGACACTTTCCTTCAATGTATTGCAAGTTGTACTCAGATCAGCTGGGATAGTAACCTCCACTCCTTCATAGGGAAATTTCAAGCATTGATGGTATGTCGAAGGAATAGCTTGCATTTCATGTATCCAGGGTCTCCCTAGAAGGATATTGTAAGCCAATGGTAGATCGAGCACCTGACATGTGGTATCTTTGATGACTGGACCCACCCGGATGGGCAAGACAATGGTGCCTTTAGAAGCTCTTTCTTGTTCATCATAGGCTTTTATGGTGATCTTCTTTCGAGGATCAATAGCCATCTCTGAGAATCCCAACTGTGTGATTAAGTTGTAAGAACAAATGTTGAGGCCTGCGCCCCCATCTATCAACACACGTTTGACTTAACGGTTCTGGAGCAAGACTTCTATGTGCAAGGGCTGATTATGTGGGTGACTTAGGGAGTTGTCATCCTCTTCTGAAAAGGAGATATATTGCGGAGATGTTAGATGACCAACCATAGTCTGGAACCTGTCTAGATCTAGATCATCAGGAACATTAGAGCCGAGCAAAGCTTTGTCTAGGATATCTCTGTGAGCTGGAGATATTCGAAGTAACTCAAACATAGAGATTTTGGCATTGGTATGCTGGAGTTGTTGTACGATGCTGTAAGATATAGGTCTAGTATCCTTTGGATTGGAAGATTTCGAGGCAACCTTCTGTTTAGAAGCAGATGTGAGATTGAAAGGTATCTTAGGGACATCAGATGAATTTGGTGTTTGTCCTTTCAGATGTGTCTGAGCTTGTGATTTGGTAACTGCATTAGCTGAGGAATGATTTCTATCTCTTCGTACAATCGTGATGACATTACAGCTCTTAGAGAGGCATGGTTCCACCATATTGATGACAGCATCATTTCCAGGGTAGGCATAGTTGACTTTTGCCCCCATGTTAGGTTGAGAAGTGGAAACTCCCTTGCCATGTTGTGGAAAAGGTTCTATAAATGCTGTGTGATCATTATTGCTGGTAGGATTATCGATTGTGATGTCCCCTTGATCTATCAAGTCTTGAATGGTATGCTTCAAATGGAAGCATCCATTAGTTCTGTGGACTTTAGTCCGATGGAAAGCACAGAATTCATTATCTTTCCACCAATATGGTTTTGGATCCGGATCAGGTTTTTGGATTGGTGGTAAAGAGATCATGTTATCAGCTATCAGGGTCCTCAGAGCAGATTCCAAAGATTCTCCCAGAGGAGTAAACTTTCATTTATTATCCCATCGTTTGAATGGCTTCTTTGGAGATGGTTCAGCAGATTTTTGCTCTGAAGCTTCAATGGCTTTGGTGGCAAGGGTGAGATTGTAGGCCGGTGCCTTTGATGGGGTATGGATAGTGTCAACAACACCGTCAGAGACGATACCTTTGTTTCTATTCCAGCTCTTGTTTTTATCTTTTGAGCTAGATCCCGCTTCAGACTTGTCCTTTTGAAGTGTGATTTCTCCTTTCTTGACAAGTACTTTCTCAATCTTGATTGCATTATCCACCATTTTATCAAAAGATACATGATCTTGCATTTGTAATGGATAGTTGAGCTCTGGAACAAGGTTATTGATAAAGATTTCAAGTTTCTCCATTTCGGGAATTGGTCTAGCATATAAAGAAAACTTCTTTTGCCACCTCTTGAGAAAAGTTAGGAATGATTCCCCTGGATATTGCTTGAGGTTACAGATATCGATCATGGTAATCAGATGTTGAATATTGTAGGAATATTGTTGATAAAACAATTTAATCAATTCCTCAAAATTTTTGATCGTAGAAGGTAATCTTGAAAACCACTGAATGGATGCTCCTCCCAAGGATCTAGGAAAAGGATGCATTAGATAAGTCGGTTTATGCATGAATTCCATGGATTGCGTACAGAACTCTCTGACATGATCTTGAGGATCAGAGTGTCCGTCGTATTTGTCATACTTTGGTATCTCCACTCTTTTTGGGAATGGAGGCATATACAAGTCTTTATCAAAAGGGAAAGGACAAAGGGCCTCCATGGAGAATTCCTTGGGTTCCTTCTCTTTCTCAATTTTATTCATTTTGACCTACATAGCATGCAGCTGGTTCATTATGGCCGTCATCAGAGTTTCTTCCTCATGCGTGATGATATCTTCGACATTGAAGTGAGGAGGAAGTTTAGCTCCTTCTTGGGCTAATTGCAAAAAGTATGCCTCTCTATCCATTTTCAAGAAATGCCTCATCATTCTTTTGAATTCATCGTCATTCTGACACCGATGGATTTCAGAGGGTGTAGGGTCTTGGTCGGCATTATGTTGAGAATGGTGTCCCTGGGATCCTCCTCCTAGAGAACCATGGTTTGTCCCTGCTTGAGACATGGTAGGAGTTTTTGGGCTCCCTGGAATAGATTGAGGAGAAGTTTGTTGATTACCTCTGTGAGTTGATAGAGGAGGCATGTAACCAGTTTTTAATCAAAAGTTACCGAGACCGTCATCTTCGTAGATACCTGACTTGATGAGTTGTTCAAGAGTTGGACCCAGGGTATTGGTCAAAAGTAAGTTCTGAGATGTTTCTTCTGATTTCTTGTGTGAAGAAGCTCTGGTCTCCACCATTAACTTTGAATGAAACAGAAGAAAAGGATGAAGACAACTGAAGAACAATTTGATTCGAGAAAATTGGATGACGCAACCTTGTCAAGATTATGATAGTTTTGAAGATCTGATGAGATGTGGGTGAAGGAAACTGTGCCCTGGATGTATGGGATAGATCGCCCAAAAGATAGCGGACATGAGTTCTCAACACTTAGTCTATTTTTGAAGATTGATTGAAGATTGATAGTTATGACAAGGTTTTGACACGAGATAAAAAGGACTCAAATTGATCAAACAGAAGACTAGATCAGATTCAAAAGATCAAACTCAGAAAATGGTAGAATGCTCAATAGCTACTGCTCTGTTCCTGACACAATGATATTTTTGATAGATTCTGGAACTAGGCTGGAAACATTGGATATCTTGCAATTTGACAATTTCTGACAATTCTCTCAAATTTTTTCAAACGACACTCTGCAGACTCGTACGACAGTTGGGTATAAATGAAATGACAGTTGCAAAACTCGTACGACAGTTGGGTAGATATGAAACGATAGTTGACAAAACTCGTACGATAGTTGCTAACAATTTTTGGCTTCTTGAATTTGACTGGTTTGAAAACTCGTACGACACTGGGTTCTTAATCATACGACATATGGGCTTTATTGAAACGACATTTGACAAAAAGTCATACGACTTTTGACTCCAGAAAGAACTTTACGTCAATTTTTGCAAAATTTAAGGTTTTCAGTTTTGGATTGTTTGCAAATTGTACTATCCAGATTTTGAAGGTTATACCAGATTTGATCATTTTTAATAGCCAAGTAGATAAATAAGCACGCAGAACAGCAAGCAAGTGATTCCAAGCACGTCTGAAAATAATGAACAAGGGCAAAAGCAACCTTGCGCATGAACAATCAAGTGACCAAATTGTGCTAATCCCTGAGAGTACTAATTGTGTATGTTCTGAAAAGTTTTGCAATAACGCACATATGCCTGAAAGTGAAAAATTGGCCTCTCTAGGGTTTTTAGTAATGGTTTGACTCTGCAACTTTTATGATTCAAAGGGGTGAACTCCAATCCCGGCGCACCAGGGTTTTGACACAGTCTGAGAACTTAATCTTCAAGAGCTGCTAGGGAGATCTGACAACCCAACAATGAACCATACCCGTGGAGATTTCTTCCACATGGACATTTATATAGCGGCTGTCACTACCACGGCGAAAATGGCTATGACCGCTTGAGGTTCCGTCAATGCAGTTTTCCCTGTGAAGGGATTGTCCGCTATGGTTAACCCTCTCTAAAGATGACTCACAATAGTATACCACAAGGGGACTTGGCTCCAGATTCAAGGTTTTGACACCTCTTCACTTTTAACCCAAACAAAGCAAGCAGATTAATCTGACACGCTAAGACAAAGTTTTGTTCCACCAAGGTCTGTGATATCAACTCCACGTGATCTATCAACCTCTTCGGGGAGAGAATGTATCAATCAATAAGAGAAGATGCACTAACCAATTTTGATTCACCAAAGCTCGTGATATCAACCCCACGTGATCTATCAACCTCTCCAGAGAGAGAATGTGTCGATCAATAAGAGAAGACTCACTAACCAAGTTGAATGTGAAACGCACTAAGTATCCTCCCTACCTACAAGGATTCCATCGTCAAGAAAGATTTCGCTAGGAATCCAATCTCTCAAGAATCACGAATAGTGTTCATAGGGCCTAATTACTATGTGAGCACAGATATATGTTCCGAAAGTAAATCTACCAAAAGCATTCAAAAAGTAGAAAGAGGAACACTTAACGCTTAAAGCAAATATGAGATGAGTCCACAAGGTGGAACACTTAACACCTCACACAAGCTAAAAATGTGTCCCCAACTTAGAAAACAAGTGAGTTCCTAAAAGCACAAAAGGGTTGCCAAGTGGAACATTTAACGCTTCTGTCCTGTTGACCCCTCCCCTTTATGGCGCTGAAATTGCAACCACGGGGCGGAAATGAGGGGTTGGCGGATTAGCGAGTCCAATAACCCAAGATAGCAATCAAGATCAATCACAAGTATCTTAAGACTACTTAATGAATCCTTAAGGGATCACAACCTAGTATCAAATTATGCAATTGTGTAGAATAAAAGCATGAGAAGACGCACACAAGCTAGATACATAAGAGATTTATTTTAAGTCCAAATCAAAATGTTATTAGATGAAGGAGAATACCTGGTGATCCTCGCAACGCGCTTAGTAGATTTTACCTTTTTTTTTTTAGCAATTCTTGCGCTTTTCCCAATCAAAACCAGCAGAGAGCAATCAAAAATAAAGAATTTCAATTGTCAAAATTAGCAGTTAGCCGAAATATAAAAATCAAATCTAATACTCTGCTCTGAAAAATGAAACGACAGTCAAAAACTAGTACGAAAACTCGTACGATAGTGGGTATTCTCTCAGACGACAGTCCAGAAACTCGTACGACACTGGGTATGATACCATACGACAGATTATCTCTCAAATGGCAGTGGGTATGAAATGAAATGAGTCGCGATTCGATAGACTATCGTACGATAGTGGGTAGAGTATCATACGACAGTGGGTATGCTCCCATACGACATTTGTCAGAAACTCATACGACAAATGTACGGACAAAATTAAAAATCATAGTTTTGCACAGATCCCGAGGATAAAAAGATAGAAATTGAAAGAATTGAATTGGAAACCCGTTTCAGGGCCCCACAGTGGGCGCCAGAAATGTGTGTGTGAAAATTGTACCTGATCTGTAGACACAACACTCAGTAAAACATTAGAGGTTAGCAATAATCAAAATCGTGCAAAATTGAAAGCTATCTAACCAAGCGATTTACTACCTTCTAATAGGTGCGAGATTAATGTTCTCAGATTATTATCGAGATCAGTGACCTAGACGATACCTAAATGAAGGATTTGAATGCAATTTGATCTATATTTTTGATATTTTATGATGCAATAAGAATGATAAAAACTTGATATGAATCTATGCTATTGAAAACTGATATGCTATGCTAATCTAATAATGATATGAAATATGAATGCAAAAATAAGATTGATCTCACAAAGATGTCGATTCTCAAGAGCTTTGATTCTTCAATTCCAATTCTCCAGCATGATTGTGCAAAATATGAGATGATTTGTGAAGAGCTAAAGCCTTGATTTATAGAAATCCAGGGCTTTGGAGGTGCATGGGAAAAAGCCATAAATCACTCAAATTAACTCATCTTGATTTTTGAGTTATCTGATCATGAAAGATAGTTAATTCTCAAAATCATGCAAAAACATGCAAAAATAGCTTTTTAACTCAAATTAGAGTTTAGATTAGCTTTTTGAACTCCAAAAGGATGTTGAGTTCCAAAAAGTCAATAACTTGCATTGATTTTCTGATTTGGAGTTTAACTATTTCTTTTGAATATGCATAATAATTAAGAATTAAATAAATAAATAAAGTGATTTATCCTCAACTCAACTGATTTTTGAAAATAAATAAATAATTTATGGGTTAATTAACTATTTAATCAAACTTTTATTAAAAATTATATTATTAAATAATGACAACATGTTTTAATTAATTGAATAAGAATTTAATCAATTAAAGATAGGAATTTTGATTTATTGTCAAAATTAAATAATACAATTAATAATAGATAGAATTAAATTTAATTACACAATTAAGTGGCAAATATTAAATCTAATTAATTAAATATGAAAATATTCAATTAATCAAACTTAGGATAAATGTGATTTATCGCCAAATAATCATTAAATTGAAGATAATTAAGATAATTAGGAATATTCCCCGATGCAAAATTTAAGATAATCAATTATGATTCGATGATGTTAGATGTGCCTTAGATTAGGACTTTGATGTCGATTTCGTTCGAATTGTCGATGTAGGAGATTAATGAGCTTATAGCCCATTTTTGGGGTATTACAGTATTAGTCACTATTCATCTTAAAACACAATAAAATAAGATAAAAGTGTGTTATGATTGAGGAACACTGAGGGGATGTGAATCATTATTCTAAACTTTAATGTCTTATTAAACTAATTGCACAATCGTAAACCAAATATAACTGAAAATAAACAATAGAAGCATAAACAAATCATCTGCAACATCATGACACCATTATTTCTATGTAGAAACTCGATTAAGGGAAAAAATGCGGTGGGGATGGAACCCACAAATGATTACTCTACAGAAGTAATAACCCTATTAAAGGTTTGAGTACAAAATAGGGGAATGCACATGCATTCAAGCACACCGTCTATAGCTCACTACTCATATTACAACATATAAAGGCTTACTACCATACAAAATATTTGGGCTATAATCCAAAATAGTGAACTGGGAAATAGCATCAACTATGCTTATATAGTTTCATGTAAGTGCAACACTATATCAACAACTTAACCTCTTCATTTAGGTTCTTCACACATATAGCATGTCCACATATCTCTATACTTCACAACTCACATCACATAGAAATCAACTCAAAAATTCAATCTTATATACCTGATTACAAAATTAATAACCAAATTGGTCGACCTCAAGAACAAAAAGAGTAATGTGTAGAACATTGACCAAATCACTAATTAAATCTTTTTGCTAACCTCAACCAATTACATATAAACCATCAACCATGTTGTCTCTACCAAAAATAACTCTCAAACCAATCGAATCATCAATCTATTAGGATTGTTGATCAATCCAACAACAAACTGTTATTGTTCTTCATAATTATTTGTATACCTAATACTCAAACATTCATAACTCCAAAAAATGATAACATAAACTTTTTATATCATAGAAACAAGTAGAATATACCTTATAGAAGCTCCCCCCAGCTTCACACTTCACAATTCATTTGTACCTATCTGTACTAATCCAAATACTAAAGTATGTACATTGTCTTTGTTCTGTTGTACTTAGCCAAATCTACAATCTAACCTTTGGTAATCACAAAATATGTCAAGAAACCATGAGAAACATGTATAGTTTCCATCAATGACAACATACAAGCAATCCATAGTAGTTTCTCTTTCCAACAATCTCCCCCTTTGGCATTGATGGAAACACTTAGTGAAAAATGACTAAGTGTCCAAACAAAATGCCAAACTCCAAAAAGATCTCCCCTGAGATGAATATCCCATTTTCACTCCTTATCTCTCCCCCTTTGACATCAATGGAAAAGGTTGGAACAAAAACTTCATCTACCAAAATCCTATGTATCTCACTGTTATGCACAAGTATGCAAAAATACTTTAAAAAGTATAAAAACATCTAAGAAATTGTTTCTCAATGAGGAAAAATTTGTGTTCTAGCACTTCTTTATGCTCTCCATCAATTCAATCTGTCCACAAATAGCATAAGATGTCTTCTTTGCAGTAACTAAGTTGGGTGCATCTAGTGAAATAAAAGTTAGTTTTGTCTTCTTCAATACGTTTACCAAAATATCAAGCTTAGGAACAATTAATCTCATAAACTCTCTAATCCTTCCCTTTGCTTTTTTCTTCTTAGTTACAAGTGTTATGATATTTTCATTTAACTCTATCACTTGAAATGCATGGATCAAAGCTAAACTCTTCAAAGGATTAAATGACTAAGATATCTCTACTAGCTTCACTTCACTTTCCTTTATGATCTTATCAATATCAGTCACACACTTAGGATAATCAATACAATTTCTATAGACTTTAATACCTTCAAATGATGCATTCTTTACTCCTTGAATTTCCAAACTCAAAGAATTCTTACTCGTGATAATCTCATATTTCAATTGATTGAATCTCCTAGCATCAAATTCATTCTAAACTTTCACCAATGCAAACTTTTCTAAGGATTCAAAGTGTGTATTCATTACATTCAACAAATTCTCCAACTAACTTGATGAAGACTCATTCTTATTTGTTGCATAGGTCAACATAACCTTTCTCAAGAATTTAGAAGCAAGAGTGAGCAATTCACTATCCTTTTTATGTGTCCTTAGAATTTTCTTTGTTGCTTTAGTATGGGCTACCAAGGCAAGTCCCATCAATTGTACCATATTGAGAGAGTCCAACTAAATTGGACCTTGATTTATTTACATTTCCTCTAAATCAAATGATTCTCCTACTTCCTTCACAGTGTCCCTTGCCTCCTCTTCAACTTCAATATTCACTTCAAGACATTTCTCCTCAAATCCTCCAATAGTTTGATATGTCTTTATTTCTCTTCCTTCCCTAACCTCAAACTCTCCTTTATCTACATCAACATTGGATTTGTCTTTTTCTACCCCTTCTTTCTTCTTCTCGTAAAGGATATATTCTCCTTCTCCCAAGGTCATCTTTATGTTTGAAACTCTAGGTATGTCTTCATTATCACCATTAGAAACAAAAAGGGAAATTGGTACACTAGAGATAAAGATATATATTTTTTCATTAGTCATCTAAAATGTGTTATCCATGTTACAAGATAGGGTTTTCATTACACTAAAAGGTTGACTTGTCAATTCCTGATACAACCACTAGACTTATAGAAGACATAGGAGGTAGTTAATCCATGTCGTGAATCCCATGAGGGACACTAGAACACTATGATAAACCCCCCTCCTAATATCACTCACCATGGCCTACGTAGGTTTGAACCTGTGACTAAGCTCTGATACCACTTATTACAAGATAGGGTTATCGTTGCACCAAAAGATTGACCTATCAATGCTTGATACAACCACTAGACTTATAGAAGACATAGGAAGTGGTTAAGCCATGTGAAAAATCTCACAAGGGATGTTGGTACACTACCAACAATCCATGGTGTCAACTGGGTCATCCACATGCATATCCTTCTCATCATCCTTCAGTGCAACCTCGTACCAATTATTCAATAAGATTTTAGTTATTACCTTCTTTATTTCCTTAGTAACCTCACGTTTTACTAATCATTAATATGTTTATCCTCAACTTCCAATCCAGCTCCTTCTCTTCTTCTTCAAGGATAATATATATTTTATCCTTAGCAATAATAGGGCAGAGATTGACCAATGTCCTCTCTCTAATTTTCTTATCCTCATTATGTGAAATCAACCTTCTAGCTTCTATAATATCGAATAGATCATCAAGGATTCCCCCTTTGATATCAACCAAAGCTCTATTGTACTTATTCAAAAATAAAATTACTCCATCTTCTAAAGTTCTCTTCTCTTGTTCATCATATCTATTGTAATACGTTTTCAACTGAACTAGAATACCATGAGCTATCATATTCTTCAAAACATCATTCATAGTGAAAAGTGGCTTGCCAATATAAATATTAGGCTTATTTGTTGTAGGATCATCTTTGTGTACTGGACCACTCACAACTCTAGTTGCCTTAGCTCCTTTTGTCCTTAACTTCTCAACAAGTTCTCTAGGGATTATTTATCTTAGTTGCATCTCCTCTTGAAAGGCTTTGAAGTAACCCTAGATTGTACTCCTCCTAGATGTTCTTTCAAGCATTCCATAATAGTTACTGATATGTTTAACAACAAGAATGTCCTTCCTCCAAGTGGTGTTTCTAATTCTCATAAAGTAGTTCATAAAGTAGAAAAAGATGTAGATAATCAGTGAACCATATTTGAAGATTTGTTTCTTGTCTTTCTTAATCTTTCCCAAATTCTCTAATATATGCATCCTCAAGGATTCATATATATCATACTAATACATTCTCCTTAACCATCTAATAGGCACTATGGATTATGGTGTTGAAGATAGAGTTCTCTCTGCTTGAATGGTACACTTTGTATCCCAAAATCATTGAGGCAAATCTCTCATCAGGATGTCTAATATCATTCAATGTCATGGCTCTCTTATCCCACTGTGAATCTATCAGTTTTGTTACTACATCCTTCTTAATTATTCTTAGGGAAGGAATTTCTCCATTAGCACTAAAACTAGTCATAGCTTCTAGAACTTCCTTTGTTTTGTCTAGCCAAATAAAATGATCATGTCTCCTACTTAGAATAAGTTTTATCCATTCTGGATCTTCAAATATGTGAAATTCCATGACATGAGATATTTTCATGGTTTGTAATGGTGTGTACTCATCCTTCAGTTTGTCATTCTCACATAGTGACTGATACATATGATATATTGATTTTAATCCTAACTCCTCAATGTTGTAATGTATATATGCCCTAATATCTTCTATGTATAACACTTTATATAATACACTAGAAAATGTGCCCTCAGGATCATTCTTTGTAGATTTCTAGGTATGCCTTTTGAGTTTTGGATGGGGCCTATCCTTGACATCAACTATCCTAGATGTATCCATGACTTCTAAATCAAATTACCAAATCACAGAACAAGAAATACCTTTTTAATGACGATGTCAAGGGTTTCAAGTTCAATCTCAAAAAATGCTTCCAAAGTTTGCTTAATCTTCTTAAAATCTCTTTGCAAGTTTGTTCTCCAAATATCAAGGTGATAAATGAAGTCTCAAATCACCCTTTTAAGCTTTTGCAACTCCAAAAAGTAAGCACAATAAATGTGTCGTCCCCTAGCTTAAAAAGTTGCAAACAGACTGTGAGCAAAAACATGAGTGTGAACCTCCAAAACTAATAAAAAATCTTCAAAAATAATTTCATTATGATCCAAACTCAAATTTGCAACAAATAAAAGCAATTTCTTACATCGATCCTTTCCATTTAGGGGTTAGGTAAAGATTTTTCATGAAAAATCCCCCTTAGGTCTATGACCTAATTAGTTTGCTAATGAAATTTTCACACCAAAGTCGAGTGTGATCCTTCCAGTTGCATCAATATGTTCTTACATGACCCATGTCTTACTCATATACTTCTTAACTTCTTCAACATCAACCTTTTGCTTCCCTTTATCATTATGCATATTGTTTCTTTCTACTGAAGCTCCCATATTCACATTAGCGTTATTGTATCTACAATTTCTAGTGATGTGACTAGAATTAGTACATTTGAAGCATATCACATTTAAATTTTCATACCTTTGATTCACTTTATTAGTCCTTAATCTACATTTCTTTGATATATGACCAAAGTTGTTGCATTTGTAGCATGTAATATTCCCTTTGTTCACATAATTGTCCAATTTGACTCTACACTCACTTGATTTGTATCCATAGTTGTAACAAGTATAAAAATAACTAGAAAAGGATGTGGCATTAGGTCTTCTTCTCCATTGATTTTCTCTATGACCAGTTTTATTGCAAGTAAAATATCTCCCATTGAAGTTTTATCCATTAGGTTGTCTCATAGGTGTCTTTTTTGGTTCTCCAATCTTATTCTTTGATAAATTATTTTTCTCACTAGATCTAGAGCTTTCTCCCTTCTCAAATCCAATTCCTTGTGTATTTTCTTTAAGTATTTGGCTCTCAATTTTCTCATCAAGCTTTACTATACTAGCTTTGAATTCATCTTGGAATTCTCTAGTAGTAGCAAGCTATCCTTCAAGTTCTACAATTTT
Organism: Chamaecyparis obtusa; assembly: GCA_027943335.1. NCBI lineage: Eukaryota > Viridiplantae > Streptophyta > Pinopsida > Cupressales > Cupressaceae > Chamaecyparis > Chamaecyparis obtusa. Next base: position 1,737,535 of record BSBK01002565.1, on the reverse strand, counting down.
CTTTCTAAGTTCTTCATCGTGATGTTGGGTTTTTTGAATGAGATAGTCTTCATGTTTTCTTCTTCCTTTTAATTCTTCATTCAATATTTTTATCCAAGTTCCCATGTCATGTTTGACCTTATCACATTATTTTGTCTTCTCCTCTAGGGGTTTATCAAGGAATTCCTCATTCTTTTTTATTTCTTCAAGCTCTTTAGTCATCTTCATTAGCATAGATTCCATTTCATGGTTCGGGATCTCTTTCTCTTGTGTAATTTTTTCATTTTCTTCCTTCAAGACTTGTGAATCTTCTTTCTTCCATGATTTCTCTATAATTTCCTTTCTCTTCTCCATGGATTTTTTCAATTGTACCTTCAATTTTTCAATAAATCTTTTAGTATCCTTGAGTTTCGCTTCCAATACAAGGTTATGAGCATTTCACTTGTCCAGATCTTCAAGTGCAATAAAGAGCTATTTTTGCGCACTTCCATAAACTATTAAATCTACCATCAAGATCTTCCTCAAGCTGTTAGACTTCCCCAAAGGCACTAATCTCTAATACCAGCTGTTAGAATTGAGGGACACTAAGAGAGGGGGTGGGGGGTGAATCAATTTTCTAAACTTTAATGTCTTATTAAACTAATTATACAACTGTAAACCAAATATAATTGAAATTAAATAATAGAAGCATAAGAAAACCATCCATGACATTATGACACCATGATTTTTGTGTGGAAACTCGGTCAAGGGAAAAAATTTGGTCGGGATGGAACCCACAAATGATTACTCTACATAAGTAATAACCTTGTTAAAGGGTTGAGTACAAAAGAGGGGAATGCACATGCATTTAAGTGCACTTACTAGGGCTCACTAGTCATCTTACAACATATAAAGGCTTATTTCCATACAAAATATTTGGACTACAATCCAAAATAGTGAACTGATAAATAGCATCAACTATGCCTATACAGTTACATATAAGTGCAACACTATATCATCAACTTAACCTCTACATTTAGGTTCTTCAAACATACAACATATCCACATATCTCTATAATTTTCATCTCACATTGCATAGAAATCAACTCAAAAACTCAATCTTATATACCCGATTACAAAATTAATAACCAAACTGGTCGACCTCAAGAACAAAAAAAGTAATGTGTAGAATATTGGCTAATTCAATAATCAAATCTATGTAATAACCTTGAAAAATTACATAGAGACCATAAACCATGTATAATCTACCAAAAATAACTCTCACACTGATCATATCATCAATCTGTTAGGATCGTTCATCAATCCAACTACTGGTTGTCACTGTTCTTCATAATTCTGTGTATACTTGATACTTAGAAATTCATAACCCAAAAAAATGACAACATAAAATTCTACAATCATAGAAACAAGTATAATATACCCTATATAAGATCCCCCTATCTTTGCACTTCACAATTCATTTGTACCTGTCCATACAAATCCAATTACAGAAGCCTATACATTGTCTATGTTTTGCCATACTTAACAAATCTACAATCTTACCTCCAATAATCACAAAACATGTCAAGAGACCATGAGAAACATGTATGGTTGCCATCGATGACAACATACAAGCAATCCATAGCAATGTCTCTTGCCAACAAATTGTTGTGTCAATAATTTAGATTATTTTCCCTCAATTTGTATTCACCTTAAAGAATACCAAAATAGTGTCAAATTGCAACTGTTTTAAAAAATATTTAAGGTAGAGGTGAAAAAAGACTATTATTTTGAGAAACTAAAAGCATACATGACAAAACTTAGTACTTCTCATGAGCAAAAATAGTTGTAAATATAGCTATATGAATAGATTTCTTGTTCCTATAAAATATCAGCCTGTAGGTCGCTAAACAATAATGGATCAACTATGTTTACATTGAATGGGTGAGCTTCATTACAAGTATTAAACATCTTATGGATTATGGCATTACTATTTACATTATGGTTTTTCATTTCTTATCTTTTGACACTATTTGGCCTTTTGCATTGGGTTCAATTATGCTATCTTCTCCATCATTCTTAGTCACCTCTATTATAATGATGCATTTTTTTTTGGATTTTTACACACTTTTGGATTGTCCATTTGTTTTGCCAACAATTTAAGGCTTTTACAAGAATATTATTGATAACAGAGTCTACTTGGAAAGGATCCAAGTGTGTAAAAAATGTATAGTTTCAATGAGTGAACTTCATTACAAGTCCTAAACACCCCTACAAATGATGGCATCACTATTTAAATTCTAGTCTTCCATTTCATGTCTTTTCACACTATTTGGCCCTTTTCTTTAAGATGTTCATCTAGTAAGCACTACCAAATGTCATCATAATGAACAAATGAAATCAACGCACAATCTTATACCTACATGTTCATGCATTATATATATATATATATATATATATATATATATATATATATATATATATATATATATATATATATATATATATATATATATATATATATATATATATATATATATATATATATATATATATATATATATATATATATATATATATATATTGATTGTATCATCAAAAAATGGAAGCACTTCCATTTAGGACTGATTTAGCCCTCTGTGTGAGTGGTTTGGGGTCATGTCAAGTACCTTTGAGTGGGTCTTTGACTGGATCTATCTTTTCCCCCATGTTCTGCTTCTCTCTCCACCTGTTTCCAACCTCTTTCTGGCACTCTATTCTAAGAAACTAAGATCTTTGACTTCAAGGTCAAGGATGAAATTTTGGGTCAAGGTCAACCTCAAATTTGACCTAGGTCAGAGATGACCTTGACCCTGACCCTAGGTCCAAATTTTAGATTTTGGAGGTTTTAGGATGTTGGGCTTTGGAAAGTTTTATTTCCCGCTTCTAGGTTGATTGTTTCAAATTTCAAAACGGTAAACTCTTAAATTGTATTTAATCTAGGTCCATTTCTATGGGTTAAGGCTTAATTGGAATTTAATTCTCCTATGTCGGCCTCTCTAGAAGTTTGTGCCCTAGACTAGTATAAAAGGAAGCCTTCCTCTCTCATTTTCACATCCACGAATATCCACTATCAAGCATCTTTTGCAATCTCTTGTCATAACCTCTCAAGTGATCAAGTAATCATCAAGAAAGAAAGAAGGAGAAGGGAAGAATTAAAGTATTCATTCACCCTAAAGCATTCAATAATTCAAGCATTGAAGATCCAATTCATCAAGGAGATCCATTGATAGCCATTGAAGGATTCAATCTCTTTGGAGCCCTCTTGTTGAAGATTCCTTCATCTACATTCATCCAAGCTTCTTCCTATTCCAAGTTCCACTCAATATTGGTGTTGAAGATCTAATGAAATTTATTTGAGACATCCTACATTCAACTCTGCATTCATTTGGAGCATCCATACTTGTGGATTCAAGGATTCAAATCCTCCACAAGGATTTCAACATAAGCAAGGTGAATAGTTCCATTTACTTTGTTTATATATTGCAATTTCAATTATATTTCAAGGTTGATTCCAAACCAGGGTTTGACAAAGGCAAAACCCTCATCCAACAAACAAAACCCTTTTTCTTATAGATCCAGGTGTAGGATAACGATTATCAGTGCAGATCTGAGTACCCTTTTTGACGAACTTCCAGGATCCGCAAATAGAATTTTTATCGGAACAATGCAGGTCAAGGATGACCTTTTGGGGTAAGATTGTACCCCAGGGTAAGATCTTACCCCTGTCTTCGGTCAAGGATGACCTTGCTCACATAAGTAAAAGGTTTATGGGTTTTCTCTGTCTCTGCATTTCCAACCCAGATCTGGTTGCAGAATTTCCCAAAAATGTACACAGACATCAGAAAATAGCATTTTCTAGATTAGTCCTATTTTGAGGTTAGTACTTGTCTTCAATTCAATTAAGATTCCAATACATATTTACCATAATGAAATATAAGGTTATCCTCTTTCTTCATACTCTTCATTGATTGATTCATCTATGTATTGACCGTCTTCATGTGGTTAATCAGTTTGGATCTTTCTTTGGGAATTTGGGGTTAAGAAGTATATCTTATATTCGCATCCTCGTCATATTATCACATCACACTATCATTATTCTTAGGAGATCACTCTTTTTTCATCTACATTTTGGTGACCATGATTTGTTCTCCTACATTTTGGTGAACCCGTGATAGACAACTCTTTCTTTTATGGTGTTAGATCTTGCATGTAGTAGACTTCTTTTATGTGTTTGCATCTCATATAAAATAAAAATAGAGAAACATTCATTTGTTTATGCTTGGTGTTTTCCTAGTTTAGTTCATTTTCTTTGCATTGGTATATGAGCTTTACTACCTCTAGTCCTACCTATAATATTTTGGTTAGAAGAAGTCATAGAGTTATGGGTGCCTTTGATCCTGAGTCTTCCTCTCCTTTCCTTAGGATCCTGGATGATAATATAATTCTTCATTATTCCAACCCTGCTATGTAGCAAAACTATTCTCACTCATCTCATGATGAGGATGATGCTTCAAGAGTTCCTCCTGAACAAGTCCAAAAACTTTCAATCGAACTTGATAAAATGGGTAATTGGCTTATCCAAGAAAACCATAATCAAGATTCTATTCAAGCTATAGAGGCTCTTAAGAAAGTTCTTCATGATAATGATCAAGGTATTAATCTCCTTTGTGGTATCACTCACCTTGTGCATTCAAATGTTGAACCTTTAGCTCAAGAAGCTCAAGATTTAGGATTGATTCCTCCAGTTACTAGTGTAGAACCTTCTTCTATTTCCTCACCTAGTATTCCTACCTATACTCCTTTGGTGACTACGACGGTTCCCTCTCTTCCTATGAGTGTTCCTCTTGTGTCCCTTCCTACTTCACAACCTTCTTATCATAATGTTCCTTTTACTTATTATAATCCTCTTCCAACTGTGGTTCCAAGTGTTTCTCCAGTGGTGTCTTCTATTCCTATAGCTTCATACACTTTACCTAGTGTTTATAATATTTATATACCTCCTATTTCCTCTAATGATTCAACAATCATTAGTTTGGCTCAAAGTGTGTCATCTTTACAACAACAACTTGCGTCTTTAACTCAAAACAACTTTAGCATTACCCATTTTATTATGGTAGATTCTGCTTACTAAATTTACCTCTTTTTAGCAACTTTGTGCAACACTTCATCATTATCAATTACAAGTGAGTTAATTTGAGAACAACACTCCAATGGCTCCTATTCAATTTGATAAGAGTGATGCTACTCCTAATCCAAATAAATTTCAAAAACCTAACAACCATGTCAAGATAAATAAACAAGTGAATACAGTTGCTGATCAAGTTGTCGTTGCATCTCACAATGCCACTTCTGCATACACTGCTTTTCATTTGAATCATACATTTACTCCTCTCTTTGAATCTTTACATTCTATTATGAATAGGTTGTTAACTACTAATATGATTACTTTACCTCCTATTCGACCTCTTTTACCTACTATGATAGTATCTAAATCTTTTGATCCTAATGCTTTTTGTCAATATCATCGTCAAAATGGCCATGATACTGAGAAGTGTTATTCTTTAAAACATAAGTTTCAAGACTTAATTGATTCTAATGCTTTATCTGTTGATAATTTTGATGGTAGTGGGAACAAATCTGTCTCTCCTCCTAATCAAAACCTTCAAATCTATACGAATCCTTTGCCTACACATGATACTAATACCATTGCTCAGCCATCTTCTATGGATATTGTTTATGATTCAAAGATGGATGATCTTAATCACATTGTTAACCATGTGGAGCATGTTGTTTTACCTCAATCCCAAACCCAACCTCAAGTTCCACCTCAACCTAAACCAAAACCGTAGCCTAAACTAAAATCTCAACCTAAACCTCGAAAACAACCTAAGAATAAGAGACCTCAGGAACTTTTGATTACCTTTGATGATTCTGAGACTATTAAAGCTTCTGATGGGTCTCCTTTACATTTATGCTAGGATTTCTAAGATACCTATGTTGGGTTGTCTAGTTGATCCTACATCTTTAGTCAATGTTATTACTGAAGAGCATATTTTTATGAAAAATTTGTAACGTAATTCTTATGATACATCTAATGTATGGATTCAAACTTGTAATGGTTTTCTTTATCCATCATTTGGTTATATTGACTTGCCAGTTGAACTTTGTGGTAAAATTGTGAACACTACCTTTGTTGTTGTTCCTACTTCTGATCAATTTCAAGTTAAGCTTGGTTTTCCTTGGTTGAATGCCATGCATGTTGTTTCTTCTCCTATCCATAAGTGTCTCAAATTCATTCATGATGAAGAAGTGGAGATGATTAACCATAGTTTATATCAACCTTCTAGGCCCAGGGATTGTGCTACACTTGACTTCTTTTGGCCTTCAATACCTAATTCATGTCCTCTACCTGATAATCTTTTTTCACTCATATCAATCCTATAAGCATCACAAGATTATTGAGTTAAGCATGCCACTGATGGATCTTAATTGTGGTCTTTTGCCTACACCTTCCATACCTCCTTTATCTATGGTTTCTAGTTCTGTTAATCAAGCTCCTAGTGTTACTTGTCAGTCTGCTGAGAATCCTACTAATCCTCATATAGAACTTGTGAAGGATCCAGTAGTTGTTCCTCCTAGTTCTCAACATATTTCAAACAAGAAAAAATGTAATCAATCTTCTAATGAATGTCGTAAGAAATATCATGCTCAAGCTAAGGCCCATACTTCAATTATTCAAATTTCTTTACCTTCTTTTGATCAATCTATGGATGATGTGCTAGAAGAAGTTACTCCTAATAATGATGTTAAGATGCAAGATTATGATGATTCCATTCATCTCTTAGATCCCATTTTGATTAATCTAGATGAAGAAGATACTAATGATGTTAATGATGAATATGTGACTATTGACATTGACATTGATTTACCTAATATGCTTTCATCACAATTATCACTTACACCTAGTATCGAACATTATGATTCTCAAGAGGATCCTTGTTTGGAACTGGCTACCATTCCTACTGTGTTGGATATAGCCCCTCTTGTGAGTTACCCACCTTCCCTAAATGATATAGAATGAGATGGGGAGAGTAGGCGGCATGCTTGATTGGCTAGTCCTACATGGTAGCTTTTCATGTGTTTGTCTGTTGTATTATGCTTCTCCCATAATGTGTTTGCTAAATGTTGTTAGATTATTTTATATGACCCTTGTTGCTTTGTTGGTGCAATGTGATAAAGGAATCAAACCTGTTGTACTATTCTTCTATATGTATCTATACTCTTCTATATGTTGTTTCATGTTATGTTGTACCTGTGCTAGTGTTCATAAATGTTTCCTTGTGTAAGCTACTTGGATTTGTGATGTGGTAGCACTGATTCTTTTTGGTCTCCATGTTGTTGTCTAAAAAGATTCTTCTTCATAACTCTTATGTGTTATTTCCTCCATTGTGATTGTAGTTATACTTTCTTTGGGGAATGATGTCAATTCATTTGCAATAATAGCATACATATATTATCTTATGATCATACTGACCCCATGGTAGGTAGATCCCTTCTGTGTTCTATATATGTTTATGTGGTATTTCCCTTGATTTGTCTTTTTTTGGGGGCATCTCATAGTGGAAACATAATCAGTGGAGTTGTTTATGTTTCCATTAAAGCCATTGCTCTTGTTAAAGTGTTAGCAATGACTTTAACATGGGGGCATACACTCTGCTCACTTGTTGCACACACACACTTTCAATATACATATATTTTTTCAAGGTACTTTTCTCCCTTTATGGATTAGTGACTAATCCTTAAAGCATGGATTTTCATTTTATAGGATCTCTTGATCCCTCCAGTTTCAAAATTTTGATCCCTTAAGGTCAAAGGTGTCCTTAAGATTGGATCTCTTTTACTTTTGGTTTTACTCTTGTTGAATAGAATATTCCTAGGGGTGAATCTTTGATGGGTTGACTAGTGAGTAGCCACATTCACAAGGTCGTTCAATTCCATCTTTCCAGTTACGATGTTTCCTTGTGTGGATCATAGTGGGACATACATTCTCATTGGGTGAGATAACCTCTCTCTCTCTCTCTCTAGAGATGTCTCTCTTATTGTAATCTTGGAGTTGACGAAGACTTGAGTCCTTGGGGGCTTGAGGATTTCTTTGTCCCTTCAATTTCAATAAGATTATCTTTTCATTATGATCTCCTTTACCAAGAGTTTGCATCGAGTCCATACTCTTGCTAAAGTGGGGGCTAAATGTATTGTCGAAAAATGGAAGAACTTCCATTTAGGACCGGTTTAGCCCTCCAAGGGAGTGGTGTGGGGTCATGTCAAGAACCTTTGAGTGGGTCTTTGAATAGATCTAGCTTTTCCCCCCTATTCTACTTCTCTCTCCACCTGTTTCCAGCCTCTTTCTGGCACTCTATCCTAAGAAATTGAGATCTTTGACGTCAAGGTCAAGGATGAACTTCTGGGTCAAGGCTAACCTCAACTTTGAACTAGGTCAAGGATGACCTTGACTTTGACCTAGGTCAGAATTGACCTTGACCCTGACCCTATGTCCAAATTTCAGATTCTGGAGGTTTCAGGATGTCAGGCTTTGGAAAGTTTTATTTCCTGCTTTTGGGTCGACTATTTCAAATTTTAGAATGGTAAAATCTTAAATTGTATTTAATCTAGGTCCATTTTTAGGGGTTAAGGCTTAATTTGAATTTAATTCTCTTATGTCAGCCTCTCTAGAAGTTTTTTCCCTAGACTAGTATAAAAGGAAGCCTTCCTCTCTTATTTTCACATCCACGAATATCCACTATCAAGCATCTTTTGCAATCTCTTGTCATAACCTCTCAAGTGATCAAGAAATCATCAAGCAAGAAAGAAGGAGAAGGAAAGCATTCAATTATTCATTCATCCTCAACCATTCAAGCATTCAAGATCCAATTCATCAAGGAGATCCTTTGAGAGCCATTGAAGGATTCAATCTCTTTGGAGCCCTCTTGTTGAAGATTCCTTCATCTACATTCATCCAAGATTCTTCCTATTCCAATATCCACTCAAGATTAGTGTTGAATATCTAATGCAATTGATTTGAGAAATCCTACATTCAACTCTACATTCATTTGGAGCATCCATACTTGTGGATTCAAGGATTCAAATCCTCCACAAGGATTTCAACATAAGCAAGGTGAATAGTTCCATTTACTTTGTTTATATATTGCAATTTCAATTATATTTCAAGGTTGATTCCAAATTGGGGTTTGACCAAGGTAAACCCCTCATCCAAAAAACAAAACCCTTTTTCTTGCAGATACAGGTGTGGGACAACGAATATCAGTGTAGATCTGAGTACCCTTTTCGGTGAACTTTCAAGATCTGCGAATAAAATTTCCATCGGAACAGTGTAGGTCAAGGATGACCTTTTGGGGTAAGATTGTACCCCGGGGTAAGATCTTACCCCTATCTTGGGTCAAGGATGAGCTTTCTCAGAAAAATAAAAGGTTTCTAGGTTTTCTCTATCTTTGCATTTCCAGCCTAGATCCGGTTGCAAAATTTCCCTAAACTGCACACAGATATCAAAAAATAGCATTTTCCAAATCAATCCTATTTTGAGGTTAGTACTTGTATTCAATTCAATTAAGATTCCAATACATATTTACCATAACTAAATATAAGGTTATCCTGTTTCTTCATACTCTTCATTGATTGATTCATCTATGTATTGACCATCTTCGTGTGGTTAATCAATTTGGATCTTCCTTTGGGAATTTGGGGTTAATAATTATATCTTATATTCCCATCCTCATCATATTATCACATCACACTTCCATTCTTCTTAGGAGAGCACTCTTTGTTCATCTACATTTTGGTGACCATGACTTGTTCTCCTACATATATCTTATAATTTGACATTTTACTTTTGGTGCTTCTTATGGGTACTTCTACAATTCCTTTAGAGTGTAGAAGCACAAAAACCAAGGGACAAACCATCTTAGTAATAATTTTCATATTCTTCATCAGATTTTAGGTCTCATGCATGGTGTTCTTAATGTTTCTCTTGACAAGCTTGTTTGTGGCCTTGCGTGCTTAACATATGTTCTTTGAAGGATTAGTTAACAAACAACCACTATGAATTTAAATAAAAGAAAAACCAAGAAATTTTGCAAAAAGCCATGTGTGTAACGAGAATAAACAAGACATGAAGTCTTTGTCAAAATCTCCCCATGAGATGTCATTGAAAGAAATAAATGAAATGATAGCAAGTTCTAATAACTCCATGTTCATGCATTACATAATTCTTATTATTTGATATATATAATTTTGTATTTAAAAACTTAAAATATAGTAAACATGACCTTTATAATTCAGTAACATTTATGATAAGTCACATGTTGTGCCTATTGTAGAGGCAATGATCATGAAGTATGGTCTTCCATTATTTATTAGAATTTAATTTCTCTTATCAAACATATACAATACTTATAGCTACTTACAAAAAAATATGAAACATGCGAGGATAACAAAAACAACATGCACATAAGAAACCTGTCAACATTTTCACCCAAAAAAACCTTTACAATAGATATGTTCCTAACTAATCCTATAGTATTCGCCCAAGCCACCCGAGTGGGTGTGCATAGGTGAAGAGTTATTCATGTCCTTCTTATGCCCCATAATAGTGTGGAGTTAGAATAACTACAATAAAACTTAGCAAAAAAATAGAATTACATACTGCAAATAAAGTGCACATCCAAGGCACCTTGATCCCATGGATTTGATGGGTATCTGTATGCACCCTAAAATGGTTGCCTAGACTTTGGGCCCCCATTCATCAATTTATCAATTTCCTGAATCAATGCTTTGCAATATTCTCAATTCAAATCAATTTCCTTGATCAAATCGTAATTAATTTAATTATTTTAATAGTTCCTAAGGTTTGATCATTTTATCTTAAGCCTCATTTAATTAAAAGAAAACTTCTCTTTTAATTAAATAAAATCATCTTATTAAAATAAAATTCCTCTTTTAATAAAATACCCACTTAAAATATCTCTTTGTGTTGAAAAAGGAAATAAATAAAAAATAAATAAAAATCCCTTTTTCTCTCCACTTTGATTGCACATACTTTTAGGTGGTGGGTCTTTTTCATCTTTTTGCCTCTTAAAGAATCTTGAGCACATGGATCAACCAAGATTTAATCCCCACCATTGCTCATTTCTTTTTGCCTCTTAATCTTGACCATCTGCTATCCTTTAAAAGGAGCCCTCTCCTTCTCATTTAGGGCATCTAGATTTTAAGTATTGTTATGTTGCAAGTTTGGAGAGAAACTTTGGAGAAGATTCTTGAGCACTTGAGCTTGGATATTGCAACTTCTCTTTTCTTGTCTTCTTCTTTCATGCTTCCATGACAATCTATTTAGATTAATCTTGCACTTGCATATTAGATTAGATTCATATTTCCTTTCATAGAATAATCTTTCATAAGCATTTCCTTTCATAGATTAGTTTGCTTTTATGCATTGTTATCATTTAGAATAGCTTTCATTTTCATTTACATACATACTTGATGATCATAGAGACTAGCATTCTTGCTTTTCCTCTTTGAATATCTCGTTTTATGGTGTACTTGCATGGGCACAAACTAGGTCTAATCTGAGGGCCTCAATTACAAACCCTTGCACTCCATGAATAGAGAGCTATGAGTCACCATTTGAGACCTCATTTTTGAGCAATCTTGGATTTAATGACTCATAGAAGTGTGACAACATTTTAGCACACATTTTTTGCACCCACCATGGGGCAGAATATTGCATTTCTTGCCTCATTTTATTTTATTTTATTTTTTTGATGATTTTTGTGCACTATCCATACTTCTGTGCATCTCTGTTATGGATCCTCGTGCAAAGTTTCTCACTGTATCACATGAATTTTTACTGGTATTAGCATTTCTACGCACGATAAAGGCATTTTTGTGTGTGGGCTTGTGTACTTTCTCATGCGGTCCTATGTACTTTCTTGCACGGCTCTGTGTAATTTCTCATGCGGCCTTGTGTACTATCTCGCATGACATTTCTGACATCAAAGACCTAAATTTCCAGATTTGCTAGTTTTGCTTGCTATTTTTTGACATTTAATGCTTGCTGTGATTGTTTCCTTGATTTTGATTGCTGATGCAGCATAGCATTGGATTGCAGATATTTGGACCTAAGGTGAGTTGCTATAATCTCTATAACATTTGGATTTTGGGCATAAAATGAATTTCTCATGTGTCTAGCTTGAGTGTTTATTGCTTTCATAAATCACACTTCAATTTTCGGCTCTAAAAAAGAACATAGTTTCACTTTCTTGCATATGTGTTTCACATAGTAATTAGGCCCTATGAACACTATTTGTGGTGTTCTTGAGAGAGTAAATTTCTTGCGAAGCTCTTCTTGACGATAGAACCCCTTGTAGGTAGGGAGGATATTGTTACTATCTCACAGTCTTACTTGGTTTAGTTTTCAACATTGATCGGTACATTCTCTCTTGGTCCCTTTTAGAGAGCTCGATAGACATTGTTGTTGACATCATGAACCTTGGTGAGGTGGTTTCAATCTTAGCGTGTCAATGAACTTTCTTGCTATGTTTGGGTGAAGTGAAGAGGCTAGAGGATTATGCTCTACTCCCTTTTTGGGTAGTACCAGAAACTCATATCCTTGAATCTAAACCAAGTCCCCATGTGGTCCTTGTTGTGAGTCACCTTTTTAGAGAGGGTTAATCGTAGTGGACATTCCCTTTATTGGGTCAACCACATGAATGAAACCTCAAGTGGTAATAGCCATTTTCACCATGGTAGTAACAACCTCTATACAAATGTCCTTGTGGAAGAAATCTCTACGGGTGTAGTTTCTTGTTGGGCTGTTAGATCTCCTCAGCATCTCCGATTGATTAAATTCTCAAAATGTGTCAAAACCTCGGTGCACCTGGATTGGAGTTCGCCCTCTTGAGATTGCAAAAGTTGCAGAGTCAAACCATTACTAAGAACCATAGTGCAACCAAAGTTTTATTTGCTAGGACTATGTGAGTGGTTGGAAAACATTTGAGAACATACACAAGTAGAATCTTTTAAGGAGTAGCATACTAAGTCACTATTCTTTTTTTTGATCAGTAACTAAGTCACTATTCTTGTTCATGTGCAAGGTTGCTTTTTCCCTTGCCCATTGTTTGAAGACATTGTTATCTTGAGCTCCTTGATTGCTATTTTACATGCTTGATCAATGATGGTAAAAATATATTAATGTATTTACTTGATCTTTTAAAACAAACAAAAACTGAGTTCCCAAGTTCACAAACTTGCTGTCAAGTGGCTTGATCCTATTTTGTCACTTGGATCTGTGCACATTCTTGCATGAGCCTGGCATTTTCTTGTGCAAGATTTCATTTTCTCGCTCGATCCCTAGCATTCCTTCGCATGGGACTACATTCCCTCGTGTGAAACTGTCTTGTAGTTTGTCAAAATAGTGAGCTAATTTGTGTCATTTCCAGCCTTCCTTGGTTGATCTAGATTATAGTAGGTCACTTACCTCGTAGTTGGAAGCCTATTTGCACCTTGGGTTCCTATGTTTTGACCTCTTGGATTAGTATTCTTTGATTTCACAAGTGACCTTGCTTGGAATCGGTTAGTTGGAGATCATTCTTTTTGAGAAAGTAAACCTTTAGATTCTTTGATAACACACTTGTTACGATTAACAAGGCAGAAATAACAATTACATGCAAATATAACCAATATAAGAAAATAATAAACCACACAGAAGAGAACACAAAACACAAAGATTTAATGTGGTTCACCCAATCCCTGGGCTACGTCCACCAACAATGAGTCCAATATTATTATTATCTAGTGATTACAACCTGATTACAATCCGTAATCCCTTACAGCTCAATTTTGCTGCAAGTACTAAAATCATACATAATGAAATCCCTAACCCTATGCCATATTATAAAATATTTCTCCACTTTAGGGTTAGAATGAGTTACAATCATGTCAGCCCAAAAATAGCCGAAAATATGTCAGCCTCAAAAAAAATTCTGAGGTCGGGAGGAAAAGTGTACAATACTTTCCTTATCAATCACCACAAGCTAACAATGCTTGGAGAGTTTCAGTAATTTCTTGTCCAATTCACTTCCATCCAAAATCAATTTCAATCAAATATAATTTGGATAAATCATCCTCCTGATCCATATGTGTTAGGATACTTATCCATTCATTGGGCACCTCTGTGGCAGTGTTGGTTTATACCTTTTGCAAAATTTCTATCGTATCATCTCTCTTTTGGACAATTGAATGCTTTTACTATCCTAGTTTGGTACCAACGTCTCTTAGGGTCATCTTATCAGCTAGGATCTTTTCTTTCATGTTGGTTACAACAAGATATCAAGTAAATCAAGGAAAATGACCTCAAGTAGTCTTTGACCAATTACCCTTAGTTCAAACTCGCCAAAAACATAAGGGAAAAGAGCCTATCTTTGGTCAATCCCCTAGAAATACCTCAGAAGCTTGGTTTGATCCCAAGAGTAATCTTAGCGAGTTGAGCACATCCTTAGCACCTTCTCATTCAGATATGGATATGAGTTACACAATGAATCGAAGGGAGAGGGAAGAAAGGGATAAAAGTCTTGATAGCATATTGGAAAGACATAGAGATAACATTTTGTTTGGTAGTTCATCTCATGAAAATCAACCAGTCTCATCTCCTATTTCTACTAGATATCTAGATGCACATCAAAGGGTTGAGAGAGATAAGAGACAAGTCTCTCAAGAAGAGAAATCATAGCATGACAATCAAGATGATGAACCTTATGATACTCATGTGAATGCTGTATACACTAATGACTTGTTCAAACATTCAAGACTGAGTTCACCACTTCAAACAAATTCAAGATACACAAGTGAAAGACTCAAAAGGATTGAGCATGAAAATAAAGCCTTCTTAGATGAACAAGCTGCAAAGGAAGAGAAGTTTAGACTCCTAGAGTTAAAAAGACAAGCCTTATTGGAAATAGAAAGGAGAGCCGCACAAGAAGAGAAAGATAGACTCTTGGCTCAACAACTCAATGACCAATACAACAACATGTGTGTTGGTGGTGGAAACAACTCTCCTCCACCCACTCCTCCTAAGACTCCACGAAGTGGAAGGTATTCAAGATCACCTTCACGATCTCCTAGCCCTAGAGGGAGAAGGGATCCATAATATGATCATTATAGGAGACAAACACCTCCTAGGAACTCAAAATAACCTTCTCAACATGCTCACCATGGTTCACAATATGGGGGAAGTAGTTCAAGCCTTGACCTCAACTCCCAAGATTTCATGAAGATACAACAAGAACCACTCTTCCAATAGTATGTGGAGAGATGCTTGGAGCAAAACAAAGACAAGTTCCTAGAGAGTTTAATCAACAAAGGTGCTAAAGTACCTTACAACTTTGATGTGGATAGAAAGGTCAAGAAGCAAGGTCCATCTTAGGATGAGAAGATCAAACAACTTTAGAGTATGATGGAAAAGATGTTGGCACCGAAGAGCTCATTCAACCTTGATTCAATTTTTCCCAATCCTTTTGACAAGAGTGTGAGTATGAAAGACTTTCCTAGAAAAGTTGAGATCCCCCAATATGACAAGTATGACAGTAATGGAGATCCACATGATCATGTGCGTCAGTTTTATATTATGAGTTTTGAGTTCCATCAAGATGACTCATACCTCATGAGATTGTTCCCAAGGAGTCTTAACAGTCAAGTGATGGAATGGTTCACCAACATAACTCCTCCCATCAAGACTTTCAAAGAGCTAGTCCATAGATTTGTCCAACACTTTGCATACAATCTTTCAAGATCTGTCCCCATGTTGGACTTATGCAACTTAAAGAAACACCAAGGGGAATTCTTTGTCACTTTCTTGCAAAGGTGGAGATGACAATGCTCTCGCTACTCTAGGACCATTCATGAAGATGAGAAGATTGACATCCTTATTAGCAACTTGGTCCCTGAGATGCGATATGAAGTTAGGAAAATGGTCTTTGATTTCTTTGACACCATGGTTGAAACCGCATGTAGGATTGAGGATGTTTTGAAAGAACAAGGAATTTTGGCCAACAACAAAAACAACAACAATGGTCAAAATAACAACTCTAATAAGGATAAAGGTAAAAACTCACATTGGAATAAAAACAAACAAATGGTTAATGATGGAGTTGTGGACTCTTCTCAATCCAAGGATCAAGCTATTCTTCATTTGTCTAGTGCTGTTCAAGCTATGAAGCTCAACTCATCTAACTAAAAAGAGTACAAGCCAAGATATCAAGATAAGCCTAAGAAAGAGAGGCGATAGTTTTTGAAACTTGGTGATTCATATGAGGATGTCTTCAAAACACTCATTGCCAACAACCTTGTACATCCTCAAGATCCAACAAAGCATCATATACCTGATGTTAAGCCACATTGGTGGGATGAGAAAGCCTTTTGCAAATTTCATAATGGCATTGGACATAATATTGAAAACTGTTGGAAACTTAAGCACATCATCCAAGATCTCATTGAGAATGGAAAACTTCAGATAGATGGGTTGAACACCAATGCTGATCATAAGGCTTTCAAAGAGCCTTTTCCCAAGTATGAGAAGGGGGAAACATCTAAACCTAAGAATGGCAAGGCTGAGATCAATTACATTTACACAGTTGCAGAGAATGTTGTCAACATGCTTGAAGTTGTGGAAGAAAATGTCAATATGATGAGAAATAAAGATCCCTATGGTTATGATCTAGACATGGACTCTCCTCCTATCTTTGATGAAGAACTTGTTGTGGTGCTAAGGGGTCCTAACTATAGAATGTCATCCCAAGTTCTTAATGCTATCACATGAAGTCAAGGTCCTGTTGTCATTAGAGGACCTAGTTCAAATCAACCCAGTAAACCAAAGAAAGTGGCATCCAAGATTGTCACCTCAAAACCAACAGTTAATCCCAAAATGAGTTATAATCTTGTTGATCAGTTGTAGAGAACCCCACCTTATATTTTGATCTTTGAGCTCTTAGAGTTGTCCCCAAGAGATAAGCAGGTCCTTGAGGATGCCTTATGCGCAACAAATGTTCCTACCAACTTAGATGTCGATCAATTCTAAAACATGGTTAATCATATCGCTAGCCCTCATTACCTTACCTTCTCAGAGGATGATGATAAAGCTTTGAGCCACTCACATAATCTCGCCCTTCATATTGAAGTCATGATTTACAAAACCCGTGTTAGGCATGTGTTGATAGATGGGGGTGTTGGGCTTAATATTTGTTCTTTGAGTCTTTTTAAGATATTGGGTTATTCTGAACAAGTTATAGATACTAGAAAGAAGATCACAATCAAAGCCTACGATGAGGTGGAAAGAAGTTCCAAAGGGTTGGCCATCCTTCCTGTTAGGATTGACCCTGTTGAGAAGGATATTTTGTTTCAAATTGTTGATGCTGGTCCTCTAGCATACAATATCCTACTTGGTAGACCATGGATCCATGATATGCAAGCAGTGCCATCTACCTACCATAAGTGTGTTAAGTTCCCCTACAATGGAGTAGAAGTTTTTATACCTGGGGATAGCACATTATTTGTTAACTCGATTTCGACAAGTACTCATGTTCCTCTCAATGGAGAAGCAAAGGACTTTAATGCGATCTTAACAAAATGCAAAGACAAGTTCAAGTTAGTAGACCTTGGTGTAGGGGGGTATCAATTTAACTCTTTTACAAAGCTTCCAGTTTCACCTAGGTCTTATGGAAAGCCTTCACAGGAAGTGAGACCTTCCTCTTTAGCTATGACTTTATTTGGCACATTTGTAGAGTCCTTAGTGCCTATTCAAGATGAGAAAGAAGAGGTGGCTATTAAAGACTAGATTTATAGAGAAGATAAATACATGCATAATGAGAACTTCTCTCCATCTCCCAAGGCTTATGGAAGAGGGTATACTTTTGTCAAAAAGATGGGCTATCCTAGAAATGGCCCTCTTAGTCACAGGTTGGATGCTAGAGCTGAACCTCTTGATCATGCTCTTTTTGGATGTAGGCTTAAGAAGGTGGTTGGCCTAGGATTTGCGAATCATAATAAATACCCTGCTCCTATCCTTGATGAGTCGGATAGTGAAGATGAACCAAAATACATGCCTAATTTGACAAATCAAAAAGATGTGTGAAGATTGGGTCCCTTCCACCAATCTCCTTTGGGGAGATTCAGATAATCCAGTTGCTCATACGATAGTTGCAAACTTAGAACAAGAAGAATCAGATGTAGAAGATCCCATCAAAGAGCGTCAATGTAAGAATATTATTTGTTTGGTGGAGAGAGATGTTACCCCTTGATGACATTAGAGCTTCCACATCAAGATGTCCCAAACCTTCATGGTGTAAACATCCTAGTCGAGATTTTGAAACAGATTAACATGGGTATGAATGGGACTCTCTCAAAACCTTCTATAGTTGACATGAATGTTGATGTCATCCATACTTATAGTTCCCAACCTGAGGTAGTTGACGAATCATGTTTAGGATTAGAGGATTTGAACCCACACATTGCCTTAGTGGATGATTCTTCGCTTGTTAGGATGAATCCTGATTTGAGTAGCTTAGAAGGATACTTGACAGACTCTGACTCTTCAGTCACCAAAGATGATATCATTTGTATTCATAACCTTGAGCCAATCATTGACTTACCTCTTTCTCATCCTAACCTCATTGATTTGTCCCAACGCTACCAAGAACTTGAGCTCTTAACATTCCAAAATGACTATGAGATAACCTGTTACTTGAACACCATTGAATCCATAGTCTCTTCCACTAGTGAACCGGCTACTAGCATGACAAAGCTAGACATATAGAACCTTAGTCACAAAATAAAAATAAAATAAATAAAGAATAAGAGTCCTAATGGTGAAAACCACTGTGTGGCAGTGTCAGAACCAAAAAAAAGTAAAAATAAATGATGTATCCAAGGGTGAAAACCTCTTTGAGGTGCCTAAGGATAAGGTACTTGATCATCTCCCTAGCTACTTTCAAGACAGATCTTTAGTTCTTGTTGAGCCAACACAAGCAGTCAATTTGGGTACATATGAGGCTCCATAGATAGTACACTTGGCTCAGTCCTTTTTACCACAAGAAAGAGAAGCCTACACTAAGTTCTTACAGAAAAAGAAGATCAATTTTGCTTGGACTTATTTAGATATGCTAGGGTTGGAAACTAATCTTATCATGCATCACTTGTCCATAGCTCCGGGTGTAAAACCAGTCAAACAAAAATTGAGAAAGATGCATCCTCACATAGCTCTTCTAGTCAAAGAAGAATTAGAAAAACTCCTTGGTGCAGGATTCATAAGAGCTATTGACTATGTTGAATGGATATCAAACATTGTACCAATTTCCAAACATGACAAATCCTTTTGAATTTGTACAAATTTTAGAGATGTCGATAGAGCATGCCCAAAGGATGATTTTTCACCTCCCAACATAGACACGATAGTGGACATGACTGTGGGTTATGAGATTTATTCTTTGATGGATGGTTTTTCTGGATATAATCAGATTAAGATAGCTCCTAAAGATCAAGAAAAGACTGCATTCACTTGTGCATGGGGTACCTATTGTTGGAACGTTATGCCTTTTGGATTAAAAAATGTAGGAGCCACCTATCAATGAGCTATGACAACCATTTTTCATGACATGATGCATAAAAAAATGGAAGATTATGTAGATGACACCTTGGCCAAGTCTAAGAGAAGAGACACACACTTAGATGATTTAGAAGTCATTCTAGATTGCATGGAACAATTTCAATTAAGGTTAAATCCTAAAAAGTGTGAATTTGGTGCTACCTCTGGAAAACTTCTAGGATTCACCATTTTAGAAAAAGGAATAGAGGTAGACCCTGAAAAAGTCCAAGCAATCATAGATATTCCACCTCCTAAAAACATTAGTCACATGAGGAGTCTTCAAGGCCACCTTCAATCCATAAGGAGGTTCATTTCACAGCTGGTAGATAGAGCTCAACCTTTTAACATGAACTTACATAAAGGGGTCAAATGTGTTTGGAACGAGGATTGTCAAAAGAGCATAGATCAAATCAAGCAATACTTGGCAAATCCTCCTATTTTAATGCCTCCTATCCCAGGGAAACCACTTATTCTATATGTTTCAACAACAAAATCTTCCTTAGTGGCATTACTAGCTCAACTTGATGAACATGGGAAAGAAAGAGCAATATACTACATTAGCCGTACTCTTGTTTCATATGAGGTTAACTACACCAGCATTGAGAAAGCTTGCCTTGCAGTTGTGTTTGCTTCCCAAAAGTTGTGACATTACATGCTTGCGCACACAATACATCTTATAGAAAAAATAGATCCACTCAAGTATTTACTCAGTAAGGCTGCCTTCATAGGTAGACTTTCTAAATGGATGATGATCCTTTCAGAATTTGACATAGAGTACATTGAGTGTAAAGCCATAAAAGGACAAGCTATAGTAGATCAATTGGCTAATTTCCCAATTCAAGATAGTGCACCTATTCAAGTTGACTTCCCAGATGAGCATCTCATGTATATGACTGAAAGAACATGGAAGATATTCTTTGATGGGTCTTTTATGCAAAATGGTTTAAGAGCTGGTGTGTTGTTTGTTTCTCCTCATGGGTACATGATTCCTAAGTCTTACAAGTTATTATTCCCATGTACAAACAACATTGTTGAGTATGAAGCTTTAACAAATGGACTTAAGATGGCCATGGAATGGAGAATCATAGAGTTACACATTTATGGGGATTCACAGTTGATAATCAACCAAGTCAATGAACAATATCAAACAAAAGATGAGAAAATGGTACCTTAAAAGAAAATGGTTGATTCCTTGAAATGGTACTTCACATTTGTCACATTTTAGCAAATCCCTAGAGTAGAAAACAAAGTACTTGATGCTATGGCTACACTTGCTTCACTCCTCTAGTTAGAGTAGCATGAGTCCAGATTTGAATTCCTCGTGGAAGAGATACAACACCCTATCTATGACTCCTAAGAAAGCCATGTTATTTGTACCCTTGTTGGTCATGAGTCATCCTATTATGGTGCCATTTACTCATACCTTCATGATGGCATTATACCTAAAACCTTTAACTGATCTGAATGAAGAAACCTTACTCAAAATGCCTCTCGCCATACCCTTATCTCTGGTGATTTGTATAGGAGGGGTCTAGATGGAACACTTCTTAGATGCTTAGAAAAGGAAGAATCTGACCAAGCGTTAGTTGACATTCACAAGGACATCTATGGGGGACATTCTAATGATCTTGCCATGGCCTGAAGGTTGCTTAGGGTGGGGTACTATTGGCCTACGATGCAGATTGATGCAGTAGCTTTTGCAAAGTCATGTGAAAAGTGTCAAAAATATGGTAACCTGATACATGCTCTAGGAAGGGAGCTCATTCCTTCTATATCTCATTTTCCATTTCAACACTAAGCCTTTGATCTTGTTGGGTAGATTCATCCCAACTCATTAGGTGGACACAAGTTTATTATCACTGCTTTTGATTACTTCACTAAATAGGTATAAGTTGTCCCACTTTTTGTTGCCTCAAGCAAGATAGTCTCTCTATTCATCCTGAACCATATCATTTGTTGATATGGAGTGCCTTCTAAGATTATCACTGATAATGGAGGTCAGTTAAAAAACAAGGACCTTAAACAACTCTGCAAGAAATTCAAGATTAAACAACATTGGTCCTCCATTTACTTCCCGCAAGGAAATGGTCAAGCAAAGGCATCAAACAAAACCATTCTTAAAATCCTACATAGAACAGTTCATAAGAATGGTAGAGATTGGCATTTACAGATAAATTTGGCTTTGTGGGCTTATAGAATGAGTATTTGTACTCCTATTGGGGCTACTCCTTTTGCCCTTACATATGGTGTTGAAGCACTGTTACCTTTAGAGGTTGAGATTCCTTCACTTAGAGTTTCCCTCAAATGCCTAGTTACAGATGAAGACTACCATGCCATGAGACTTCAAGAGTTAGAACTTCTAGATGAGAAATGTCAAGCATCATTTGACCATATGAGGGTTTATTAGAAGTGCATGTCCAAAGCATTTAACAAAAAGGTTCACCCTAGAGAATTCCAAGTGGGAGATCTTGTCCTACACGAAAATCCTAAGAATCAACAACATAGAGATCAAAAGGGAAAATTTGAGCCTAATTGGCTTGGACCTTACATAATTACAATGGCTTTTGGGACATGTGCTTATTTATTATCTACTAAAGAGGGAGAGTAGCTCCCTAATCCTATCAATGTATTGCACTTGAAGAAGTTCTATCCATGATGCATGTTCTGTTGGAAACTGCAATTGAAGCAATTATTGTATTGTCATTGATGTCAAACCTTAACTGGTAAGACTGTTGCTACTTAGGAAAGTACTATATCTATTGTGAGAAGGGAAAGAAAGAATGGTAACAATAGCACCTAGGGAAAGGTTGAGTTATCTTGATACTACAAAGTGTACTTGACTATGTTATACAATGATGGGACAATGTATTGTTTATCTTAGTAAGATTAAGGACTAAAAGGCTTAACTGAGCAAAAATGAAGAAATCATGTTTAAGCTGAGTTATGTTAGTGTCAACCGAGTTAGTGTATGCTGAGCAAAAATCTAGTGTCGACCGAGTATCAGTTAATTGCCGACGAAGATAGTATATGTTGAGGAAATAGTTTTAGTAGTGACCGAGCATTTTACATGAAGATCGAGTGGATGATCATAGTATTGACCGAGCATCAACATTTTTATATTTGAAGAGAATTCAGATTTGGAGCTGACATTGTTGAATTCTTGGATTATGTAAAATGTGTTGACTTTATTTATTGATTGTATGAAAGCATTTAATGCTTTGTAAAACATTTTATTGTAAATCTTTATGAGATTTGAGATGATTCTATAAGAGGAGATGAAGAACATGAAGAGGGTAGATTCAATGAATTTGACTTAACCCTAAGATCTATGAAGGAGATTAAGCGGCAAAAGATAAGTTAACCTAATAGAGAAAAGTATTAAGGGAACCTAAACATTAGGTATGAGAATGCATGGGTGAAGGAGATGCTGGAAGAATAGTAAGTTTTATTGACTGTATAAGTGAAAAGGCTAAAGGAGGAGTGTGGTGATTTCTTGAAGAAAAGTTTCGAGCAGATCAAAGATGGAAATGGAAAAGTTTCAAAGTCAGTAAACCAACATTTGTGTATGGAATTGGATCTGATATTTGCAAAGTAAGTTGTATGTTTTTCAGATCAATACTACTGCTACTTTCTAACCATTGTAATAGTCAAAATCCTTTTAACAGAGGTTGACCTAATAGTCATATGTTAAATCCTTTAAACAAGGTTTCATTCTAATGGAGTGTATGTAAGTCCTGTAACAAGGCTCACTTTTAATAGGGTGATTGAAATCCTTTAATCGGGTCACACCTGATAGTGTGTATTGTAACGTTTGATAGGGTTGGCTTTTAACCGAGCTCACTTCAAAAGAGTGAAAATAATAGTAGCATGTTACAAAGTGGTTTTTCCCATATTGGGTTTCCACTATAAATCCTGGTGTCAATACTTGTGTGAATGTTTTGGTTTGAACATTTCTATGTTTTACAAGTTAGTTATAGCTGGGTAGTGGACTGTAGTGTTATATGTTTCTATTATTGAATCAGTGATGACCAAGTTTATTTTGGTTGCTTGATCTGATTTAAGGAAAAGTTTTTGAATTTATTTTATACATCAGGACCTGAGAACAACTGATTCACCCCCCCTCTCTATTGTTCTAAAACATATTAACAATTGGTATCAGAGCTGTGTTGCTTATTGGTGTCTACAGAAAACAAGTTTAAAGGGACTTGAAGCAAATGATCAAGATGTATAAGAAGGAGGTACTGAAGCTGAACAAAGAAAACTTCCCTGCATGGTAAAGCTTGATGAAGCTGCATCTAGCCGGTATTGGTGATTCTACAAAATACTACATTGAGCATGACTATGTCACACCTATTGCACCTTTGATTACCGAGGAAATGAGAGCTAAGAAAGAACATAAACAGGCAATGCTAGAAATTGCATCTACCCTAAGCTATCTGGAATTTGAAGATATTAAGGACTGCATAACTGCTAAAGATATGTGGGACACTCTTGCAAAGATCTATGGTGGTGATCTACATGTGCTAAAAGCCAAAGCCGAGAGTCTCAGAGGTAAGTTTGATGAAATGAGAATGAATGAAGATGAAAACATTGCACAATATTGTGGTAGAATAAAAGAAGTTGTGAATGCTATTAGAGGATCAAATGGAACTATTGATGATGAGACCATAATTGGAAAAGTTCTAAGAACCCTGTGTCCTATATATGCTATTAAGATCTCAGCTATTCAGGAATCTAGATGTAACTCTGGAAATGTGCTTACTTTGGAAGGTTTGATTGGCAAACTGACTGCTTTTGAACTATCTAACTATGATAATTTTACTGTTGGTAGTATTGGAAATGTTGAATCTACTTTTAAGTCACAGTTAGCTCTGAATAAGCCGAAGAAAGAAAAAGAAAGATGCACCAGTGAAAGTGAAAGTGATAGTGACATTGCTGATGAAGATCTTGAAGATCTAGAAGCTCTTATGGCTAGAAGAATGAGAAGAGGAAAAGGAAAATATAAAGGTAAACTCCCTATTATATGTTTTGCATGTAATAAAGTCGGTCATATAGCTACTAGATGTCCTGATAGGAAGGATAAAGATGAAGAAAGAAACAACAGACACAAAGACAGAAGAGATGACAAAGGCTATCGAAGGTACAAAGACTAAAAAGGAAAAGGTAAGAAATCTTGTTACATTGCTAAAGAAGAGATTGACACTGATAGTAATGATTTTGAAATTGAGGTAGTCTACGTTGCAATGAAAGATGAATCTGATGAGGATGAGAAAACTGCATTGATTTCCTATGTGAACAAGAATGACAAATGGATTATAGATAGTGGTTGTTCACATCACATGACTGGTGACAAAAGTAAGTTTGAGACCTTACATCATTATAAAGGTAAAAGTGTAACATTTGGTAATGATGCACCATGTCCTGTTAGAAGAAAAGGATTGATTAAACTGACTGATAAAATCTCTTATGAAAATGCTTATTGGGTTGAAGGATTGAATTATAATTTGCTAAGTGTTGCTCAGCTCAACAGAACTAGCTACCAAGTGGAATTTCATCACAAGAAAGCTAAGATATTTGATGCTACTAGTGAATTGATTGGAAGTGGTGAGCAGACTAGAGGTAATTTGTTCTATCTTGACCTATCTAAAGAAATATGTATGATTGCACAACTTGATGACATTTGGTTATGGCATAAGAGGCTATGTCATGTTAACTTTGACAATTTGGTAGAGATAAGTAAGAAGAAGAAAGTAAGAGGCCTACCTAGATTGAAGAAACTTGAGAATGTGATGTGCAAAGAATGCTAGTTAGGAAAAATGACTAAGTCAAGTTTCAAGAGAAAAACCTTTACTTCTGAACACATTTTAGATTTGGTTCATACTAACCTTTGTGGACCTATGGGTATACAAAATTACTATGGAGCTAGATACTTTTTTGTTGATGATCATACCAGGATGATGCATGTAATGTTTCTAAAAGAAAAATCTGATGCTTTTCAAAATTTTAAGTGGTATTTGGCAAAAGTTGAGAAGGAGACAGGTAGGAACCTGAAATGTCTTAGATTTGACCGAGGTGGAGAATTTACATCAAATGAATTCAATCTATTTTGTAATGATAGAGGAATCAAAAGACATATGTTTGCACCAAGGACACCTCCGTAGAATGGTATAGCATAAAGAAGGAATAGATCTATTTTGGGCTGTGCAAGGACATTATTGATTGAAAAGAATGTGGCACATAAATACTAGAAAGAAGCTATAAGTATAGTTGTTTACACTCTTAACTAGGTACAGATCAAGAAAGGTACAAATCTGACACCCTATGAATTATGGTATGGGCATGCACCGAGTGTTAAATACTTTAGAATCTTTGGAAGCAAGTGTTACTTATTGAAAGACAATACGAATGGAAAGTTTGATGCCAAGAGTGATGAAGGCATATTTCTAGGCTACTCCACAAAAAGTAAAGCTTATAAGTGTTTGAACTCTAACACTAACAAAATTGTGGAAAGTGTGAATGTAAAAATTGATGAGTATGCAGAAAGAAATGAAGCCGACAACAAAAGAGAACCAGAAGATTATAGATCTTTTGTGTACATTAAGGAAATAGAAGAGGCAGGTAACAGACTTGCACTTGATGCTAAGTCTCAGGCAAACAATGTCGAGCGTCAGGAAAATAGTGTCGAGAGAGAACAAGAACATGCCATGCTACAAGACAATGTTGCTGAGCATTCAGAGGCTGAATCTGACAATCTTGTTGAGGAACCTGATGAAATAGAGGAGAAAAATGCTGAACCTATTTTGGCAAAATATGTAAGAAGACATCACAAGCCTGAACAGATAATTGGAGATAAAGACACTGGAATTCAGACCAAAAGCAAAACCATGGATCCAACATGCTTACTATGTGTTTTTGAACCTAAGACAACTAAAGAGGTATTAGAAAATGAAGACTGGATACAACAATGAATGAAGAGATTGACCAGGTTGAGAAGAATGAAACCTGGACTCTGGTGTTGAGACCTGCAGATAAGAATGTTATAGGAACAAAGTGGGTGTTTCGAAACAAGTTGAATGAAAAAAGTGAAATCACTAGGAACAAAGCTAGGCTAGTATGCAAAGGCTACACACAAGAAGAAGGAATAGATTATGGGGAGACATTTGCCCCTGTAGCTAGATTGGAAGGAGTAAGAACTCTGCTTGCATATGCTGCTTATAAAGATTTCAAGGTATATCAAATGGATGCCAAGTTTGCATTTTTAAATGGTGTACTGGAAGAAGAAGTCTACATAGAATAGACAGAAGGTTTTATTGATCCAAATAGAAGACACATGGTATGAAAATTGAACAAAGCATTATATGGATTGAAACAAGCTCCCAGAGCATGTTATGAGAGGTTGCATAACTATTTGATGCAGATTGGATTTTCAAGAACAAATGACACAAGCAATCTGTACTTGAAGGATGAAGAAGGCAAAGGTATTCTATTGGCCAAAATTTTTATTGATGACATTATTTTTGGTGGACAAGATGCATTGTGTAAAAGTTTTTCAAAAGAAATGCAAACTAAATTTGAAATGAGTATGTTTGGTGAGATCAAATTCTTTGTTGGTTTATAAGTATATCAGATGAAGAGAGGAGTTTTCATTACACAGTCTAAGTATGTTAATGAAATACTAAATTTTTTTGGAATGGAAGATGCTAGACTAGTGGGAACTCCTATGGTTACTAGACAAAAGTTATCTAAGAATGATGATGCTGTAGAAGTTAACCAGACTTTGTACAGATCCATGATTGGAAAATTGTAGTATGTTGTACATAGTAGACCAGATATTGCACTAGTTGTTGGGATTGTGGCAAGATTCTCTACCAATCCTAAGGAAACACACATGATGGCGGTGAAAAGAATCATGAGATACTTGAAAGGAACTATTGACTATGGGTTATATTACAAGAAGAATGAAAAATTTGAACTTAGAGTATACATTGATGTTGATTGGGTAGGAAATGTAGATGATAGAAAGAGCACTAGTGGTGGAGCTTTTTTTCTTGGACAGAGATTAGTCTCCTGGACGAGCAAGAAACAAAATTGCATTTCCCAATCTATTGCTAAAGCCGAGTATGTTGCTGCTGCAGTAAACTATTCAAATTTAATATGGATAAAACAGTTGTTGATAGGCATGAAAGAAGAAATCACTGAACCTGTTGTTATTTTCTGTGACAACATAAGTGCCATCAATATTTCTAAGAATCTAGTGATGCACACTAAGACCAAGCATATAGCAATCAAGTATCACTATTTGAGGGAATTGGTACAAGACAAGGAAGTCCGAATGGAATATGTGAATACAAAATAACAATTGGCAGACATATTCACTAAAGCTTTACCTGAAGAAGCTCATGAGTACTTGAGAAGTCAATTAGGGGTCCTTCCCCTAACTGAGGCTGCCTAGTCAAGCTAGGAGCACTGCATCAAATATGCTACAATAGAAAAATTGACAAATTGATGCAAAAGATTGTCACACTTTAGGACTGTCCTAGATCTGTGAAGAAGAAGCAAAGACAAAAAATCAGTCATAAGCAAGTTGACAGAGGGAGAAACATTGAGCTGCATAGATATATCTACATCTGTTGGATGTAAGTTTTAGTTGCTGCTTTGACATTTTTGTCAAAGAGGGAGATTGAATTGAAATGATATTATAACACATGAACTAAAGAGCAGGGATTATGAATAGAAATGAAAGATCAAGATAGAGGAAGATCCAGATACTTCTGACAGTCACAGAAGTGAGATTTACAGATTCTGAATCAGAATGAAGCTAAGGATATTATAAATTTTCTCTGATGGACAGATAAGTTTTTTGGATTGGTTGGTAATCCATGTGTTATTCAGGTGATATCATATGGTGTTGCCATCAATGCCAAAGAGGGAGATTGTTGGAAACTGAAATTGAAGCAATTGTTGTATTGTCATTGATGTCAAACCTTAACTGGTAATACTGTTGCTACTTAGGAAAGTACTATATCTATTGTGAGAAGGGAAAGAAAGGATGGTAACAATAGCACCTAGGGCAAGGTTGAGTTATCTTGATACTGCAAAGTGTACTTGACTATGTTATACAATGATGGGACAATGTATTATTTATCTTAGTAAGATTGAGGACTAAAAGGCTTAATCGAGAAAAAATGAAGAAATCATGTTTAAGCCAAGTTATGTTAGTGTCGACTGAGTTAGTGTATGCTGAGCAAAAATCTAGTGTCGACCGAGTATCAGTTAATTGCCGACGAAGACAATATATGCCGAGGAAATAGTTTTAGTAGTGACCGAGTGTTTTACATGAAGACCGAGTGGATGATCACAGTATTGACTGAGCATCAATATTTTTATATTTGAAGAGAATTTAGATTTGAAGCCAACATTGTTGAATTCTTGGATTATGTAAAACATGTTGACTTTATTTATTGATTGTATGAAAGCATTTAATGCTTTGCAAAATGTTTTATTGTAAATCTTTATGAGATTTGAGATGATTCTAGAAGAGGAGACAAAGAACATGAAGTGAGTAGATTCAATGAATATGACCTAACCCTAAGATCTATGAAGGAGATTAAGTGACAAAAGATAAGTTAACCTAACAGAGAAAAGTATTAAGGGAACCTAAACATTAGGTATGAGAATGCATGGGTGAAGGAGATGCTGGAAGAACAGTAAGTTTTATTGACTGTATAAGCGAAAAGGCTGAAGGAGGAGTGTGGTGATTTCTTGAAGAAAAGTTTCGATCATATCAGAGATGGAAATGGCAAAGTTTCAAAGTCAGTAAACTAGCATTTGTGTATGGAATTGGATTTGATATTTGCAAAGTAAGTTGTATGTTTTTCAAATCAATACTACTACTACTTTCTAACCATTGTAATAGTCAAAATCCTTTTAACAGAGGTTGACCTAACAGTCATATGTTAAATCCTTTGAACAAGGTTTCATTCTAATGGAGTGTATGTAAGTCCTGTAACAAGGCTCACTTTTAACAGGGTGATTAAAATCCTTTAATCAGGTCACACTTGATAGTGTGTATTGTAACCTTTGACAGGGTTAGCTTTTAACCAAGCTCACTTCAGAAGAGTGAAAATAATAGTAGCATTTTACAAAGTGGTTTTTCCCATATTGGGTTTCCACTATAAATCCTGGTGTCAATACTTGTGTGAATGTTTTGGTTTGAACAATTCTGTGTTTTACAAGTTAGTTATAGCTGGGTAGTGGATTGTAGTGTTATATGTTTCTATTATTGAATCAGTGATGACCGAGTTTATTTTGGTTGCTTGATCTAATTTAAGGAAAATCTTTTGAATTTATTTTATACATCAGGACCTGAGAACAACTGATTCACTCCCCCTCTCTATTGTTCTAAATCATATTAACATGTTCTACCTAGGGGCATCCTTTGTACATACTTATTGATCTTGAAAAAATCCCCCAAAAATGGTATATTGTCAAAAATTCTAAAAATCTAAAAATGACTTGAAAAAATGATCATCTTAGTGAAAACCTAGCAATAGGTGCTTTGATGAATCTCCAATTTTATTTTTTTTCAAAAATACTAAAAAAATAAAAAAATTCAAAAAAAAAAGAAAAAAGAAAAAGTGCCTTGGTGAAAACCTGGAAACAGGCGCCTTGGTAGCAAAATACAAAAAAAAATTATTATTAAAAGTCCTGAAAAAAAAAGAAAAAAGAAGAAAAAATTGCAATAAAATCCAAGTGGTGAAAACCTGGAAACAGTCACTACTTGAGGCCTTTGCACCCCTGTTTCTTAGCACGCATCCTTGACACTTAGCCTTTCTCCACCATTCCTTGTCCTTATTGCCTTGGTTTAGAATTGGTCTTTGTCTTTGTCTAGGGGGCATAACTGTGTTAGCTTTGGTCTCTTGGATGTGTTAGTCTTTAGGACACCTCGCAAACGGTGTTTTTCAACACCACCCCAATTGTGTTTTTCAACACAACCCCTGGCATTGAGTGTTTTTCAACACTTATCAGTTTGGTCTTACCCAGTTTTGTCATGTGATCTTACCTGCTTGCAAGCATTTGATCCTTATCCTCGAAACTTAGTATCAGTTAACACACTTAAATTTTTGAATACAACACTTAATGCTTGAGCTATGTCATGATCTTTTCTTTGTGTGCTGAATGTTATTGATTTTCATTGAGTGTCCTTGTCTAATAAGTCTCTCTGGGATGCATAACTAGAGGACTTGGGGCATGGGGCATGTTTTTATTTGCTTTCTACTTGTGAGTGTGGTCTTGAACTTCTTGAGTGTGTCTTTTTGTTCCCTTGAAACACTTAGGAGATTTGAGGCATCATCCTTGATTTTTTTTTTGCACAACCATTCTTATAGTCATCCTGAAATCTATGCCTTGATGTGAGCGTGGTTTTGCTACATTAAATTGGGTAAGCTAACATCAAAGTCATCTTGACCTTTATGTCTTTGATGCTTATGTTATAATTTTTTCACATTCCAATCCGATATAAATCACATTCATATCTTCATAGTTGCGCTTGTGACTAGTGATGATTGTGTGATTTTTTGATGTCCGTTAATAATGGCCCAATGATAAAAATAAGTTCCTTAACATTCTCTAATGAATGATGAACACAAGATCCTATGTTACAATTTTTCTATTGCAAGTACACCTTTTCATTTTCATGTAGCTTGCACTATTAGACTTCATGTTAATTTGCATTTTTAGGTTGCATTATGAGTTTGAGAGGGTTTTTACTTCATCTTTCTTTTGGACTTTTAATCAACTGTGGTCACGTTTTGATCTTCATTTCCTTATCTTCTTTTGTGATCTCAATCAAAATTTCCTATCTTAAATAGTTGATTGATTTTAGGGCATTCTCTTTCTTGAGGCAAATTCCCTTTCTTCTCTCCATTTCTTTCCACCTCTTCCAAACTTCTACCTCCCATTCACTTTCACCCCACTTCTTTTCTTCTAATTCAACCTTGGGGCATAATCTTTCATATTTGATGATCTACCTTGGCTCTGTGATCCTTATATCTTTCATCAAGAACCTTATCTTTAGTTTGATTTGATCAAGTTTATCAATTTACTATTTCTCCTCTATCTCATTTCGATTTTGATCATGAGGGGGAGTACCTATCAAACTTCAATCCTTGATTCAACTTTATCAAACCTATCAATTAAACCTTGCTTGAGACTTGATAATTACCTATTTACAGGGGTGTTGGCCTTGTCTTTTTCAATGAGCTTATCTTTGTCCTGATGTGTTCCATCCGTCGATCACACATCTGGGTTGTTTTGTGATCCCAAATTGATCTCACATTTCAACTTAATTCTTTGACTACATGTGTTCCCATAAAGATCACACATTACCCAAAGAGGGGCAAATGTATGCACCCTAAAATGGTCACCTAGACTTTGGGCCCCCATTCATCAATTTATCAATTTCCTGAATCAATGCTTTGCAATATTCTCAATTCAAATCAATTTCCTTGATCAAATCGTAATTAATTTAATTATTTTAATAGTTCCTAAGGTTTGATCATTTTATCTTAAGCCTCATTTAATTAAAAGAAAACTTCCCTTTTAATTAAATAAAATAATCTTATTAAAATAAAATTCCTCTTTTAATAAAATCCCTACTTAAAATATCTCTTTGTGTTGAAAAAGGAAATAAATAAAAAACAAATAAAAATCCCTTTTTCTCTCCACTTTGATTGCACATACTTTTAGGTGGTGGGCCTTTTTCATCTTTTTGCCTCTTAAAGAATCTTGAGCACATGGATCAACCAAGATTTAATCCCCACCATTGCTCATTTCTTTTTGCCTCTTAATCTTGACCATCCACTATCCTTTAAAAGGAGCCCTCTCCTTCTCATTTAGGGCATCTAGATTTTAAGTATTGTTATGCTGCAGGTTTGGAGAGCAACTTTGGAGAAGATTCTTGAGCACTTGAGCTTAGATATTGCAACTTCTCTTTTCTTATCTTCTTCTTTCATGCTTCCATGGCAATCTATTTAGATTAATCTTGCACTTACATAGTAGATTAGATTCATATTTCCTTTCATAGAATAATCTTGCATAAGCATTTCCTTTCATAGATTAGTTTGCTTTTATGCATTGTTATCATTTAGAATAGCTTTCATTTTCATTTACATGCATACTCGATGATCATAGAGACTAGCATTCTTGCTTTTCCTCTTTGAATCTCTCATTTTATGGTGTACTTTCATGGGCACAAACTAGGTCTAATCTGAGGGCCTCCATTACAAACCCTTGCACTCCATGAATAGAGAGCTATGAGTCACCATTTGAGACCTATTTTTGAGCAATCTTAGATTTAAATACTCATAGAAGTGTGACAACATTTTAGCACACAGTATGTAGGTAGCCTGGAATGAACCCAAAGCTTCCAGAGTCTAGGTACCTTGGACGTAGGTTCAAGTGTTATCTGTTCATATTTAATAGTCCATATTTTTCCATTTCATCAAGATGTTTGTATTTACTTACATTTTCAATTTCATTGCCCTTTCCTATGTTACATGACAATCTCATCACATCAAATTCCCTTTCTACATAATTATATAGTAAATGAATATTGATTATTCTACTTCCGTCCAGCTATCATACTTCCTATGTACTACACATATTTACCAAATGCACACCAATAAAAAATAAGAGGATGTACCAATATTTCATTTGCTGGTGACCATTTCCTTGGCTTCAACAAAAGTTTTTAATGTTAAAGTTTTCAAATATAAAATGCTAGCCTATGCATTTCCAAAATACAAAATACTTGTCCTTACCAAATGGCTGCTTCCAAATGAAATATTTGGTACCCGTTCTTCACCTTGGGAAGTGCACATACCCAATTTGACAAATGCAATGTACAATTACAATATTTTATAGCTATAGATGATTGATTTTCTTTTATTACCACAACTAAAGATAATATATTTTCTTAGGTGGTTTAGATAGATTTTTGGCCCTTGTGACATCCTTTGTTCATTTGGGTTGTTCATTTATATAATTTATAAACTGTGAAACAAATGTAGGAGGTATGCATTGTGTTGCATGTAGTGCACAATTATCCAATATTAAAAAAATATAGTTGTCGATATTTGGTTTATAGTTGAAACCTTCCTCAAGACTTTCCATTTCCTTCAACTTTGTTGGTGTCAGTTTTTGGACATGAGAAGAATTGAGGAAGGTTACAAATATACCAGGAGATCATGAGAGCTTTTCATGAGTACAATATACAAAAATATGCCACAAAAAATACATGGTTATATACAACATAAGTGTTTTCCATCCCTTACTGTCACTAAACCTAAACTTTTCTTTTCTTTTTCACACATTCACTATAGTAACAATTAGTTAAAAGAAAAATATGACACTCTATCCCATTGCATTAACTTCCTACCTATTGGAGATCTGCTCACAATTTGAATTCTCAACTTTGTAACTAAAAAAGCTAGTTATGTTTTGCTCCTTTTTCTTAAGATTTCTCCATTCATTAACTATATATAGAAAAAACTATTGTTGTGCTTCTACACTTTTTTTATATAATTCAAATAGCATCGTATTCTCTATTATTAGTATGTTAAACTTTACATCTCTCAATTCTTTCCATTTACAACACCTATGATTGGATACTTGTTTTCTTGGTAGATTTATTTTCCACTCATTAACCCTAACTTTCTATTTCTTCACACACAATGATCATAATCAGTATGTTTATTCATTATTTACAACTATTCTATTCTAATGTGACATATGCACCCAAAGGGTCAAGCTTTCACAAATAGCTACATCAAAGCCTAGCAAAAACATAAATACATGTCGATTACAAAGTGCGAATCCAACACACCTTGATCTCATGGATATCATGGGTATGTAGGCAACCTAGAATCGAATCAAAGCTTCTAGAGTGCAGGTGCCTTGGATATAGATCAAGTTTTTTGACATTACATATTTTTTTGCTTCGAATCATCCATTCCACTCAACAAATTTTCTCTCCCATTCATGCTCTTGCACTTCACAGTTCTACCCTATACAGTGATCAAACCACACTAATTGGTGGTTACTAACCACATTTTAATTTCATGTGTTTATTTTCTCACATTATCCATTACATCTATTCAAGGTAATGCATTTGACCATTCTATCGTATGCATTGATCAATCTACAACATTTTCTAGTTAATAGTTGTGCTTTAATAGTAGAATCTTGACAGATGTAAATGAAAACATGGAACAAAACAAATATGATCTTTCTTTTATTCCTGTCAATTTTCTATCCATTTCTAACTTGACAAAAGTAATGTTGTTTTATTAATTTTCCATTGTGTACACAACAAGCTCATTCCTTTTGCATTTGTTTCAAGTTTATAAATGACCCAAATGAACAAATATTGTTGCAAGGTCCAATTTGGCAAGTGAGAAGTACACTTTTTTTATTCCATTGGTAGAGATGACATACATATAGTTGACCCTTGACACATTGTTTGTTCATATGGGTCATTCATCTATGTTGTTTATAAACTGTGAAACAAATGTGGGAGGAATGGTTTGTCATTAATACACTAGACAATTATATATGATTAAACATTTATTGGTTTTAATACTTGGTTAATACACTTGTATGACATTGCATTTCACATGCGGTGAGACAACCTATTGCAGCAAACAAATCTGACAATATGTCACAACATACCTTCAACAAAAAATTTCAGGTATATGGCAATAATGTTTATAAATCTTTTGATTTCTTAATACTACTTGCTTTTTTAAATACTTCTTTACATTTCACAGCTTCTTTCCTCTTCTTAATTCTAGTACGTACATTCACTATCTCTTCGACATACTAATTGTAATCATGTTTTTAAAATGTTACATATATTGATGGACTACAATTCAATAAAATGTTTTAAGTCTAACATTGTTACCATCGAAGATTCCTCCTAGAAGATCAAATTATAGACAAAACAAAGGTACATACTTAATATTTCTTAATTATTGAAAATGAGTTAGACAAATGTAATTTCCATTTTTAAAACTCTTTTTTTTTTTCTTCTAAAATTGTGTTATATGGACTATAATTTAACTATATTTTATTTCCATTTCCTATCGTCACCTTTTAATATTTGAATTGACTTTATGTAGATGTGATGTGCAGCTGCTGCAATACTCACAGTTCACAAAATGTATTTCCTTACCTTTGGCAAGCAATTTCAGGTATACAATAGGAAAAAAATGATAATGGTTTTGTTTCTACAAACTTCTTACTTTACATAGTATTCATAACATTCAAACTAAACAATTACAAATTTTGTTTGTACAACTCTTAGATTACAAGTTCCATTTAGGCTCGTGACAATTTGTTGTCAAAACACCATACGTTCCAAATCACTCACCCTCACCCACTCAAAAAAAGGTTCTACCTTTTACTACATTGGCTTATCATAGGATCTTGACTAATTTTTGTTGATTACTGATAGTAATATTGAATTGTGACATGATTATATCATTTTCTATCATTCTTCCCTATTAATTTAAGTAGTCCTAAAAAATTGTTCAAAGTCTTATGTCGTGGTGTGTCATTTACCAATGAATATAGTGCCTTCAATGGTTGTAACCTCCATAATACAACACCAACACATGGAAGATACATCAAAAACCTCATTATTTTTAATCAAGGTACACATTAAACATTTACTGCCCTCTTCTATGAATACTCACTTAGTAATCGACAGATGCTACACATAATAGATTTTTTAGTCTTATTCCTTTTAAATTAACATTTTCTATATTTTGTCAACAAATCATACCGACAGTTGTGCCTCTATGTTAAATGCATTCAAACTTGTTGTTAGAAGATGGACAAATTCATGAACTAAATTATTTTAGGTAAATATCATCACATATTCATAATTTTTTTTTTTGTAAATATTTTTCAATTTCTCACAATCTTTTTTCCTTTCGAAATCCTATATGATACTTCTTAGCATTCTGCTCTCTTGTTCCCCACATGACAATCCCTTTGACTGATGTTGGTCCAAACTCAAATTCACTTAGTACAACAACATTGACATATAAAGGATCCATTTAGTATATTACTTGAGCTGAATTTTTTTTAATCTTAATATTAATATTGACATTACCATTTCCTTTAATATTTAAAATTAATAATACCATTTCTTAAGTTGAATGTAGAGTATTGAATCTATGTAACAAGAAAGTGGCAAACTAATCACATATTTATGACACATTTGAATTTGCAAATTTGACCATGGTTGGATTTTCAATACAATTACAACTATTGAAGCTATGGAATAAGAAACTGGCCAACTGATCACATGTTTATGAGAGATTTAAATTTCCAAATGTGACCTAGATTTCCTAATTTAGACAGTTAGGTGAGTATTTTTTATACTGAATTGTTGATAGATTTAAATCAAAACATGGAACAAAAAAAATCTGATATTTCACTTCTTCTTGTGAGTCTCCTAATTATGCAATGTGTGCATTATCATCTTTCTTCTACAATTGTTCCTAACTTTATGAACTTCTTATATGAACAAATACTGTTGGAAGGCCCAATTTTCCAAATGCAATGTAGAGTTGTAGTGTTTAGAAGCTACACATGATAACTTTTGTTACGTGGTATAGACATATAGTTGGCCCTTGTGACATCAGTTGTTCATTTGGGTAATTCAAGTGTGTTGTTTATAAACTATGGAATAAATGTGAGAGGAATGTGTTGTGTAATGCCCCACCAGGGAACCTAGAAGGAATTAACCTAAAACATGTTACTAAGTTTACAAAATAATATTTTTTCTTAAAAGTTTACAAACAATAATGAATAACAATGTAGAAGTAATATAACATAAGATAATACATACTTACAAATGTAACTCATTTATAGATTACAAATCCCAAGGGTTGGGTTACATGATGTAGAATTATGTAAGTTAATTAATCTACTAAATACAACAAACAATATACAATCTCCATAAAATGCAAAGGAATAAAAAGTACATCATCTCATAAATGAAAACATAGTGCAACTAATACCACAAGGTATACATAATAAACCAACATCCATTGTATAGGTTGTAGGGTATGTAGAAATAAACAAGTAAAAAATACACTATACAACATAATAAAGATAAGAGAAAGTCTCCAAGAATGATGAACAAGAAGGCACAACTTTCACAAGAGTCATCCAACACTGGTACATGTACCTCAGAATCTCAATAGTAATAGAATCACTACCTAATGTATTCAAGGATTGAGAAACCTGCAAAATATTAGTCCAATCCTTGGAGCCAACACAATATAATAGAAACAACAAGCCAAGATGGAAATAAATGAGAGATCAACCTTCTATTATTGTTATAAAAAATCAATTACAACTGATCTACAACATGCAGTTTCACATGCCAAGCATACAAGCCTAATTATGATAAAAAACCTTACAAAACCCTAGCCAAACTACAACCAAATAATCTTATAAAAATTACCTATCACTTAGGAATAAGTCCATAAGCTTATATAGCCATTACAATCATCGATTGACCCATAAAAGATCACATTTCCCAATAATAGAGAAAACATGTTACAACAAATGAGTCAACACCTAAATCATCTAGAACAACCTCAAATGAATAAAATAAGAGATGTGATCATATAAAAATTTCATCCTCAAATATAACAACAATCTAGCACGATCACAACTAGAGATTCCAATCGGTAGATCGGAAAATTGATCGAGAAACACAAAGACTGGCTAGAAAATGAAGAACACGATAGTCTTGCAAATAATCTACAAAATCTCATGCATGATGAAACCAAATGAGGTGAAATCATAGGATAAGTTTTATCATGAAGCCAAAAACACAGTGTAGCAATCACAACCCAAAAGAATAAGAACAGACCAATCGAAATAAAAAACACTAGACTAATCAAACATGAAACAAATTTTTTTTTTGTTGATGCAAGATTGCTTAGATCCCAAGATGCTTTTTCATCACTACCGATCGACCTCATGGCACCTAAATGGTCCACTCCCACTATTTTGAGGAGATAACATCAAACCCCACTTGAATAACAATATCAAAACCAATCATTAGGTAGAACTAAACAAGGGATCATGGAAGCTCTCTATCTCAAGTGGTACAACTCAAAATGTAAAGGTACACATACTAATCCCATAGGCAACCAACACATGTAGGAAATATAAGATGCATAAAGGGAAGTGTCATCACATGAGTCAACTCTAGAGTTACCCTGGCAGTCTCTTTGGACCCCGACCCCTTAGTGACTCTATGCAGTATTCATAACCTCTCATATAGACAAGGCTACCAACTATGCCTCATCCAATCCACACAAATGGCCAACATATTCTCACAAACCATCCTAGCCTTTACTAGCACTCAAGGAATGGGTGAGGAATACAAACATCTTATTAATTCATTTTAAAACTCTTAATGTATTTAAGTTATCACTTTATTAAGTAACTTGCAAAAGATACCCAAACATACACTTCCAGGCTCTGACACCTCCAAAATAAGCCGCTTCCCCTCTAACACATAGATAACATACCCTAAATTCATAAGCCTCAAATAAATCTCATAAATCTCATAGAATTACAATGATCAAATATCAATTCCATAGATGCTAACATGAACACACACTGATCCTCAAACCAAACATCACAAAATCCATATTGGTCCTCAAACCATAACATCATAAAAACATACTCTCTCAAAGATATCACAAACCAATGAGCTTAAAATGAACAAAGGTTGGGTAAAAAGATCGAAACCATTATCACATTACAAACATTGTAAATATATATGCCACAATAAAAAGGTATAACCTCAAGTCTCTAATAATGATTCCTAAAAGCCAACTTAATGCTACCTGTACCGACAATCAAACACAACAACCAAAAGCTCTAATAATAAACACATCAACATTAAATTCTCATCAAATAATATTTAATTATATATCATTATTATTCTTAAATTTTTGTTTTCCTAAAAGAATTCCCATGTATGAGACTTTTTTAATAATTTTTTTCTAATTAAATTGGATACTGTGGTTTTCTTTTTGTAGTAATCTGGTGAATGCGACAGGTGGAAAAATATGGAGCCAACTTTCACCTTTAAAACTCTCCTGCAACAAAAGGCGCTGTTTGGGCCGGTAGCGAATCTTCGGTTGAAGCATTTGTTAAAATGTCTGACACTAGGCGTGATCAAGGTGGTTAATCAAACATTGGATGATTTGTTTCAAGATTCTCTACATCATTGGAAGGTTAATACAAACATTGTTGCGATGGTTATGGCATGGGGATTGGAATTAAATGATAATGTTGACACAGTAAAATGGGTGGTAACATCACTATTTCCTAAAGAGTTGATTGTGGGTTTAGATTCTTTGCTGGGATGGGCCTTTGCTGGGTTTGGTTTTAATTACAGTGAATGTTTTGAAGACCTGGTTGAAGGTTGAGAGAAGGGGGTCTTCGCTTTCTTATGGT
Source organism: Chamaecyparis obtusa (assembly GCA_027943335.1). Lineage (NCBI taxonomy): Eukaryota > Viridiplantae > Streptophyta > Pinopsida > Cupressales > Cupressaceae > Chamaecyparis > Chamaecyparis obtusa. The sequence goes on along the minus strand of BSBK01002565.1, from coordinate 1,697,277 downwards.
GGCCCTCTCAAGTGGATAAGGAGTCTTCTAAAGGCAGAATTACGGCTGAATGAGAGATTTTGAAAGAAGAAATCTGCAGGTTTGAACAATCTGGAATGCGTAGAGCGATGGGTTTTCTGGTGGGACACCCGTGTAGGAGGTGTTCATCTCTCCCACACCGCATGGGAAGAGTTGTGCGACTTGTTTTGCCGTAACTATGTTTCACTCCTTTTTGAAGCATTTTTGTGAAGGTTTTTGTAATGGCGGCCTCAATTTTGATGCTTTATCATAGCAGAGCCCTGTTTTGATCTTCTGTAAAATAGATTAGGTGTTTTTTCTATTGAAAATTTGTAAAGGGGGGTCTGTTTGGGGGTTTTTGGTTTACAACCAATGAAACAATGTAATGGTTTTGGGTGGTTCAGGGATTAGATGGCAGTTTCCTTATGATTAGATATATGGGTTTAAGCCTTTGTGTAAATATTATTTTCTATATAATAAAATATAAATCTTATTACTGAGCAAAAATAATAAATTTTTTTTTCTAATTATAGAATTTCTAAATATAGAATACCATTGCATCTAATTTTTAATTTTTTTTTCTAAAAATAGGATTTCTAAATATAGAACACTACTACATGCAAATAATATATCTTTCTTAAATAACATGCAAGTGAATGTATCTTTCCTAAATAACATGCAACTAAATATATCTTCCTTAAATAATATGTAAGTGAATATACCTTCCTTAAACAATATGCAACTGGATATATCTTCCTTAAATAATATGCAACTGATTATGTCTTTCCTAAGTAACATGCAACTAAATATATCTTTCTTAAATAACATGTAATTGAATATATCTTTCTTAAATAACATGCAAGTGGATATATGTTTCCTAAATAACATGCAACAAAATATATCTTCTTTAAATAATAGGCAAGTGAATATATATTTCCTAAATAACATGCAAGTGAATATTTCTTTCCTATTTTCTTTTAATTCTATAAAATATATATATATATATATATATATATATATATATATATATATATATATATATATATATATATATATATATATATATATATATATATATATAATCTATTATTCTCCAAAAGGATATATTCCCAACTAAAGATCTAGGGTTTAACAACTATTAACATAAACAAGAATTTATCCTCACACAACAAAATCCAAAAAGTCTTTCAAATCCAAAACCTCAAACAATAGAAATTATGAAACAATCAATTCAAAAACCATTCAACAATCTAGAAAACACGATGTAAACAATCTTTTCGAAAGAAAATTGCAAAGGGATTTAAAAACCCTACTTTAATCCACTGATGCTATGAAATTATAAAGACCAATCTCAACCCAAAAAATCAAGCTTTAAATTTTTTTTTTAATTCTAAATCTAGAGCTAAAACCTATAATTCATAAAACCCGTACCCTGTGCAATAATGACCAAAAGAAATTCTAATATAAAAAACTCAGCAATCAGAACTGAAACATTCAACTCCTAATAAAAAATAGAACTCAACTGATAAAAATAATGAAATAGTTAACTCTAAATCCCAAAAATAAGAACTCAACTCCAACATTGTTTTTATCAACTTTAACTAATAAAAATTAAATTTTATTTAATTTTTCCTCAACTTAAAGTCACTTTAACTCAACTTGATTTTAAAAGGTTAAGTTCTGATTTTCATAATAAAGTGATTTTTAAGTATTATTATTATTATTATTATTTTAACTAATAAAAGATGCAACTCAAATTAAATATCACTTAACTCAAATATAGTAAAGTTACACAATTAAACTCTTAATCTGAGCTCAACACTATTTTCATTGAACTTTATGCATTTAAAAGAGCAGGATTAATTTTAATTATTAATGATATGGAACTCCAATTAAATATCACTTAATTTCTTTGATGCATTTAAATATCAAAATTTATTTAATAATAATAATTAAATTCCTCAAGGGCTTGGCCCTTTGGTGAAATGGTGGGGCTTCTTGCCTATAGTGCTTACAACCAAGGTTCGAGTCCCCATGGGGTCTCTCTCTACCATGATTCTCAATGGAGAGTTGTTACCTTAACCCTTGGTGAAATAGTGGGGATTCTTATTTGTAGAGCTTACAACCAAGGTTCAATAATTTTCTGGGCTTGGCCCTTTGGTAAAATGGTGGGGCTTCTTGCCTGTAGTGCCTACAACTAAGGTTCTAATCCCCAGAGGGTCGCTCTCTACCATGGTTCTTAATGGAAAGTTGTTACCTTTGTACACACTAGATTGTGCACTTCTCTAAGCCATTGCTTCCAAGAGAATCCATGAATGGGAAACCTTGAGAAAGTGACCTAGAGCTCCCTAGGCATGGAGTGCAAGGGTGTTAAGAATGCTCTTAGCTAGAGATATTAAGCTTATAACCTTGCTAGTAAACCATGCAATGGGAGATTAAATGAGACAATGGCAAGAATGCCAATATCCTCAAGAAAAAAGATAGAAATTCAATGCAATGCTTAGAAATGAAAATGCAAGCTAAGCTATGAAAGGAAAGATATAAGTATTAAAAATCCTTGCTAATTACGCTATGTGAGTTAATCTAGAGCATGAAAGGAAACTAGATTAAGAATTCAATGAAAGAAACTAAGCTATGATGCAATAATGAAAGCTAGATGCAAGAAGGTCTTCAAAAAGCTCCAAAGTCTTTAAGAAATCCTACAGCATAAGATTAGCATAAAAAGTTGGGATCTAAGAATGAGAAAAGAGCTCTCCTTTTAAAGGAATTGAAAAGGAATAGACCATGGAGATTAAGAGGCAAAAGATTTAATCAAGGGTGGAGCTTGAAAGATGAGCAATCCATATGCACAAATATCCTCCAATGAGAAAATAAGAGTTGAATTTTGTACCCCATATGAGACAAAAAGGCCTTTTCTTATTTTTATAAAATAAGAATAATGTTTTATTTGTGCAACTTAGGATAAGAGGAAAAGTGGGGGCTTTTTATTTAATAAAAGGGGAGGGAATTCCTTTTAATTAAATAAAGACTTAGGATAAAATGGTTAATCCATAGAAAATAATTGAATAAATGATAGAATTAGGATTTGATCAAGAATAGGCAATTGATGATTTTAGCAAATAATGCTAGCAAGGGGCTAATAGTCTAGGTGACCATTTTTGGGTGATTACATTTGCCCCTCTTTGACTAATGTGTGATCGATCTGGGAACATATTACATCAAAGAATAGATCAGCCAAGAAGGCAATAGATAGAGATCTAACTCCAAAGAATGAAGTGCAGAGAGATAAAAAATCTTGCATGGTCAGCCTGGTAGCGACAGTACTGAACACTTAGGAAAGAGATGGACAATATCAAAACTTGAGATAAGAACTAACATGTCAAGCACCAAGATAGATTGATCAGAGAAAATGGAATGGTCAAGCATATGCTCTGGAGAATAGCCAATAGGATATGATGTGTTTGCCCCCTTGAGATCGAAAGCAAAATCAGATAGAGGGAATGCAAAAGCAAGAGCAACATGATCAAATCACTAGAAATCATAATCGAAGATGAAAGATGACATAATAACCATCAAGCAGTGAAGACATGCCCTAGTCAAGACCTCAGAGAGAGATGAATGAAATGAATGAAAGACTAGAAGGGTGAGAAAGATGGGGATGAAGAGGTGAAGATGCCCCAGTGAAGATCGAAGGATCAGGCCTCAAAAGGTTAGTCAACTAGGCGGAAGAAATAGAAATATGATTTTGATGATCAAGATGAAATCAAATTTCGGTTTTGATCCTGAAATGAATAGAAAATGATGTGATATGAAAGACAAGAAGTGAAAGATATGATCAGGAGGAAGTGAAAGGTGAGCGCAGTTTGACTAATAAGTCCGTGAAAGATGAAAGGAGAGCTCTCTCCATATGCAAGATGCAAAACTAACTATCATGAACTTAAGAATGCAAACTACTATGAAAAGTGGTTTACTTGCAAGGTTACAAAGCCATTAGTCTCTAATAATCATCATCGAGCATTGTTAGTAGTGTCGCAAGATCATACAATACACACTAGTATAACTATGTGAATTTGAATATGATCTACATCAGATAGGAATGTGGAAATCCCACCTAGGCATCAAAGACATGTAGGTCAAGATGACTAGTGCAGTGAGGTTCCTTAAGTTTGATATAGCAAGATTATGCTTGCATCGAGACACAAGAAAGTCAAGATGACTATAAGCATGCACTTGTGAAAATAGTCAAGGATAATACCTCGTAGACCCCAATGTCAAGTGGAACAAGCATAAATGCTAATGATAGTTAGTACCAACAAAATATACCCACAAGCAGAAAAAGTAATAAAACATGTCTTCATGCCCCCAGTCTTCTAGCTTGGCATCAACAAAAACTAGTAGGGAGAGAACACTCAGCAAAGAAATCATCATAGACAACACACAAAGAAATAAGATCAAGCTAATCTCAACAAATCAAGTGTTTAAGTGCGTGTGTGTAGGTCATAGAGTCAAACTTTGAGTATCGCATCTGCCAGTGAGAAATATTGCATCATTTGAGATTGCAAGTAGGATATCTGATAAGTGTTGAGAAACACTAGACGCTAGGGGAGTGTTGAAAAACATAGTTAGGTAGTGTTGAGAAACACTATTGGAACCAAGTTGCCCAAGAAACCACGACGCACAAAGAGACCTAAGATAAGCTAGAACAACGTATGCCCCCTAGACTAAGACAAGAGTCAATTCCAGGCTAGGAGAGGCAAAGCGAGAAGTGGAGTGAATGAGCGCCATGCAAGACTGATAGACATAGGTGCAAGGGTCTCAAGTAGAGCCTATTTCCAGGTTTTCACCACTTGGCAGATTTTTTAAGATTTTTATAAATTTTTTTTTTGTATTTTTGCTACCAAGGCGCCTATTTCCAGGTTTTCACCAAGGCACTTTTTCTATTTTTTTTGAATTTTTTGCAATTTTTCTAATTTTTTAATATTTTTTCAGGACTTTATATACTTTTTAGGATTTTTTCAGCATCATATATGAATTTTTTTGGAATTTTTTCAGGATCAATAAGTATGTACAAAGGATGCCCCCAGATAGAATGGGCATCAAACTCCCAAGCAAGATCACATCGTGTAGTCTCAATTTCTAGCAAGGTGGAGGACAAGAGGGAATAACAAGCTAGTAGGAGAGATGGAAGACAAGAGAATGAAGGAGAATGAAGGAAATAAATCTTCAATGGAAAACTCCTCAAGAGTACCCAAGCTAGGGAAAAAAATGTCATGCAAAGCACATTTGGACAAGCAATGAAAGGCCAGCATAGGATAAGTCACAAATGCGTAATGCAAAAGAAGGAAAGGATGCAGTCCAAAGGAGTAGACATGTCAAGAGGCTTCATACAATCGTGTTTTTACTCTTTTTTATTATATCAATACCAAGGGAAAAAGGATAGTGAAAGGCTAGAATGAATGGAGGAAAATAAATATGAAGGCTAAACATGAATGGAATGAAAGCAAGATCATCGTAAGATAGCTCACAAGATAGCCAAATGTTTGGGCATAGTTCAACATTGTCAAGATCAAAGAGAGAAGATGGAATGGATGAACTATGTAGAAGAACTACGCATGATGCCTGATTCCCAAGTTTTCATCACGGTACTTATCCAAGGTGCCACAAGGGAGTGGTTTTCACCATAGGACGAATTTATTTCTCTTTACTTTTGCTACCAAGGCGCTTGTTTCTAGGTTTCCACCAAGGCACATTTTTAATTTTTTAATTTTTTTCTCTTTTTGAATTTTTTATCTTTCATTTTTAATTTTTAATTAATTAATTTATTTAATTTTTCTATTTTTTTAAAAAAATTTTTATGTTTTTTGGAAGAAGGCAAGCTTTTTAGATAATGCTCCTTGAAAGGATAAACCATGATATGCCAAGGATTCAAAATGATATGCTCAAAAATGTTGATAGGGAAAGGAAGATGGAAGAGAAAAATGGAGGATAAGGTTTTATGTAAAGCGAGTGAGGTTGGAAGATAGGAGGAATAGGCAAATGAGGAAAAAGGATAGAAGGTAGAAGGATAATGAATGGAAGGGTTGTGAAAGGGTAGATGGAAAGGAAGGCAAGATCAACATCAACACACACCTTGAAGGGTGGCGAGAGGATGGAAGAAACATAAATGAAGGAATACGTGAAGGAATATGGTGAATGGATAGAAGAGGTTGCGGTTTAGGTGCATGGAATGGAAGAATGTTTTTGGAAGAATATGAAGTGGAAGCCTTTGGAAGCTTGAATGTCAAATTCACTTTTTTCTCAACATCAGACTTTTTCAAGAGAGACTTTAGAATCCATATAGTTGTAGGCTTTTCATTTCTTTTTGATGATTTAGAGAGAATATCTTCAATGATGAATTTTGGAACCCATAATTGTTTTGTAGTTTTCTTCTTAGATATCTCTTTTGACTTTATGCTTCCATGTCGATTAGATGAGACATGGTGATCTTCTTTTTTTGAAGGATTCTTGTATTGCTTCTTTTTCTTGTATTGAACATTTAAGTTACTTCCAAAAGACTTGGTACTTGTGGAAGAAGGAGGATATGACTGGTTGAGATGGGTGGGTAGATGAAAAGAATTCAAGGGTATGCATCTATGTTGATCTTGAGGAAAGATAGGAGATGGAGGGATGTAAAGACCCAAGATGGATGACAAATTAGGAGATTTAGGAGGGGAAAGTGAAGGGACATTAGGGCCCAAGATGGAAGGAAGATGTGAAGCCCTTAGTGGTGGTGGAAGAGGTCCAAGGATGGAAGTGGAAGATGCAAAAGGATAATCAATAAGTTCATCAACATCTATATGACAACCAAGGACATTATCATGTTTAGAGTGAGCATTAGCATTTGCAATAGGATCATGAACATCTTGAATAGGAGAAACTTATTTGATAGGATCGTTCAAAGCTTGAAAAGACTTAGGAAGAATAAAAAGTGGAAGTGAACATGGAATGGTAGAACAAGAAGATGGAAGACTTTGATCTTGACAAGGAGCTTTGGATAGCATAAGCGTATAATTTTTCTCTTGATTTTCAATAGGCTTAACATTGGAAGTAACAACACTATTTTTAATAACCTTAATGGAAGTATCATCTTTGGAAAGCGCACGTGTAGTAAGGTTATTTTGATTTTCAATAAGCTCAACGGTGTGAGTAGTAGCTTGATCTTGCTTAGGAGAAGACTTAAGACATGGTGGAATGAATGAGGAAGGGCGTAAAGGATAAAAAAAACCATGGAATGGGTAAGAGACATCATGAAAAGGATTGGATGACATGGAGGGTTCTTGATCTTGATCTTTCTTTATGTTCTTTTCTTTATCATTTTTAGAGTCCTCTTGACATGGAGCCACTTCTAAGGACAAGGAAGCATGTTGAAATTGTATGGAAGACTTTGGAAGAGATGGTGAAGGACTAGCTAAAGTAGGCATTATAGCATATAAAGGCTTAGGCTCTTTAGGTTTAGAATTATTGAAAGTATTTGCAACCAAGTGAAGGTTAGCTTGAATTTCTTTAAAAGGTAGCCCTTGAGGATAACTATAGGGAATTGCATGAAAAGTATTAGGATCTTTGTTGAATGAGGGATTTGTGGAGGATTTGGGAGACTCAGAAGCTTTAGGAAATGTATGGTTATTGGAGGAAGTAGGGGATGGAAGGGAACCATCACAAGACAAAGGTACATCACTAACACAATCTTGCTTAAGAGTGTAATCTTTATTTATAGTAGGAGAGTCCTTAGAGGAAGGATTCTTATAGTATTTATGCTTCATATCTATGCAGTACATTTTATATTCCTCAATAGAAGTGGATGTATCATCTAGGTATTGTTGACAAAAATGATCAAAGTCTTGTTCAAAATTAGAATCATATGGATCACCATCACAATCTATCAAATGTGATGTCCCATTTATAGTAAGCACAAGCACACGATGACGAGGACTCTTAGGATAGAGGTTTCATAGGTATCACTACATTTTCCATCATTATAGTCATCATAGTCATCAAACATGGGTGCGTGACTTTTTGTGGAAGAAGTATCATAAGGATTGTCACGTTGCTCATTATGGTATGTCTTGAGAAGAGAAGTAAGACTTTCAGGAGAAGTAGAAGAGGAACAAGATCATGAAGAAGAGGAAAATGAAGACCTAGTGGAGGAAGAAGACTTGGATAATGAGGAATGCACATAATGTCTAGAAGAGTCATGATAAGACTTGGAAGATGAGGAAGAATGAGAAGATTTAGATGATGAAGAATGTTTGGAAGATCATGTCTATGATTCTAGCAAAGGCATCTGATTCAAGCAATTTTTCTTTTATTTTTGCCTTAAGTTTATCACCCATACAATATCTAGAAGGATTATAAGAGGAATAAAACTCTTCAAATTTAGTAATGAGTTCGAGATCATCTATTTTCAAGAGAGGTTCCATAACAAGATAGTTGAAATTCATGGTTTTAGAAGAGGAGGAATAAAAAATGGAAGAAATGAATAGAACAGATGAATAGAAGAAGGTAGACTAGATAGTAAGAGGAAAAGAATCAAGAATACATGAAGAGTTTAGGAAGAAGAGGAAGAAGACGTGAAGAGGAAGAAGAGAAAGGATGAAAATGGGAGACTAGGAAGACATGGAAGATGTGGAAGAGAGAAGACCAAGAGTCATTTTGTGCAAATTGATACAATTTGAGTTCATTTTGATATTGAGTAACATGTCACAGTACCTAAGATATGACCTAGACCAACCAAGGAAAATTAGAAGTGGCACAAATCAGTAAGACAACAAGCAATAATGAGAACAAAATAACTTTGTGTGATAGTTCTCAAAACAACAGGATGATACAATGTAGCAGGATGATATTTCGCATAAGGAAGTATGATAGAGTCCAAGCAGGTAATGCAATAGAGTTTATAGTATGCATGCGATAAAGAATCATGAACGATGTATCACACAACAATTCTTAGGAGGGTGTGCGATGATGTTTTAGTATCGTACGACTCTTGACCAGTGAACGTGAAAAACTCAATTTTGAAAGCAATCTGGTCAATGTTGTAAGTTGACAAGTACAATTCCTTGGTTTTAAGAATAGTAATATCAGGAAATAGACAAGTTTGCAAATAGTAGGTGATCAAACATGTCATAAAACACTTGTGTAAGAGAAAAAGCAACCTTTCCGAGACAAGCAATTATGATATCAAAATGGAAAATTCTATGAGCACTATCGTGATGTTTAATGTTTGAGAATGTTTGCACGGGTAGATCATAATGAGAAAACTTCAAACACTTACTAGCCTAGAAGGACAAAGGCTCAACACTTAACAACTTGGCCCACACTTGATGTACCATCACCTCACACAAAGTGGTTGCCCACAATAGATGTTGGCTTTGTCATGGAAGTGCCAATGACACAACCAAAGGAACATAGATGGTGAGTAGTCTTGGGGTGATCTGGGTTAGTCCACTAGGATCAATCCTTGGACCAAGATGTTAAGCGGCAAAATTGGGTAGCTTCTATTTATGGTTCGTAGTAAGGGTTTCCATTCGTAATACTCCTATTGCTCCCCGAAGGGACTCCTTACCTTGTGACAAGTAACAGACCTCATGGCGACAAGAGTACCTTAAGAATTCTTGCTCAACATTTTCCTCATGGTCACAATCCCACTAGTACTCACATTAAGCGAAGACAAGTACTACATCTACCAAGGTTTTGTGTCCTTGATAGCCTTGAGTTTATAGTGGGTCAGAATAGCTGGCGAAAAGCTTGTCCCCACTTGGGTCATTCCTCTTGATTGCTGAAGAGCAGGCCTACTAAAGGATTCTAGAACTAAACAAAGAGTGGATCAACCTTTGAGTTTCAAGATTTCTATTTCACCTCAAGGGTGAAGAGCATACTCTCCTAGCTCAAAAATTTCTCCCAAACACACCAAGAAAAGGTTCAATTACCCTCTTGCCTTCAAAATCCAAAGATGGGTCAAGATTTTTGTTTCACCACAAAGGTGAAGAGCATACTCTCCTACCACCAAAAGATTCCTACAACAAGATATTAAGTGCCTATGAAAAGAAACAACTAGTATATGCCGCACTTAAAATGAAAGAAATTAAACAAGCACTTGATTGGTTTTTATGTGTTGGGCAGCCTTGCAAAAACAATTAGTAGCCCTTGTACATTTGGAGTTTTGACGTGCGTTCTTTTTGGCAAATATTCAATTAATGAGAGCACCTAAAAGCACAACTTGTTAGCTCCACAATGGTTAGCAAATCAAAACCAAGTAAAATCTGCAAGTAAACCTATGTCTAGCTACATAAAATCAGAAACCAGAAAGTATAAAACTTGAAAACAACAAGCAAAAAAAACTAGCAAATCTAGAATTTTGGGTCTCTGTTGTCATAAAATTTCATGCGAGATAGTACTCAGGGTCACACGTGAAAGTACCAAACCATGCATGAGAAAGCACAAGTCCACGTGAGAACGCATGAAGGCTCACATGATAAAACACTTTTGTCACGCGCAGAAGTGCTAATACCAGCAAAAATTCGTGCGATACAGTGAGAAACTTCACGCGAGATTCTGTAATAGTGATGCATGGAAGTATAGAAAGCGTACATAAATTGTAAAAAAAATAAAAAAATAGCTGAAACATGCAGCAGAAATGCATAAAAAGAAAGACAAAACAAAGCTGTTCTGCCCCACGGTGGGCACCAAAAATGTACACACTAGATTGTGCACTTCTCTAAGCCATTGCTTCCAAGAGAATCTATGAATGAGAAATCTTGAGAAAGTGACTTAGATCTCCTTAGGCATGGAGTACAAGGGTGTTAAGAATGCTCTCAGCTAGAGCTATTAAGCCTATAACCTTGCTAGTAAACCATGCAATGGGAGATTCAATGAGACAAGGGAAAGAATGCTAATATCCTCAAGAATCAAGATGGAAATGCAATGCAATGCTTATAAATGAAAATGCAAGTTAAGCTATGAAAGGAAAGATAGAAGTATTACAAATCCTTGTTAATTAAGCTATGCGAGCTAATCTAGAGCATGAAAGGAAACTAGATTAAGAATTCAATGAAAGAAACTAAGCTATGATGCAAGAATGAAAGCTAGATGCAAGAAGGTCTTCAAAAAGCTCCAAAGTCTCTAAGAAATCCTACAGCATAAGATTAGCATAAAACGTTGGGATCTAAGAATGAGAAAAGAGCTCTCCTTTTAAAGGAATTGAAAAGGAATGGACCATCGAGATTAAGAGGCAAAAAATTTAATCAAGGGTGGAGCTTGAAAGAGGAGCAATCCATGTGCACAAATATCTTTCAATGAGAAAATAAGAGTTGACTTTTGTGCCCCATATGAGACAAAAAGGCCTTTTCTTATTTTTATAAAATAAGAATAATGTTTTATTTGTGCAACTTAGGATAAGAGGAAAAGTGGGGGCTTTTTATTTAATAAAAGGGGAGGGAATTCCTTTTAATTAAATAAAGACTTAGGATAAAATGGTTAATCCATAGAAAATAATCGAATAAATGATAGAATTAGGATTTGATCAAGAATAGGCAATTGATGATTTTAGCAAATAATGCTAGCAAGGGGCTAATAGTCTAGATGACCATTTTTGGGTGATTACAATCTTGACCCTGTAATCGCCTAAAAATGGTCACCTAAACCATAAGCCCCTAATCTCGATTATTCATCAACAAAACTCTAATTTTGATCAAATCTTCTAAGTCCTAATCTAAGGCAATTCAATTTATCAATTTGATATGACCTATATCTCATTCGATTACTGCACTTGATCTAATTTAATTAATTAATTCCTAAATCCTAATGTTATCGGCAATTAAAATCAATCCTATGTTATTTATTTAATTAATATTGATTAAATAAATAAATAATTATCAATTAATCATAAAAATGGAATTAAATTGATTATTTCATCACATTTTGAGGAAAATGCATTAAAATCATTTAATAATTCTAAAAATGCATTTATGTCATCATCCTCAGTTAACTGCATACAATTTTGGCAATAGTTCAATTAAGCAAGTCACATTTTGGAAACAAGTTAGTTAATTGGAAAACCAGTCCAGTTCACTTGCTAGTCATTTCAAAAATTCCCACAAACCAGTTTAATGAACTTACTAGTTGATTTGGAAGTTTCCACGATGACTGATTCTTTGAAACAATCTCCACCACTCATCTCCAATTGATCTCAACCGTTCATTCCAGAAGGGATTTCTATATAAGCAGCTGTAATACCCCAAAAATGGGCTATAGGTTCATTAACCTCTTACATCAACAAATAGATTGAAATCAACATCAAAGTCCTAACCTAAGGCACATCTACACATCAGTTTATCAAAAACCTAATTGATTATCTTAATTCTGCATCGGGGAATATTTTTTGAATATTCCTAATTTATCATAATTATCTTTAATTGAATATTATTTAGCGATAAATGTCATTATTTATCCTAAAGTTGATTAATTAAATATGATGAATAATTAATTAATTAATTTAATTCTGCCACTTAATTATTTAATTAGATTTAATTGCATTTATTCCTAATTAATATTATTTTTATTTTGACAATAAATCAAAAATTAATATTATTTTTATTTTGACAATAAATCAAAATTCTTACAAACAATCAATTGAATATTTATTTAATTGATTTAAAATCAAAGTTGTCAAATTTAATGATTTAATTGGAATAAAGTTTGATTTAATAATTGATTAACCCATAAATCAATTGTTTTAATTCAAAATCAGTTAAGTGGAAAATAAATCACTTTATTTATTAAATTAATTCATATTAAATCATGCACAATCAGAAAAGCAGTTAACTTTAAATCAATTTTCAATTTCAATTTGTTAACTTTCTAAACTCAACATCTAAAGACGAGTTGAAAAAGAGAACTAAAATCTATTTTGAGATAAAAACTGCTTTTGCATGATTTTATGAGTTTATTTATTCTTAATTGCTTGTTAACTTAAAAATCAACCCGAGTTTATCAAGAGTGATTTATGGTTTTTCTTATGCATCCTCAAACTCTGGATTTCTATAAATAAGGCTCAGCTCTTCACAAAGATATCTCTCGAATTTGCACAATTACTTTGGTGAAATTGCATACGAAGAATCAAGATTTTGCGATAGGTGACTTTGTGAGATCAATTCATAGTTTTTCATAGCTTTGCATAGATTTTCATATCAATTCATATCATTCTTAGATTAAATCTGCATATCATTTTCAATCAATTCTAGCTTAGATTCATACAATTTTTCATCCTAATTGCATAGAAAATACAAAAAATAAAATAAAAAATAAAATAAAAATAAATATAAAAATTCCTCACTCTGGCGGAGGATGAAGAGAATATCAAGGCAGCCTTGCAGTGTTTAGACACTTTTTGCTTGGCTTCTGACTCAACCATCCAGTGGCACAAAACCCTTTGTTACAGATAGTCAGCTCTTCCCGAGCCTCCCTGGCTTTCTTAGTTTGGATGGACAAGAATTCAACATGGGGAGATATTCCACTTCTTGGGTATTCCCTTTTCTTTTCAAGGCAATCCTACTGATCTATGGAATGCAATTCTTGTTAAGATTGAAAAAAAGCTTACCTAATGGATCACGAAGCCGCTCTCCCTCACAAGAAAATTTTAGATTTTCTCCAAAGTTCTAGCTGCTATGCATGTTTATTAGTCCTCTTGTTGGGCCCCTTCCAAAGCCTCCTACAAACGGCTCGAGAAAATTCTTCAAGATTTTCTCTGGGCCTTCAGCATTGATCACCAGGGCTTTCACAGAGTTGCCTGGGACTTTTGTTGCCTTCCAAAGTCCTCTAGCGGGCTTGGATTAATTGATACCCAGAAGCAAGGGCACACCCTTTTTGCCAAGTGGGTTGTGCGGTGCCTTATAGGCAATGAATCCTGGAAAATTCTACTTCGTCACTACATTTCCTCAAGCTTTCCTCTTCACAAGCCTGCCTGGAAGGGGATTGGCTTTCAAACCCTACTGGTTATGAGGGAGCTTGTCCAGATCTAGGGTACTTTTTTTGCCAAAAGTATTTGGAAAGCTTGGGAGTTTGTGAAGCCATGGCTTTAGTGGGATGGGAATGGTTTTCGAGATGGTCTTTCTTTCAACCAGCAGAACATTTGGTGGTCTCCTCTTTTTTCCCAGCAAGGGATTCCTCTTGCCAGAATTCAAGGGGTTAGTGCTCTTCAGTTTCACAAGCATGGCATTCAAACCCCCAAGGATGTTTTCTCCAGAGCCACTATGAGTCTCTGATCCTGGGATGATCTTCGAGTTCAATTTCAGCTCATCCGCCCAGATCGTCAGACTTTTGACTTGCTGGTTTCTGCCATTCCACCTCACCTCTTGCACAAGATGGAAATTTAGTCAGTTAGACTATGGTGGAAAGACTAGAAGTGGTATCCTGCCACTCCTTTCACTAGTTACAAAACTAAGCTTGGGTATTCTTGGCTTATGCCTCATTTTCCCATGATTGATTCTCTCAACCACCATTGGCATCTTTCTTCTTCTCAGAAGAGCTGGGGTTGGAGACTTCACACTAATTGGGTTTCTGTTACTGAGCCTAAAATTGCTCATTTTGCTTGGTGTTTGTTATATCAGGGCTTACCCTTGGGAGCTAGACTTCGGTATATGGGGGTTCCTAACCCTAAATGCCCTTTTTGTGGTCACTCAGAGACACTCATGCATATTTTCTAGTTTTGTCATTGTGCCCAAAACTAATGGAGTTGGATTCATGAATTTTTTGCTCCCTTCATGCCAGAGCCCTTTTCTTGGCATATGGCTCTTCTCGGTGACTCTCCCAGAATGCCTTCCCAGTTCACCCAAATATGGCATACTTTTAGGCTAGAAATTTTGTTTACTCTGTGGAAAGATAGAAACACTATGCTTTTTTCTCACAGTTGTTAGGATATTCATGTTTCTCTTTTTGATAAAGCTTGTATTTGTAACAATGTAATGATGCAGATCCAAGTGCAAGCAGACAAGGTGGTCCTAGAGGTTGCCCACTTACAAGAGTTGCTCTAGCACTGGGGCAATGCCCCTTGCACTATTGCTCAGGTGCCTCCAGATTCTCTCTCAGCTGACCATACGCCACCCAGGGGCTGACATCGCAGCTGGAGCTCCTTTGCTAGACACTCCAAGACTCCGTAGCAATGGCATCACCGCTCCACCTCCCCTCCTCCTTGGAGGGATGCGGGGTCTGGTTGGCCTCCTATGCTTGCTTCCACTGCTGCTACTTTTTCTCGACCTTCGGCCTCTACTCCTGATAATCAAGGAAAGTTCCCTCACCTGGCACTGGCTATCTTGCCCAGGCTGGAGGAAGGAGAAGTTGAAAAAGAAGATCTAGAAGATGGCTGGGCCATTCCCGATTTGACTCTTGGGCCCAATGTCTGGGGCAATCCGGATGATAAAGATCCTCCTCCGTCTTCTGCTACTACTCTCGCAGCCTGAGGGTTTTTAGTTTTATAATTTTTTTTTGATGAATAGTTGTTTGTTTTCGGCTTAAGTGCCGTGTGAACTTGCGGGGTGATTCTTTCCCCTGACCCTTTTTTTGTGAATATTATACTTTAATATTTCTTTTAATAGTGAAGCCCTCTATTCATCAAAAAATACAAAAATATAGATTAATCTGCATTCATTCTCAATTCATCTTTTAGCATTAAATCCTTCATTTAGGTGTTGCATTGTCACTGATCTTGGTCTAATATGAGAATACATACTTGCACC
The DNA here is from genome assembly GCA_027943335.1 of Chamaecyparis obtusa. Taxonomy (NCBI): domain Eukaryota; kingdom Viridiplantae; phylum Streptophyta; class Pinopsida; order Cupressales; family Cupressaceae; genus Chamaecyparis; species Chamaecyparis obtusa. The sequence goes on along the minus strand of BSBK01002565.1, from coordinate 1,681,513 downwards.
TACTAGAAGGCAGTAAATCGCCTGGTTAGCTTAATTTCAAATTACTTGCAAATTTTGATTTTGCTAACCTCTAATATTTTACTGAAGTGTTGTGTCCGCAGCTAGGTACAATTTTCACACACATATTTTTGGCACCCACTGTGGGGCCCTAAAATATGTTTCCTTTCTATTCTATCAAATTTCTATCATTTTTCTCAAACCCACGACCACAAGGTTAATTTTTATGAGTTTTGTTGATAAATTTCTAGGCTATTTTTCTAGAAATCTGACAGGTGTTTTTATTGGTACATTCACATATGAAATGATACAGATCCAAAATTTATATTTCTAGAAAGGTATTTGAGTTAGCTTTAATTTTCGATTGGTTTTAATTAATTTTGTCTAGATTAGAAAAAGTTATGATCATTTTAGTATAGATTGGTCAGAACCTGATTTTATAAAATCTGACTGATGTTTTTATTGGTACATGCACATATGACATGATACAGATCTAAAATTTATATTTTTGGAAAGGCATTTGAGTGAGCTTTCATTTTAGGTTGGTTTGAATTAATTTCATCTTGATTTTCAAAAGTTATGATCATTTTAGTACATACTGGTCAGAACCTGATTTTATGAAATCCAACTGATGTTTTTATTGGTACATACACATATGACATGATACAGATCCAAAATTTATATTTTTGGAAAGGTACTTGAGTTAGATTTTATTTTCCATTATTTTGAATTAATTTTGTCTTGATTTACAAAAGTTATGATTGATTTAGTGCAGACTGGTTAGAATCTGATTTCTATGACAATAGGTTTTTCGATTATGAAATGACATATTATCTTTGACTAACCTGATTTTCTACCACGTGGGGTTGACAAGTTGTGTGTGTGTGTGTTTTTTTTTTGGGATTTTTATAATAGTGGGTTGAATGTACAAGAATAGGTAAGTTTTTCATAACAATAGTTTGCAGGTGTAGGTGCAGGTACATCCCGTGGGTACAAAAGATAGAAGACAAATGCTCAAAAATTGCTAAAATAGGTAAAATCTACTAAGTGCATTGCAAGAAACTTAGGTATTCTATTCAATCTAATAACACTTCAATTTTGGATATAAAACAAACTCTCACATGTCAAGCTTGTGTGCCTTTCCAGCTTTCATAATTCACACTTCAGTTTTGGGCTATAAAACGAACATAGATTTGCTTTTTGCATATCTATTACACATAGTAAATAGGCCCTATGAACACTATTTGTGGATGATCTAGAGAGAGTGGGCTTCATTCACTTGTTCATGCATATGAAGCTCTTCTTGATGAAAGATCCCCTTGTAGGTAGGGAGGATACTATGATTGTCTCATGTTCTACTTGGTTTGGTCCTCAACTTTTGATCGATACATTCTCTCTTCAGAGAGATCGATAGACATAGTTGTTGACATCACAAATCTTGGTGAGATAATTTCAGTCTTAGTGTGTCAGATTAATCTATTTGCTATGTTTGGGTAAAAGTGATAAGGCTAGAGGATTATGCTCTACTCCCTTTTTGGGTAGTATCAGAAACTCAAATCCTTGGATTTGGACCAAGTCCCCATGTGGTATCTTTGTGAGGTCACCTTTAGAGAGGGTTAACCATAGTGGACATTCCCTTTATTGGGTCAACCACATGGATGGAACCTTAGGCGGTAATAGCCATTTTCACCATGGTAGCAATAGTCGCTATATAAATGTCTTTGTGGAAGAAATCTCCACAAGTGTGGTCTCTTGTTGGGCTATTAGATCTCCCTAGCAGCTCCTGATTGATTAAATTCTTAGATAGTGTCAAAACCCCAGTGCGCCTAGATTGGAGTTCGCCCTCTTGAGATCACAAAAGTTACAGAGTCAAATCATTACTATAAACCCTACTGAGGCCAAATTTTTCATTTTATACGACTATGTGCATTATTGAAAATTTTTTGAGAACATACACAAGTATCATCCCTAGGAATTAGCAAAATAAGTCACTTGATTGTTCATGCCTAGGGTTGCTTTGTCCCTTGTTCATTATTTCCAGACATGCTTGAAATCACTTGCCTTTTGTTCTGCATGCTTGTTTATCTACTGTATCATCTTAAAATGGAAGCACTTCCATGTTAAGAGCATTTAGCCCTCTGAGTAAGTGGTTTAGGGTCATGATTGGTGCCTTGATTGGACCTTTGCATGTTTTTGGCTTTCTCCCCACTTTCCACTTCTTCTCTGCACTTGATTTCTTCATTCTAGGTGAAATTAGGGTTAAGGTCTTAGGGACTTTTCCTGATTTTTCCTCTTTCATGGCTCCATTTTCTAGGTAGGGTTCAGAAATGAGACCTCCTAGTCCTTCATCATCTCAATTAGGGGATTTTCTATTTGTATCGGACACTGGGTCCTATTCTGACATCAAATCCTGCATCTCTAGCATCACCTGGAACCTTTGCTCCAGATTCTAGCATAGTTAGGGTCTGAGGTCAATGTTGACCTCGACCCTGACCAGGTCAGGGTCGACCTCGACCTTGACCTCTTCATGTTGGGATTTCAAAATTTTAAATGTTGGCAGTTTGGCTTTCAGGAAAATTATTTCTCCGCCTCTGGGTCGGCTGTTTTGGGCTCCGAAATGGTAAATCCTTTAATTTTCATTTAATCAAGGTATATTTTCTAAAGGTGAGGATCTAATTAGGATTTAATTCTCCAAGGTGGCCCATCTAGAGGAGTGTGCCCTAGATCACTATAAAAGGAGGCCTTCCTCTCTCATTTTCTCCATCAAGTTTTGCAATCAAGCACTCGAGCTCTTAAGGTGATCAAGCAAGCATTCCATTCAAGCATTCAAGTCCTCTTCTCCATCTAAGTTCTCCATTGAAGATCAAGGATTCAAGCATTCAATCCATTGAAGGGATTTGGTTCAAGCATTCAAGATTCGTCATTCAAACCCTAGATCTAACCATCATGATGGTGTGATCTTCCTTCAAGATCCTTTGTTCATCTTCAAGATCTATTCATTCTTATCTCAAGGTGGATTCCAAGCATACAATCATGGAGGTTTGATTTACATTTATTGTTGTGTTCAAGCTTTCATATCAATATGCTTGTTTACATTTCAAATACAATTGCATATCTATTGAATTGCATAGCTTCATTGTTAGATCCTTTTCTACTACTTGCTAGCATTCTCCATTTCAATTTCAATTTTAAGGTTGATTCCAAACTGGGGTTTTACCAAGGCAAATCCCCCAAACAAATAACAAAACCATTTTTCTTGCAAGTGCAGGTGTGAAATCTCAAATCTGAGAGTGAATTTGGATACCCTTTTCGACAATCTTTTAGGATCTGCGAATAGAATCAGAATCAGACTTCAAATAAATAATGTGGTCTTTGACCTTTTAAAAGGTCAAAGTTGACCTATGTGAATTTAGAGAAAAGATTTCTAGGTTTTGTAGATCTCACAGTTTCAGTTGAAGATCACGAGAATCAATAGTTTTTGAGATCGTTTGACAGGGTTTTCAGCTGATTCTTTTTCAGAGGTAAGTACCTTTATCTCTTCATTTCAATATTAGTCATCCATATTTACTTTCTATATCAATACAATTCAAATGTAAGTGTAAAATATTAGTTTTTGGGTCTCTCTTATGTGCAAACCATTGTTCTAGGACCCCATCCATATTTTATCCATTACATTTTGTTGAACCCGCGATAGATAACTCTTTCCTTTTGGTGTTAGATCATTTGTTTTTCTTGCATTAAGATTAGGTTTCTTTTATGCCCTTGCATTTATATTTTAAAAATCCAAAAAAATTGCAAAATTTCTTTAAAAATACAAAAACATTTACATTTTCATGCTTTTAGTATTCAACATGTATGACTCTTGTTTTGAGTACTTTGATGAGGCTTTTGTTGTTCAAGATAATAGATACCTTAATGAGGTACATGGAAGTGAGGATGAAAATTGTGTGAATGAGATCTTTATTGATTCTATTCCTATTTCATCTTCCTCTACAACTTCTTCAATTGAGCTTTACAAAGATGAGTTAGGGATTGATGATTATTCTTCTCCTAATACATGTCTTTTCTATGAGCCTAATTTCCCCTTTAGGGATCAAGCTTTAATGACTTATGACACTCCTACAATCCACTTTATGGATAGGGATGATAATCCTCCTATTTGGGATGAACCTTTGGATTTCGATGTTGATTACTCCCTTCCTCATGAAACCATTAAGGATAATCCTCCTATTTGGGATGAACCTTTATATTTTGATGTTGATTACTCTTTTCCTTATGAACCCATTGTGGATAATCCTCTTGTTTGGGATGAACCCTTGGATAAATACATTGATTTATCTCCTCCTTGTGAAGAATTCTTAATACAAAAGGATGACATATTCTCTAAAACACACTCCCCTCCTGTGAAAGAAGATGACATTATAGATCTTTCATCCCCATTTAGGATTCCTTCTAGTGATGAGGCATTAGTGGAGAAAGATATGAATTCCATTAATGCTCTTCCTCTTAGTGATGACCTTATGGAAAATCAAGATCCTACCTCACATCATTCTTACCATAATATTACTTATCTCTATTCTAACCCTTTTTGAACTGTGGTTCCAAGTGTTCCTCTAGTTGTGTCTTCCATTCATATCACTTACTACACTTTTATTAGTGTTCCTAATCTTCCTAATCCTAATCCTATATTTCCTAATCTGATTCCTAATTCTCTATCTACTATTCCTAGTTCTTCCCACACTTATGTTGAGGTTCAAACTATGGTTCATGATGTAGATGTGCAAATATTCTTCAAAGTACCTTCTCCTTATTATCCGATCTATAAAGATAAAAGAAAAGAAATTTCTTCTTTGAGATTTCTTCATAATTTTACCTCTCACTCTCTTTTCTCCTCTAGATTGGGGGGCAAGAGGTATATTTCTTCCTATCTTTTAGAATCCATTATGAGCTTAATTGGTTATGCTTTCATGGTTTGTATTATGATAGTTTTTCATCTATTGCTCTCTTCTATTATTTAAGATATCTTTTCTAGGACATGTGTTTTGCAAAGGTATCCCTTGCCTTTCATCCCTGGGGGGCAAGGTTCTTCCTCTTCTCTCTTTGTCTAGGGAACTCCTTTCCTTAGCTTAGTGGTATTTTCTTATATTACAATATTATTTCATCATATTGACAGATGTTTTGACTATGGATAACCTTCTTATATGAGAAGTTGTTGTCCTAGGTTGATACTTCTTCTCTATGTTTCACATTATGTTTGATATAATCTTTTACTCTTGCTTTGTGTTAAAATTGTTTTCCTTCATTCCAAAGATTCCTCTTGCTCTTCTTCATATGGGGCTTGATGATTGAATCTTTGTTCCCACCTTGTGAAAGATGATATCTTATCTAAAAGCACTCCTCTTTGGTGGGGGTCTTGTGTATAAGATATCTTTCATTTGAGGATCCTTTTCCATAAGTGACATATCCATTTCACGATTATCTATACTCTTGGATGTAGGGGTCAATATCTCTCTCTAAGGATATAGTATACATTGTTGCAAATAGGATATCTCCTTGCTTTGTGAAGTGGGTATCCTCTTCCATCTTTGTTCCTACACTTGGGGGGCAAGGCTGCCTTCTCCTTCTTTTCCATTTTCACACATAAAGTAATAAATACAGATTGTGAGTTTGATAGAAGTGCTTTAGCCTTAGGGGCTTGGTATGATTTTCTATCTTAGTCAAATCTATGCATTGTTATTTCTTGCACATATTCATGCTATGGTTTTGATCAAGAGGCTCCGATCTTAGCATTATCGGCATGCAGTAATAAATACAAATTGTGAGTTTGATAGAAGTACTTTAGCCTCAGGGGCTTGGTATGATTTTCTATCTTAGTCAAATCTATGCATTGTTATTTCATACTTGTTCATGCTAGGGTTTTGGTCTCGAGATTTGATTTTAGCATTGCCAAATTTTCACACATGGAGTAGCACATACAGATTGTGAATTTGATAGAAGTATTTTAGCCTCAAGGGCTTGGTATGATTTTCTATCTTTTTCAAATCTATGCATTGTTATTTCATGCATATCCTTATGGTATTCTCTTCTTTTCTTTCTAGGGATTCACCTCTTTCCTTGGCTAAGCAGTATTTATCTACTATGTGATATCCAATCATACATGAAAATTATGGTTTCCATTAAGGACCTATATCCTTGATAGGAACCTTATTCGTTGTTTGACATTGGGTTTCCATGGTTGATACATCTCTCACCTTGGAAACTGAATACTGTGCTATCCCTCATTAAGGGTTACTTCCTTTTCACTTCTTGCATGATATCTCTTTACATTCATCTCTTCCATGGCCTCATAGGAGCTGTGACCTTCTTGGCTTGGACTGGGAGTTGTCTATGGATATTGTCTTGATGCTGAAGAAGGCTTTATCCTTGTTCTTTTTCTTTCCTTAACATGACAAAATAGTATGTTTTTTCCATCTTAAGGAGGGGGGCATATATAGGGTCTCCCTTGTACTATAGTTTTTTTATTTTTACATGCTAAATCTTGGAAGGTAACGCACATAAGTTGCTAAATCCTGAAAAGACACACATTAATATGCTAAATCTTCCAAAGGTAATGCACATAAGTTGCTAAATCCTAAGGAGACACATTTTTCAAAAATTTTCAAATATGCTAAATTTTGGAAGGTAACGCACATAAGTTGCTAAATCTTGAAAAGACACACACCTATATGCTAAATCTTCTAAAGGTAATGCACATACGATGCTAAATCCTGAGAAGACACACATTTCATATTCATAGTGATACAAGAAGGTGGATCTATGGGTATTCTGAGAGTCGTTAGAAGATGCATTACAATTGCAAGCATAGTTTATGGGTGAACCTATTGGGTTCTCCCCCCAGGGTGATTCACGATAAGGTAGGCATCTTACCGGGTGAGGTAATCACTTTCTCTTTTCTCTCTTTTCGCTTTCATGCTAGTAGGACTAGATCATGAAGCTATGTTGTCTATAATGTTGCTCTTGTCTTTCTCATGTAATCATTTATGCTTTTATGATAGCTTTCCAAATATGATATTGGTATGAGAAATATTTCTTAGCAAGTTTTCTTATGCTAATTGATTTGGGTTGTTTAGTACTAACCCTTGTTCTTTTTTATACTCTCATGTATGTATGTTGAGTTAGAATCCTTGGTCTGGGGGCTTGTGTCATTAGCTAAGTGTTATTTTATCTTGTTTTGAATCCACTGAGATCTCTTCTCTATTCTCCTTTACCAAGAGTTTGCATTGAATCCATACTCTTGCTAAAGTGGGGGCTTAATGTATCATCTTAAAATGGAAGCATTTCCATGTTAAGAGTGTTTAGCCCCTCTGAGTAAGTGGTTTAGGGTCATGATTGGCACCTTGATTGGACCTTTGCATGTATTTGGCTTTCTCCCCACTTTCCACTTCTTCTCTACACTTGATTTCTTCATTCTAGGTGAAATTAGGGTTAAGGTCTTAGGGACTTTTCCTAATTTTTCCTCTTTCATGGCTCCATTTTCTAGGTAGGGTTCAGAAATGAGACCTCCTAGTCCTTCATCATATCAACCAGGGGATTTTCTATCTGCACCAGACACTGGGTCCTGTTCTGACATCAAATCTTGCATCTCTAGCATCACCTAGAACCTCTGCTCCAGATTCTGGCATAGTTAGGGTCTGAGGTCAATGTTGACCTTGACCCTAACTAGGTCAGGGTCGACCTTGACCTTGACCTCTTCCCGCTGGGATTTCAAAATTTCAAATGTTGGTAGTTTGGCTTTTGAGAAAATTATTTCTCCGCCTCCGGGTCGACTGTTTCAGGCTCTGAAATGGTAAATCCTTTAATTTGCATTTAATCAATGTATATTTTATAAAGGTGAGGATCTAATTGGGATTTAATTCTCCAAGGTGGCCCATCTAGAGGAGTGTGCCCTAGATCACTATAAAAGGAGGCCTTCCTCTCTCATTTTCTCCATCAAGTTTTGCAATCAAGCACTCGAGCTCTTAAGGTGATCAAGCGAGCATTCCATTCAAGCATTCAAGTCCTCTTCTCCATCCAAGTTATCCATTGAAGATCAAGGATTCAAGCATTCAATCCATTAAAGGGATTTGGTTCAAGCATTCAAGATTCATCATTCAAACCCTAGATCTAACCATCATGATGGTGTGATCTTCCTTCAAGATCCTTTATTCATCTTCAAGATCTATTCATTCTTATCTCAAGGTGGATTCCAAGCATACAATCATGGAGGTTTGATTTACATTTATTGTTGTGTTCAAGCTTTCATATCAATATACTTGTTTACATTTCAAATACAATTGCATATCTATTGAATTGCATAGCTTCATTATTAGATCCTTTTCTACTACTTGCTAGCATTCTCCATTTCAATTTCAATATTAAGGTTGATTCCAAACCAGGGTTTGACCAAGGCAAACCCCCCAAACAAATAAAAAAACCATTTTTCTTATAGGTACAGGTGTGAAATCTTAAATCTAAGAGTGAATTCAGATACCCTTTTCAGCAATCTTTCAGGATCTGCGAATAGAATCGAAATTAGACTTCAAATAAATAATGTGGTCTTTGACCTTTTAAAAGGTCGAAGTCGACCTGTGTGAATTTGGAGAAAAGATTTCTGGGTTTTTTAGATCTCATAGTTTCAATTGAATGTCATGAGAATCAATAGTTTTTGAGATCGTTTGACAGGGTTTTCAGCCCATTCTTTTTTGGAGGTAAGTACCTTTATCTCTTCATATCAATATTAGTCATCTATATTTACTTTCTATATCAATACAATTCAAATGTAAGTGTAAAATATTGGTTTTGGGGTCTCTCTTATGTGCAAACCATTGTTCTAGGACCCCATCCATATTTTATCCATTACATCTACTTAGTTATTGAAAACAACCAATCCCAAAATGAACTTCAAATCTGGACATAAAACTTGCAAACACACTAATTCTGAAAATTGAGAAATTGCAAATTTGAAGTAAAATTCCTTTTTGGAGTCAAAAGTCATCCCATAAGATCAGAAAGTCATACGAGTTTTTCCCTTTTGTCGTATCAGAACCCCTAGATTGTCGTATGAGAGCTTGTATATTGTCATATGAGTTTTGTTAAAAATCACAAGCAAAAATAAAAAACCTGCTATCAACTATCATACGAGCATTGCAATTATCGTACAAGTCTTGTCAATTGTCATGTTAGAGCTTACCCAGACTCATACGAGCCTGGAGAAACTCATATGAGAATTTTGAAAAACTTGTCAGAAAACTCCTAAAATTTTTAAAAATCTAGTTTTTATAGCCTACTTCCAGATTCTGTCAAAATATTCACTGTGTCAGGAATAGAGCAGAAACTAGAAGAATCCAATCTATTTTCCCAAAGTGGTCTCTTGATTTTGATCCAACCTTCTGATCTATTGATTTGAATCCCATCTGATCTTGTGTCAAAACCTTGTCAAGATCATCTTCAATTCAATCTTCAAACAAAAATAGCTAAGTATTGTGAGCTCGTGTCCACAATCTTTTGCATGTCTACCCATACTACTAGGGCACAGTATCCTTCATTTATATCCAATCTATCTTCAATCAATCCAATCTTGACAACATTGTGTCATTTGATCTTCTTGAATCAAATCATTCCTCAGTTGTCTTCATCTTGCTCTTTTGCTTCACCCAAGGTTAATGGTGGAAACTAGAGCTTCATCATAGCGAAAACAAGGAGAAAAACCCAAATTCTCTTTAGGCACATCTTCTATGATTACTGAGACATTTCATCAACCTTTCAACACGACTAAATTTGTAGAAGACGCTCTTGGAAATCTTTACTTGATAGGTGGTTATGTCACTCCTCCTACATCAATCCACATAGGCCATCAAATAACTCCTCCTGCACCAATCCACTCAAGTCATCAAGCAAGTCCTCATCGATCAATCCCTAGTAGTTCTCTTAAAAACACTATGTCTCAAGGAGGAGACACAAGCCAAGGGTCCCAAGGACATCAAGCCTAACATGGTGTAGATCAAGAACCCATACCTTCTGAAATTGCTCGATATCAAAATGATGATAACTTCAAGAAAATGATGAGGCATTACTTAAAATAAGAAAAGGAGATATACTTCCTAGAGTTGGCTCACCAAGAGGCTAAACTTCCTCCAAACTTTAATGTTGAAGATATCATCACACATGAGGAAGAAACTCCTATCATGACCATGATGAATCAGATGCATGCCATGCAAGTCAAGCTCAAAAAACTCAAAAAAGAGAAGGAACCTGAAGAGTTCTCCATGGAATCTCTATGCCTTTTTCCATTTGATAAAGAATTGTACATGCTACCATTCCCAAAAAGAGTGGAGATGCCTAAATATGAAAAATACGATGGAAACTCTGATCCTCAAGATCATGTCAGAGAATTCTGTACTTAATCTATGGAGTTCATGCATGAACCAACCTACCTAATGCATCTTTTCCCTCTATCTTTGGGAGGGTCAGCTATTCATTGGTTCTAAAAAATGCCTCCAACAATCAAAACTTTTGAGGATTTAATCAAACTGTTCTATCAATAATAATCCTACAACATTGATGTAGGAGCATCTTGGGTCCTTGGCAATCCTGTTTCACCAAAAAGAATTTGGAGTTTTGTCTATGTTGCTCAGTTTCTACTTTGAAAAAGTTGGTTAGTAGTTGGTGGGTTTCCTTTGGTTACCGAGTGTGGTTGGTTCTCTCCTAGGTGGTCGGTTGTTTCACTGGCGCTTGGTATTGCTTGTCTGCTACTCGGTTATCTTTCTTACCGACGGGTCTAGTTTTATTTCCTATTGTGGCCGACTTGTGAATTTATATTGGATCATGGATTTAATCTTGGAATCCATCATTGGGAAGTGTGTGGTACTAGATTTGACTATTACTTCCATTGATTATGGATCTGAAGGCCGACTCAGCTCGATAGCTTCTTGTATAAATGTAGATGTTTGGTTGTAGTTTAGGGAGTGAGTTTTTGGGGATAGAAGTTAGTAGACATTAGTTTGGAGATTTGTGATAGATCCTCACATGTTTGAGGACTTCTGAGATTCATTGTAATATCAGGCCCTAACCGGGAAGGCCTTACAACTTGACATGTATGGTTCTAATATTTGATAATATATGAAAGATCTAGCATTCTCTCTCTCACTATTGTTGTTTGTTGCTTTCGCATGTGTGTTGTAGGATTGGAACATTAGGGTGCACCATTGTTTGGCCCCTATTGATCCTTGTCTTACATCAGGTGGTATCAGAGCGAGGTGAGATCTTGATCTAGGTCTGTGGATCTAGGTTTGCAGGTTCCTCTTGAAGCCCTACTTGAATTGTTGCGGGGTAGCAGATTGTGATCTGACCTGAAATTACAGAGGGTTGTCAAGATGGTTCATGGGAGGTGAGATGCAGATCTAGGATTGGTAGATATGCTAAGGTAGATTGCTGCTAGATTAGAAGCAGTAGAAACAACCCAAAGAAGAGGCAGACATCTTGAAGATGTTAGTGATGATTAAATTGAAGAAGAACAGGCGAATGCATAACCTGCTCCTGTTATGGATCAAGGCGAAGAAATATTTTTGAAGGCTTTGACAAGTTGAAAGTCAACACCACATTTCAATCCTCTTGAGTATGGTGGAAAGCTAGATTCTAATGAATTGGTGGACAGGATCAACAAGATGGAAAAGTATTTTGAATATGAAAACATTCCTGAGGATAAGAAGGTGAAGATTGCAAGCTCAAAGTTGAAAAGTCATGCATCCTTATGGTGGGAACATCTGCAGCTGGATAGAAAAAGGAAAGGCAAAGAAAAAATCAAGGTATGGAGTAAAATGGTGAACAAATTGAAAGGAAAGTTCTTACCTTGTGATTATCAGATTAACCTAGTTCGGCGAATGCAAAGTTTGAGATAGAAAGATAGCTTGGTAAAAGAGTATACTAAGGAATTCTATAGATTAGATATTAGATCTAGACATGATGAAGATGATGTGGAAAGAATTGGTAGATACCTGAATGGTTTGAGAATTTCCATCCAAGAGGAAATTAGAATCGTCAAATTGGAGAACATTGAAGAGGCCTATCAATTTTCTTTGAAGGCTAAGGAGAAATTGAACAAGAGACATGAGAAAAGATAGAGAGGTTGAGGTGGTAGATTACCTAGAGGAAGAGGTAGATCTAATGGTGAAAATGGTAGATCTGAAATAGAAAAGACAAATCTGGACAAAGGCAAGACCGAGTGGAAAGGTGAAAGTTCTAGAGGCAGAGGCAGTAACTATCGAGGTGGTTATGGTAGAGGAAGTTTCCAAGGAACTTGTTACAATTATGGAGAAGAAGGACATAGATCTTTTGAATGTACATAGGCTAGTAAGAAGGCCAGTAGCAATAGAAATGCTTTGGTGCAAGAAGAGTCACCGAATGAACCTGAGAAAGAAAATAACTTGATGGTAAGGAGAGCACTATGGAATGAAAGCAAGAAGGAAGATCTGGTAAGGAAAAGTTTGTTCATGACTAGATATAGAGTTTTTGACAGAGTTTGGAAGGTAATCATTGACAGTGGTAGCTTAGAGAATCTAGCATCTGAGAGATGGTCACAAAATTGCAGTTGGAAAGGTTGGTACATCTAAAGCCCTATCAGATTTCATGCATCAAAGATGAGCATACACTCCTGGTAAGTGAACAATGTTATGTGAATTTTAAGATTGTAAGTACTATGATAAGGTGTTGTGTGATATCATGCCTATGGATTGTTTTCATATTTTGTTGGGTAGACCTTGGCAATATGATAGAGATGCTATATATGATGGGAGATTGCATAAGTATACTATTATGGTTGATGGAAAGAAACAAATCTTGTTACCATTAATGGAAGAACCTGTTAGTAATGTTTGCATATCCATGAAAGTTTGTTTGATGGAAGGAAGAAAGTTTGTCAACTCTTTGAAGAGGAATGATGTATGTTTTGTTGTGATTCCTAACAAGCTGAGTAAGAAAATAGAGGATAATGTCCCTGAGGAGATTGATAAGTTACTCATCGAGTACAATGATATCATTTTTGATAATGTACCTGATGGTTTTCCATCAAAAAGAAGCATTGATCATTGTATGGATCTAATCCCTGGAGCTAGTTTACCGAATAAGGCACCTCATCAGTTGACACCTACCGAGAATCAAGAATTGAATCGACAGATTCAAGAGTTGTTGGAGAAAGGCTTGATCAGAGAAAGTTTGAGTCCTTGTGTAGTACCTACTGTATTGGCACCAAAAAAGAATGGAGAATGGAGAATGTGTACTGATTCTAGAGAAATCAATAAGATAACAGTGAAGTATAGGTTTCCTATACCGAGAATGGATGACATAATGGACAGTTTGACTACAACAAAGTATTTCACAAAGATTGATTTGAAAAGTGGGTATTATTAGATCATAATCAGAGAAGGTGATGAATGGAAGACTACTTTCAAGACAAAAGAAGGTTTGTATGAGTGGATGGTTATGCCCTTTGGTTTAAGTAATGCACCAAGTACTTTTATGAGATTGATGAATGAAGTTTTGAATAAATTCTTGGGTAAGTTTTTGATTGTATATCTTGATGATATTCTGATATTTAGTAAGACCAGAGCAGAACATTTGTTGCATGGTAGACAAGTTTTGCAGAGATTGAAAGAGGAGAAGTTGCTGATAAATCTAAAAAAGTGTTCATTCATGAAAGAAGAGATTGTGTATTTGGGATTTGTTATTTCAGCTGATGGTTTGAAGATGGATCCTGAAAAGTTTGAAGCTATTTTGAATTGGCATACACCTGTGAATGCTAGTGAGGTAAGATTATTTCATGGTTTGGCAAGTTTTTACTAAAAGTTCATAAGGAATTTTAGTTCAATCTGTAATGCTATGATTGAGACTATGAGAGGAGACAAAAGAGAATTCAATTGGACACATGGAGCTGACAGAAGTTTTGAGACCCTAAAGCAGAAGGTTACTGAATTACCTATTTTGGCATTACCTAATTTCATTAAAGTATTCCAAGTAGAATGTGATACAAGTGGAAGTGCAATTGGAGCCATGTTGAGTCAAGAAGGTAAACTTGTTGCTTTCTTTAGTGAAAAGTTGAATGATGCTAGAAGGAAATATTCTATGTATGATCAAGAATTCTATGCTATTGTTCAAGTGCTGAAGAAATGGAGACATTATTTGATACTGAGTGAATTTGTGTTGTATACTGATCATAAGGCTTTACAATATTTGGGTAGTCAGAATAAGTTGAATTAGAGACATATGAAATGGGTTGAGTATTTGCAAAGTTATACATTTGTGATAAAGCATAAGAGTGGAGTCACTAACCGAGCTGCTGATGCATTGAGTAGAAGAAGATCTTTGATGACCGAGATGAAAATTGAAGTTCTTGGTTTTGATGAGATGAGAGATTCTTATGAGTTTGACCCTGATTTTTTTGAGCCTTGGAGAAAGTAAAAAACACCTATTTCAGATCAACAAGACACTAAATGAGATGAATATTTCATTCAGGAAGGTATGTTGTTCAAAGGTATTCAGTTGTGTATACCAAGAGGAGTAATGAGAACTAATTTGATAAAAGAGAAACATAGTAGTGGTTTGGCTGGACATTTTGGTATTGATAAAACATGGAATTTGCTTAAGGAGAAATACTATTGGCCGCAGTTGTATAAAGATGTTCAAAAATTTGTGAAAAGTTGTGGAATTTGTCAAGTTGCAAAAGGAGTAAGTCAAAATATTGGATTGTATACACCGATTGCTGTTCTTGAGAAACCTTGGATTGATATCAGTATGGACTTTGTTCTTGGCTTATCGAAGACAATAAGAGGTAATGATTCTATATTTGTTGTGGTGGATAAATTTTATAAGATGGCACATTTTATACCTTGTAGAAAGACATCAGATGCAGTACATGTAGCAGATCTTTTCTTTAAGGAAATTGTCAGATTGCATGGATTACAGAGGAGTATTATCTATGATCGAGACAGTAAATTTGTTGGTTATTTTTGGAAAACACTTTGGAAGAAATTTGGCACTGAGTTGAAATATAGTTCTACATTTCACCCACAAACCAATGGACAGACTGATGTTGTGAACAAAAGTTTGGGAAATCTTTTGAGATGTTTAGTTGGAGACACACCAAGTAATTGGGATTCTGTGTTAGCACAAGCAGAGTTTGCATATAATAATTCAATGAATAGGAGTACTGGAAAGACACCATTTGAGATTGTGAATGGCACACAACCAAGAGGAATATCTGATTTGAGAGACATTGCTGATGAGAATAAGAAAAGTGCTGAAGGAGTAAAGTTTGCTAAGTATATGAAGACATTGCATAAGGATGTGAAGCTGAAGTTGGAAGACAATAATTAGAGATACAAAGACATAGCTAATAGATCAAGAAGACATAAAACTTTTGATGTTGATGATGAAGTGATGGTTCATTTGAAGAAAGACCGATTTCCTATTGGAACATATGGAAAGATGAAGATGAAGAAGTTTGGACCTTGCAAGATTCTGAAGAAATTTGATAGTGGAAATGCATATGAAATTGAGTTACCTGATGAGATGGACATATCACTAATTTTCAATATTGCTGATTTGTATGAGTATCATGAACCTAATGAAGAAGTGACAGTACTGATAGAATATCCTAAGAAGCAATATGATGAAGTTGAACAGATTTTGAAGAAAAAAGTTGGCAAGAGTACAAGAGGAAAATAGTACATGGAATATCTAGCTAAGTGGAAGAATAGACTGATGGAGGACAATTCTTGGATTTCGTAGTCTAAGTTGGATGTAGCTTAGACCAAACCTACCAAATGATTTGGAGAATCATTTCTAAATAACCCCAGGTGTCTGATGTAGGAGCATCTTGGGTCCTTGGCAATCCCGTGTCACCAAAAAGAATTTGGAGTTTTGTCTATGTTTCTCGATTTTTGCTTTGATCGAGTTGGTCGGTAGTTGGTCAGTTTCCTTTGGTTACTGAGTGTGGTTGGTTCTCTCTTGGGTGGTTGATTGTTTCACTGGCTCTCAACATTGCCTGTCTACTGCTCGGTTATCTTTCTTACCGATGGGTATAGTTTTATTTCCTGTTGTGGCCAACTTGTGCATTTCTATTGGATCATGGATTTAATATTGGAATCCATCATTGGGAAGCATGTGGTCCTAGATTTGACTGTTACTTCCGTTGATTATGGATCTGAAGGCTGACTCAACTCGATAGCTTCTTGTATAAATGTAGATGTTTGGTTGTAGTTTAGGGAGTGAGTTTTTGGGGATAGAAGTTAGTAGACATTAGTTTGGAGATTTGTGATAGATCCTCACATATTTGAGGAATTTTGAGATTCATTGTAATATTAGGCCCTAACTGGGAAGGCCTTATAGCCTGACATGTATGGTTCTAATATTTGATAATATATGAAATATTTGACATTCTCTCTCACTGTTGTTGTTTGTTGCTTCCTCATGTGTATTGTAGGCTTGGAACATTAGGGTGTGCCATTGTTTGGCCCCTCTTTCTCCTTTTCTTGCATCAAACATCCAACATCCGGTCACTATGATCAACATTTGCAATCTGAAATAGAACTCAAGAGAACCATTCCTGACTTTTCTCAAATGATGGAGGAAAAAGTTTTCTCTATATTGTAGACCTATTCTAGAAATCGAGAAGCTGGAAATTTTCATCAACAACCTTGTTCCAGAGATCAACTACCATTTGCAAATGAAAAATCATACATCCTTTGATAAAATGGTAGAAAATGCAATCAAAATTGAGAAAGTACTTGTACAAAAAGGAGACATATCACTTCAAAAAGATAAGTATGAATCTGGATCTAGTTCCAAAGATAAAGGCAAAAATTGGAACAAGAATAAGGGCATTATCACAGATGGTGTTGTTGATAATATATGTGTCCCATCTAAGGCACCCGCTTTCAATCTCACTGTTGGCACCCAAGCTATCAAAGCCTCAAAGGCAAAAGAAATAGAGTCAAACAAGAAACCATCTGACTATAAACCTTGGGCTACAGATCCTAAACACAAGTTTACTCCTCTTGGAGAGTCCTTGGAATCTGCCATGAAAACTTTGTTGTCCAATAACATCATCACCTTGCCTAAGATAAAAGTTTTTGATCCTGAACCTAAACCAAAATGGTGGAGATAGAATGATTTCTATGACTTCCATTGCAATAATGGTCATAAAACCAATAACTGCATACACTTGAAACACATCATACAAGACAAAATTGATAATGGAGAAATTGTAATTGACAATCATAAAAGCAGTAATGATCATACAACATTCACAGAACCATTTCCGAAGCATGGTCAATGAGATTCATCTTCTCAGCCTAATGTGGGTGCTAAAGTCAATTATGCCTACTCTAGAAACAATGCTATCATAAATATGGTTGAACCATGCCTATCTAAGCATTGCAATGTCATCACAATTGTAAGAAAGGATAGGGATAATCAATCAGTGAATGCAGTTACTTGATCACAAGCTCAGGCGCATCTACAAGGACAAAATTTAGATTCATCAAATGTCCCTAAGGTGCCTTTTAATCTTTCATCTACTTCTAAATAGAAGGCTACCTCTAAATCATCAAATCCTAAAGACGCAAGGCCAACATCATACAGTATTTTCCAACAACTCTAGCATACAAATGCAAAAATCTCCATGTTTGAGTTGCTTCGGATATCTCCAGCTCATAGAGCCATTCTAGACAAAGCTCTGATCAAATCCAATGTTCCTAAAAACCTTGATTTGGACAGATTCCAGACTATGGTTGGTCATCTGACATCTCCATAGTATATCTCCTTTTCAGAGGAAGATGATAACTCCTTGAGTCATCTACATAACCAGCCCTTGCACATTGAAGTCTTGATCCAAAACCATCATGTCAAACACGTGTTGATAGATGGAGGTGCTAGTCTCAATATTTGTTGTTACAACTTGATCACATAGTTGGGATTATCTAAAGCTTTCATTGATCCTACAAAGAAGATAACTATCAAGGCATATTATGAACAAGAAAGATCTTCCAAAGGAATAATTGTCTTACCTATCATAACAGGTCCAGTTATTAGAGACATCACATGTCAAGTTCTTGATTTACCTTTGGCTTACAACATCCTTCTAGGGAGACCCTAAATACATGAAATAAGAGCTATTCCTTCCACATACCATCAATGTGTGAAATTTCCTTATGAAGGAGTAGAGGTGACAATTCTGGCTGATCTATCTACCACTTGTAATGCATTGAAAGAAAGTGTTGATAAACTTGTTCCTAATAATAGAGAATCTTCCACTAAGCAACTAGATATTGCTTCAATGTCTAAGATAGAAGAACTTGCTAAATAAGTCAAAATTAAAGAAAATGGTATGAGAGAATACACATTGGAACCAATTTTATCCCTCACATCTCTCCCATTGTCCCCTAAATCTTATGGATAACCTTCTGACAAAGTGAAACCCATAGCTAAAGAATCCCAGGTCATATTCAATGGAAGCTTTGTCACATAACAAGTATCTAAACAAGAGTTGGTGGAGGAATAAGTTGTGCTTGCATGGTTATACAAGGATGAGTCTCAATCCCAATCAGTCCAGAAATGTGACTCCATTTCAAGCAAAATTCCTCAAAAGTCATATGGACCTGGAGACAAATTGATCACAAAAATGGGATATACTAGAAAAGGACCTCTAGGACTACAAGGTAAGGGTCTTCTATCACCTCTTGATCATCGTGGCCAAACAAACAAGAATACAATAGGTCTAGGATATCAGAAAAAGCCTTTCTATCTTAGCAAAAAATCTCCACATGTCTTAGAACATATTGACCGTCAGCAACAATTCAACCAAAGGAAGAAACACCACAATCTAACAGTGATGATTTAGACACTACTAATGAGATCATTCCTTATGAGTGTTTGCCCAAAGAAATACTAGACCTCCTCAAAGATGAAGAGAAATCTAAGGAGAACATCAATGTAGTAGATACACAAAAACCTACTATGGAACAAAAGACAGTCGCACCACAAGAACCGACTGATTTCAAGAAAACCAAATAGACAAGGAGGAAGGTGGTAGCTATTCTGAGATAGATTCTCATGAGTATGAATTCAATTCAGAATCTAAGGGTAACCCTTCTTGGGGTATCCATCCTGACTTTACACATGTTCTTAGATTTCCTAGAGGCATAGATGAGGAATCAAATGACTATAACTGGGGAGTCATTCCAGAGGAAGATGAGCTTATCATAGAAAAACATATTTATGTTGTTCACCAATATGCACCTAAACCCAATGTAAGTCTAGAGAGAAATAATGAACTTAACGAGTCTGATCCACCGATGGCTGAAGTGGACTCCCACAATGACATTGAGCCTATTCACGAATTGAACGCTTTGAGTTGTAATATCACCTTCAAACTTGAGAGTTGGGTTAGGACCAATGATGACAAATCCATATTCGTAAACACTATTTCTCAATCTTTGACCACTTTGACTATCCAACATCCCAAACTTCTTGACCAAACCTCCATGAATCCGAGCCAAGGTATCTATATCTTTCCAAATGACTATGCCCTTGTTTGCTACCTCAATGTAGTTGAGCCTATGATGACTTCCATCAATGAACCAAGCATTACAATGATGGAGTCAAATATCAAATATCTCAGTCAAAAGAATAAGATTAAAAAGAAAAAGAGTTCTAAGGGTGAAAACCACTTTGTGGCAGTCTCATAACCTAAAATAGTAAAAATAAAAGATGTATTCGAAGGTGAAAACCTCTCTGAGGCACCTAAGGATGAGATATTTGATGTCCTTTTGAGTCATTTATAGGACAAATCTCTAGTACTGATTGAGCTCACTCAATCCATCAACTTGGGAACAACAGAAGAACCACAGTTGATCCATGTAGCACAATCCTTATCAGAAGAAGAAAAGCAAAAATTACCACATTCCTCACAAAAAAGAAGATCAAGTTTGCATGAAAATATTTAGATATGCTAGGGTTGGATCTTGATCTTATAATGCACCATTTATCTATAGCTCCAAGTGTCAAACCTATTAAGAAAAAATTGAGAAAGATGCATCCACATGTTGCACTCTTAGTCAAAGCTGAATTAGATAAACTACTAAAACACAGATTCATCTGTGTTATTGATTATGCTGAATGGATCTCAAAAATTGTTCCTATTTCAAAACCAGACAAGTCTATAAGAGTATGCATAGATTTTAGAGATGTAAACGAAGCATGCCCTAAGGATGATTTTACACTACCTAACATTGATATGATAGTGGACATGACTGCGGGCTTCAAGATGTATTCTTTAATGGATGGTTTTTATGGATATAATCAAATCAAAATTGCTCTAGAGGATCAAAAGAAAATTGCTTTCACATGTGCGTGGGGTACCTTTTGTTGGAATGTCATGCCATTTGGGCTTAAGAATGCTGGTGGAGGATTATGACATCTATCTTTCAAGTATATGGTAACCTAATTCATGCACCAGGGAGCGATCTAATTCCCTTTACTACACAATAGAATTTTGACCAATGGGCATTTGGTCTTATAGGAGTCATACATCCTCATTCTTCTAATGGATATACCCATATTATTATAGCTACAGACTATTTCACAAAATGGGTAGAAGCAGTCCCTTTGACTCAAGCAACTGACAAACAAATTTCAATGTTCATTATGAACTACATCATATGTCGGTATGGAATTCCATATTCAATATTCACAGATAATGGTGGTCAATTCAAGAATAAGGACTTAGATTCCTTGTGTTCAAAATTCAAGATTACATAACATTGGTCATCTACCTACTGTCCTTAAGGGAATGGACAAGCAGAGGCATCCAACAAAAATCTATTGAAAATATTGCATCACAAAGTTAATAAAATAGGAAGAGACTGACATCTCATGATCAATCCAGCTCTCTGGGCCTACAGAACAATTATCAGAACACCCACTGGGGCTACACCATTCAATTTAGTTTATGGGTCTGAAGCGGTACTGCCTATTGAGGTTGAAATCCCATCACTAAGAATCAAAATGCATGGTTTAGTAACTGATGATGACTACAAAGTTTCTAGGTTGCAAGAACTTGAACTGCTAGATGAGCGTAGACATGTAGCGTATGATCATCTCATATTCTATCAGAAAAGAATGTCTAGAGGCTACAACAAGAAAGTCAGACACAAAGAATTTCAAGTTGGTGATCTAGTCTTGAGAGAGAATCCTAAAAATCAATCACATAGAGAGTGCAAGGGGAAGTTTGAACCCAAATGGCTGGGTCCCTTTGTTATCACTGCTACTTTTGGCTCTGGAGCCTATCAACTCTCAATGGTTGAAGGAGAACAACTCTGAGAACCAATCAATGTTCTCCATCTGAAGAAATTCTATGTCTAAGGCATTCAGTATTCAAAAATGTCCTGAAAAAATCATAAAAATTAGAAAAAGTCCTAAAAAAATGATCATCTTGGTGAAAACCTAGCAAATAGGCACCTTGATGTATCACAAAAAAAATAAAATATCAAAAGTACAAAAAAATTAAAAAATACAAAAAAATGAGAAAAAGAAAAAGTGCCTTGGTGAAAACTTGGAAATAGGTGCTTTGGTAGCAAAAATAGAATCTCTCCCAAGATGGTGAAAACCCAGCAAATGGATGCGACTTGTTTCAAAAGGCTCCATCTATCAGCGCAATCTTGGTCTCTCCTAGCTTTTAGTCTTGCTTTAGTTTGTACATCCCTCCCAGTTTGTTTCTGCATTCCTATTTTCAATAAAGTCAGTCTGTGCACCAATCAACTCGAACGTCGGTATTCTATCAATGTTCAAACTTGGGGGCAATCAAAGATATATCCTACAATCCTCAATATCTCAGACGTGTCATATCCAGTCAGGGTCCTTTGAAGCTACATCTGAGTTAGTCAATCAGTCTCCTCTCCAGAAAGGATTTTGCATCTACAACAATGCAATCAAACATCAACACGAACAAAAACAATCTATGCTTCACATGCTTTTATCTCCTTGTATGCTTATTGATTCGCATTGAGATTTTTGCATATTGTGTCCTTTCAATCTCTTTGATGATGTCCTTTATAGGATTTAGAGAGTGATGATTGGGGGCATAATCTTTTCTTTGTTTTTTTCTTTGAGTGAAAATCTAATAAGTTTGGAAATTCTGGATTGAAATCATGTCCGTTTGTAAGAGCCTCCATCACGTGTTGGATGGCCATGAGTACCTCGACCATTGATACCCAGAAAATTCAAGGAAGTTTGATCTAGCTTACATATTTTTGAATGATTTCTCAATCCTACTGTGAATGGCTATTATCCAAGGATGTGAACGATAAAGGGTCACTATGGGTAATTCACATTGGAGACAAGAATGAATTCCACAAACTGTTTGGCATGTTTGTTTTGCAAGGTATATTTAGGTCATCATGAAATTTATGTTTTGATGCTTATACAAATTGCTATATCAAAATGGACATGATATTTAGGTCATCCTGGTGTTTGTGCCTTGGTGCTTATATCTAATCTGACATTTTGAAAACAAAATCAATATTAATATGTCCATGGTTGTCTAGCCAGTGGGCGTTGTCTTGACTTTGGCACAAAAATCAATATTCATATATTCATAGTTTCCTAACTAGTGGATGTTATATTGATTTATCTAGTTATCTAATAAAAATTCAATGATGAAAATGATCGACACATGATCAGTGACTAGGTCCTAGGTCTTAGGTTTGTATTTCATTTTGCTCTTTGCATGATTGCATTTATCTCATGATTGCCTAAATCAGCTTGACACTCAAACGATTCTTCAAAACTATGCTAAGCACATCATAAGGACTGAGTATCACATGAAGGTCTTCTTAACATATCACCAAGCATGTACCCCTGGCTAATTTTGACATTTTGAACCCATTTTTGGGATCAAAATTGAAATCTGAGATCATTTATATTGTCAACATATCGATTTAAAATTTTTAGACCCAGGATGACCAAATGCTTGCATAATCAACCTTCAATCATCACAAAAATCCAAAATTCAACTTAATTGTTTATCTTACATCAAACCATTTGAATTTCAACTTGGTCAACCATGGTCAACTCATGGTCAACCCTAGTCAAAATTGGTCTCTAAGACCTCCAAATGATGTAGAACGTGCTCTCAGACGTGTATAACCACTTCTCAAATCAATTAACATGCTTCTAAACAATTTAACGCTGAATTTTCTTGTCAGATTTTGATTTTCATCCCGAAGGGGGCATGTTATTCCACGTCAATCAAGTCTGTAAATCAAATATTTCCTTAGTAATCAAGACAACAACCATGTCTAGTTGCTGATTCATCAAAAGACCTTGTCGCTTGGGGCACATCACTTGGGGAATATCAGATTCATCGAGATCCATATCAATCTGGTATTCTCTCAATCTTGTAAACTGTATCAGCTTTTCATAACCATCGGTTCATTAGTGTTATTTCCTTGGCTCTTCATAACTGAAGGGTTTAGATATGATACCATTTTGATTCCTTTGGACAATTAGGTTTGGAATCAGGTCACTCACTTCTTCGTAATCATAAGGTTTAGAATCGGGCATTTTGATACTTTTTTGTAATCATCGGTTCATTGTTGCTATAGTTAACATTATCATGATTCTTGGTTGACCAGGACTTGAATCAAATTTTTCCAATCTTTCAATCGATTTCTGTCTCATAATTGGTTTATCTCTCAAATCAATTTCAACATAAAAAATAGACTAATCTTTGAACCGCTATGCTTCGCACAGTGATTCAAAGAGGGGCAAAATGTAATACCCCAAAAATGGGCTATAGGTTCATTAACCTCTTACATCAACAAATCGATCAAAATTGACATCAAAGTCCTAACCTAAGGCACATTTGCACATCAATTTATCAAAAACCTAATTGATTATCTTAATTCTGCATCGGAGAATATTCCTTGAATATTCTTAATTTATCATAATTATCTTTAATTGAATATTATTTGGCGATAAATGTCATTATTTATCCTAAAGTTGATTGATTGAATATGATGAATATTTAATTAATTAATTTAATTCTGCCACTTAATTATTTAATTAGATTTAATTGCATTTATTCCTAATTAATATTGTTTTTTATTTTAACAATAAATAAAAAATTAATATTGTTTTTATTTTGACAATAAATCAAAATTCTTACAAACAATCAATTGAATATTTATTTAATTGATTTAAAATCGAAGTTGTCAAATTTAATGATTTAATTGGAATAAATTTTGATTTAATAAATTTGATTAACCCATAAATCAATTATTTTAATTCAAAATCAGTTAAGTGGAAAAGAAATCACTTTATTTATTAAATTAATTCATATTAAATCATGCACAATCAGAAAAGCAGTTAACTTTAAATCAATTTTCAATTTCAATTTGTTAACTTTCTAAACTCAACATTTGATGATGAGTTGAAAAAGAGAACTAAACTCTATTTTGAGATAAAAACTGCTTTTGTATGATTTTATGAGTTTATTTATTCATAATTTCTTGTTAACTCAAAAATCAACCCGAGTTTATCAAGGGTGATTTATGGTTTTTCTTATGCATCCTCAAACCCTAATTTCTATAAAAATAAGGCTTAGCTCTTCATAAAGATATCTCTCAAATTTGCACAATTACTTTGGCGAAATTGCATATGAAGAATCAAGCTTTTGCGACAGGCGACTTTGTGAGATCAATTCATAGTTTTTCATAGCTTTGCATAGATTTTAATATAAATTCATATCATTCTTAGATTAAATTTGCATATTATTTTCAATCAATTCTAGCTTAGATTCATATAGGTTTTCATCCTAATTTCATAGAAAATACAAAAATATAGATTAATCTGCATTCATTCTACATTCATCTTTTAGCATTAAATCCTTCGTTTAGGTGTTGCATTGTCACTGATCTCAGTCTAATCTAAGAATACATACTCACACCTACTAGAAGGTAGTAAATGACCTGGTTAGCTTAGTTTCAATTACTTGCAGATTTTGATTTTGCTAACCTCTAATGTTTTACTGAAGTGTTGTGTCCGCAACTAGGTACAATTTTCACACACACAAGAGCCTCATTTCTTCACAAAAGATCCCCAATCTTTTTCTTGGAGTAATACTGTTATTTTATTTACAATCATTAGCTATTTCAATTGCATAAGTTAATTTAGTTTACTTTATTGCATTCAAACATAGGAACACTTCAACTTTGCTTAATATGGATTAACTTTAGATAAAACATTGTAATAATTATTGATAGCATAGCTTAGTTTGTTGATCGTTATTGCATTAATATCACATCTAGGAACACTTAATTTCTATTAATTGGATTAATCTTAGCTAATTTGAATAAACTTGCATTGCATAATAGATTAGCTCTTCAAATCCTTCGTTTAGATTTTGTTGTTGTCACTGATTTTGCAATGACTTGAGAGAAAACTCATACTCAAGTCTACTAGAAGGCAATGAGTCACCTTGGTTCTTCTTAGATTATCATGATTTCATTTATTAGATTAACCAAATAATGATTCATTGAAGTGCAGTGTATCTTAGAGCACATTTTCACACTCACATTTTTGGCACCCACCGTGGGGCAGAAAAATCAATTTTCTCTCTTCACATTCGTCATTTTTTTTTTGTTGCAAATTTTGAGGTTCGATCTGTACTCTGATCCTTTTTTCTGGTATGAGCATTCTCAAAGGCCAGTACAAGTTTGGACTAAAACTTGTATCAGAAGTAGTATATTCTTGTACTAGACCATATGTATTCTCGTATGAGTATCTAGTCCAGTATTGTACTTTTTGTTACAAATTTTTGGTATTTTGGTCGTGTCTTGGCTCTGTTTGCTCATATGAGATTTTTCACATGCTAGTACGAGTCAGGATAGCCACTCATATCAGAATACATGGATACTCATATTAAACATAGTATATTCTTGTATGAGTCTGTTTCAACCTTTTTTCTTTGAAAAATAACAAGAGTTCTCCAATTTTTGGATTTCTGCAGTTGGTGTTTTAGCTGAGTCTGACCAAATAATATACTATTTTATTTCTGTGTTTCTTGACAACTTAAAAAGTCATTTTAGGACATTTGAGTTGAAGATATTGATCTACATCTTTTGCAGGATGCATGTCAAAGAGCACAAAATGAAACTACTAATGAGTTGATGCAGATTACCTATGATAGAATCAACTACACATTATGTTTTTCTTTAATGTTTTTAGGAACCTCGCATGCTATACTTTTTAAAATGAACAATTTCTTGATGTTCTTGTGAGTGGTGAAAATTATAGGAGACTATGCTTTTTTCCCTTTAAGGGAAAATTAGAAATCTAGGCCCTTGTAATCATTCTTTTCATTTATTGCAATTCTTTAGATGGGCTTGTCCAAGTGGGAAAAAGTACTCACCCTTGGAGAATGAACCACATGAGCATGAGGTATAAGCCACACCACTCCAACTCATGTTAAAAAAATTGCTTCTTTGAGGCCTGTTGGAGCTCAAAAATCTAGTATATATTTTGAGTCCATATTTTCTAAATTTCTCTAAGTATGAGATTGGTGCCCTGAAAACCTTCAAAAGAGGCCTAGTTTGAGTGCATGGATAAAAGGACCTGTTAATTTTTGTGAAGAATCACTTGGGTAAGGTGTTTATCACCTTTCATTTGGCATATATAATGGGTTCTAGATCTTAAGTTTCAACTATGATATGATTCGAAAGTGGCCATTTGGAGGTGTCTCCCCAAATCTGCATTCTGTGTGTTTCCAGAATTTCACAAAGTGGCCCACTTTGAAATATTACATTTTGTGACCAGTTGATATCCATAGCATGGGGGTTGTTGCACTAAGTTGTAGGCATGAGAGAGAATATCCATATCCATTTCTAGCCCCCCATAAGCTTGTTTGATCACTTTGCTAGTGCCATTCCGTTTCTATTTTGTTAAATTTCACTGAGTGTGCATAGTCCAATTTTTTGAGTGGCCTACTTTGGGGTCTTGTCATTCACGCTCGGTTCAAGGTCACATGAAATTGAGAGTTTTTCTATATTATAGACTTGGAAGTGACCTACCCTAAAGATTTATGGACCATGACCAATCCGTCTGGTCACTTTCCTAAGCCAATTCCAAACTTAGTTTCTGCATATTTCACTGTCTTAATATAGAATATTTCTAACAAGCTGACTTTGGTGTTTAATGGTAATTCACCACTTGATCTTCAGGGCATGCCGATTGTGGATTTATTCTCCTTGTGTGGGAGTGAATCAACATCCAAGTTTCTAGATCGTGAGGTCTTTATCTAACAAGTTTTCAAAGCCACTTTTGAAGGTGTACTTACATGTTGGAAGTCAATGTGAGTTCCAGATGGTGTGCTTGTGTGAGTCCTTTTGTTCAGTTTTTGAAGCTACTTCTGGAGGCCAATTGTGTTAATTGGAAATGTTGCAGAGGTGTAAAGAGATGAATTGTGTGATTGCAAATTTGACGAGGTTTGTTCAAACTTCATTTGAGTGACTACATTTTGGTAAGTAAAAGATAGAATGAAGTGCAGGATGTTGGTCTTAGGATCAATCTTCCAGATTGATGCTCTTTTTATGCATCAAAAGGGTTGGGAACTGGTATGCACATATCTCATCATACATTGAAAGAAGTTGAATTTTGAGTGTATTAGCCTCAAGGAGCTGCTACATGTATTTTGTACATGTGTTCACAGTAAATGGAGTTTATTGAAGAGAAGTGCAATGCAATGGACAAGTTTTTAAGTAGTTTCATAACTGTCTTTCAAGGACAAAATGAAAATCACTCAAAATGCCCCAGATGTAAAGGATTAGGTCTCATGATAACTACAAGAGGACATGCATCAAATATGTGTGCTAGTTTTGTGAAGGAGTAGGTATATTGCCAATTATTGGTCTGGAGGGTTTTCTATTGGCCAGGGCATCTTCACAAGTAAAAACATGTGACTTGATGGCACATTCACTTTCATTGGTATCTTTGGAACTATATGTTGTCAATCATAGAGGAATAAGATGTAAAATTATGAGATGTAAGCCAACCATACAAATATGTAAATTTCTACCTCTTATTCCTAAAACCCTGTTGTCAGCTGCTCTTGAAAGTAAAGCTCAATTGAACTTGGTGTCAAATCATGCATTATATGGCACAGTTGATGGCTTGTCGAATCAATCACCAGTTGAAAATGAAATAGGAAGTTTCCCTACTGAATGTACTGTTGTGATTGATAGTTCCTAGGCATTTAAGTCACATAATGACATTTTGAAGTCCTTTAAACCAGAAGCTTTGGGTATTTGAAAATCTTTCATAGAAGTTCAACTAAAGGAACACCCTATAGATATGGTAGTTTTATAGGGTAGCACACCAAGATAAAGCTAAAAGACTCATGCACCACTTTGAATGGTGCACATGTTTGGAGAGGCTACCAGTCTCATTTAAAGGGTAACAAACCAGTCTACAGGGACAAGTGATTAAATAGTGGAGCTAGCTGTAGGGTGCGTGCTAGTTTGTGTGCAAGGTGCACACATTGGAATGAAAGTATGGTGTGCATTAGATGTGGGTGCACACACCCTCATCCTCTATCCTATGTACTTCATGTGGAGTGCACTAGTTTGTAGCATGGTAAGTGAGTAGGAAGGTGCGTAAGGTTTGGGGCTACTTGCTAAATGAAGGGAACATAGTGCGTGGAGTGTGAAAGGGAGGCTACACACTTAGACAAGGATGGAGGCTACACAATTTGTAAGAGGCTGCCAGTAACTAGAGTGTGCTTAAGAAGGAAACACATCAAGAGTGAAGGGTGTGCATATGAGCTGTATGTTGTGTGCATTTGATTTCAAATGGTGTGTATAGTTTTAAAGAAAGCCACACTTTTGTTTTGATGGCAGCGTATGAATGGAGGTTGCCAAGGGAACATGGTGCACATGTATGAAGGAGGCTACCATGGTTTTTCTCAGCATACAAATGTGCCACACAGAAATGAAGAACTGGGGTACACAAGGTAACAAAGGTAAGAAATAAAACAGAGGTAAAAAATGTGCAGGCAAAGCCTCAAAGTAGAGAAAAATGCATTGCATTCAGAGATCAAGAGATAAAGGGATTCACTTGATCTCCAAATATAACTGTGGTTAAGGAATGCATTCAGAGACTTGGAGAATAGTGCATTCACCAAATCTCTAGATAGGTGGTCAACCTTGGGTTAAGTTTGAACAACTAATCAGTCAGTGAAACTTGTCAAAATTTGGTGGGTTTTGGGCAAAAAGAGTAGGAAAAGAGCTAATGTGCAGATTTTAAAGAAGAAAATGCAGATTTAAATGATTGTATAGTTCTCTCCATAGTTTGAAAGTGTTTTTTATTTCAAAATGGATTGAATATTTCACGGAGCTTTTCCAAGATTGAGTAGAATCAAATCAATTCTAAGAAGCAAAGATGCAAATTTGGAGGGAGAAATGACCGTAAAGATGGAGGTAGTTGTAGAAAGAAATGAATTGGGAGAAATGGAAGATATTTGGTGAAAATTGGAAGCTTTTCGTAGTTTGTAACTAGTTTTTTTTTCCCTTTATCTTTTCTTCTTCTTCATTGTTGCAAAAGAGGAGTGTTCTAGTTCTGGTTCAAATTTTGCAGTCTAAATTCTCTGTAATCTTTTATTGACTGGTTCCATTGGTGGTTACTTCTATAATACTACCCTCTTCTTCTCATATAGGGTGTTCTTGTATCCTCTCTGGTTATTTAGACAAATATATGTGTAATAGTTTATCTTGTGAATAAGATTGCAACACTATTTTTACTACTATCAAATTGTCTCCATTTTCTTCCTGAAATTTATTGGTTAAAGCATCGGGGGTGTTTTAGTTTTTATATTGTATGTCTACAATAGAGTTGTGTCAAGGAAATGAATAAATTTAGGATTGGTTTTTAGATGTGTATGAGTTGAGGTATCAAGGGTATCTCATGATTGTCTTTCAGTGGATGCTGATTAATGTATTGCTTATTTCTAGGTTTCTTCCAAGGGGAGGTATAAAGTCCTTTGAATAGGTGATTGCATATCTGAGAACACAAGTGGATTGATAAGAAGAGTTTGATCAATGGTGCATGATTGGTGTAAGGCATCATCATGTTGGACTATGTTATCTTCTTGTTTCATAAGTTGTCTATTGCATGTTTCATTTGACTCTATTGCCCATTGGATAAGGCACTGGTTTATGAGGGATTTGGGGTATTTCAGAGATCCATTCCCCCCCCCAAAAAATAAATGATAACATTTTCCCTTTCATATTGATAGGAGGAGTTAGGAAGTATTTCTTGTTTTCAGATTCATTGTATGCAAGTGGGATTATGCATGAGATCTGGTGAACACTGAGGTATTTGTTACCTAAAAGTCTGAAAACTATTCGACAAAGTGATATACCTGTAGGCCTATTATTTTCAATAAGGAGTTATGTGTGTGTAGATGAGGTGTACCCACCTAAGTGAGTGGAGCTCGAAGTGTAGAAGGTTTGTAGGCCTTGTTAACATCAGCCTTTTCTTGTCCTCTGGTTTGTAGGAAGAAGTAGATCTACATCAATCAGATAAATATCCCATGTCTGGTTATCATTTTCTATTTTAGAATTGGAGGGTACAAGAAATAGTGCCAACAAGGCTAAAGCCTCAGAAGCTAGATTTTATTTGAGCTTATACACATCTCTCGCCTGACCACATAATAGGGCCTTAGGGTCTAAATCATGTTTATGTGACTATTGGTGCAAATGTGATTTGTGGGGCTATATGCCTTAATTGTGCTTACATAGATATAGAGAGTGAGTTTGAATAGGAGACCCTTACTAAAAACCATAGAGAAGCAACCACCTGGTTCACCCCTAAAAGTGGGATAATCCAAGTGCAAAGAAAATATTAATTCCCTCCAGATACTCATCATATCATGCCCCCATTAGCATTTGGTGTCAGATAGTATGGCATTTAAAGATCCATTGCATGTTCTCCAGTGGCCATATTCTAATTAGTTATTGGGTGTGTACCTAAGCTTACAAGCAAGGATTTTCTCACTCAACCAATTTAACTATAGGGCTAGGAATTTATGCTTTTTCAACATGTGTTTGATGTGTTTGTAAAACCTTGAAACCTTTGACATTGAGACTTTCCAAATAAAACATGAATCACCAAAATAAGAGAATGATCCTACCAAATGCTTTGCAAAATAATATGAGACCTTGTTGGTTTTATTTTAGATACCCAGTTCAGAAGTTGTCCCACATTCTATAGATATACTTTGGATATTGAGTGCTTGTCTTAATCAACCATAATACTTGGTCACTCAGAGTTTTGCTATTGTGAGTTCAAATATTATTGACCCTATCCTTTGATCATTCCTATCACCAACATCTTTTCAATATCTCTTTTGAGTTGTGAAGGCATCATCATCTAGGTTCCTTAACCTTGACTCGAATCTGAGTCATTTTCACTTCCTTCTTAAGAGTACATTATCTTGTTTTCATCACCATCTACCTCAGACTTGTTCAAACATGATTGTTCTTTCTTCAACACCTTTTTGATGACCAAGTTGAGTTATGCCTATCTAGAATAGAATTTCTTCTAGACACTATCCAGGAGAGGAAGTGATGCAGTCAAGGTTGGAGGATCCAATAAAGGATTGTCCAAATTTGTAGCCAAATAGAAAAAATGTGGAATAACACAAAAAGACAATGATTCAATAGAATTTTCATTAACATGCCCGACTGTAAGGCCTTCTGGGTTAGGGCCAAATATAATCACAAAGTATTTCTACTACCATTTAGCTAGTCCAGCTCTGAACAAATCAACAACTGATGGAAACCCTAAGGTAGATCTAAACTCAAGCTCGCAATCCTCCAAGAAATCTCCTTGTCTCTAAGCATGCAACCACTAGCTTTTCTATTACAACTATTAGAAAATAATCTGATCTTCAAGATCTCGTAGGATCCAAATGCTATCCTTGTCAATCTGAATCTATTGACTACCTTCCAATGCTTCTTAAACAACTACCCAAACACTCCTTAAGTACATTTTCTAAACCACAAGTCAGTTGGAAGAAATAATTAACTCCTAAGACAAGTCGACTTCTATTACAAACAAATATTAAATGCAACAACAATCAGCTCTCAAATAGCCTTACAATTATTTAATTCTCCATGTCGGCCTCTAGATCTACATAGGAGAATACAACAAAAGCTACCAACAATAAATGCACCAATTTGGCCAACCAAATCTTAAAAAACTCTAGTCGATAAACCAGAAATAACCGAGTGCTAGAGAAACAACTAAGCACCAGTGAAATAATCAACCACGCCAAGCATCACTAAGCAACACAGGAATCACTGAGAAAGCATGTTGATCGAGCACCATAGGAACCACTAAGCACAAGTTCCACCGAGCACAAGAGGTTTCACTGAGTTCCTTCAATGACTGAGCCTCCTTCAATAACTGAGACCATCGGTTAAAGTTGCAACCAAGTAACATAGAACCAAAACAACACACCACCATACAGATTTTCTAAGTACCCTAGAATGCCCCTACATTAGATACCCCATGTTAGAAAAGATGTTCTCATAGGCTGGAAGAACATCTTATGGGATTCAGAACATAAACCCCGAACTAGTTCTTCACATACAAGCCCTTCAAATCTTCACCTTGCATACTCTTCCACTTCCACTTTCTCTATCTTTTCAATTCTTTCCTTGATAACACATAGGTCTGTTCTCCATATTGATAATCCATCCTCTTAGGATCTGATAAATCAACTCAACTACCAATACTTAGGCTTCTCCTACCAAGTGTTGTATCTAGAAAAGGCATAAGGGAAAACTTCTTGTCATCCTTCTCAATAGTAAACACATTCTTGACACAATCATGCATAGCCTTGCAATCATAATGCCAAGGTCTACCAAGCAATATATGACAACTATTCATCTCTACAATATCACACAACACTTGATCCTTATACTAGCCAATCTGAAAATCAACAAAGCACTGCTCCCTCACTTCTAGAGCATGAACATATTGTAACCAGCCAATCCTATAAGGATAAGGATGTCTCATTTTGTTCAAACCAAGTTTTTGAACCATATCCTTAGCTACAAGGTTATTAGTACTACCACTATCAACAATTAAATCACAAAGTTTACCTCCAGACTTGCACCGAGTTCTAAACAAGTTACTCCTCTGACAAGGTTCCACCTTTGCACTGAGCAATATTCTCTGAACTAGCAAGTTCTTAGATCTAGGTTCATTCTAAATATTCTCATTTACCACAACATTCCTTTGATCACCAAAATTCTTTTGCATACACTCAAAATATCGGTGTCCTTCTTCACCACAATTATAACAAGTACCCTTAAAGATAATCCTACCTATCTTCTTCTTCAGTTCAATAGGTTTTGGTTCATCTTTTGCAGTTGGTTTATCTTTCACCGTGTGATCAAGCTTTTCCTTCCCTTGGGGATTACTATGCTATTTCCTTTTCAACTTATCTTCTGCCTTCAGAGCATACTGATAAGCATCCTCAACAGAATCAATATTCAACATACCAATCTCATCCTGAATATTGAATCTCAAACCATTCACATACTAAGCTACCTTTTCTTTACCAAGTTCTTTCTGTCCAGACCAAATAGTCAACTTATAGAACTCTCAGTATAGTCTTCAACAGTCAAATCTTTTTGCTTCAGATTCTACAACTTCTTAAACTAGTCAAGCTCATAGTCAATAGGTATGAACTTAACTTTCAATTTAGTCACCATCAACCTCCACCGATTGATCTTCATTTCACTTCATCTTCCCTATCTCTTTGTAATTATTTCCACCAAAGAGTAGCATGTCATTTCAACTTAGTCTGTGCCAACCTTAGTCTAAGAGGATCTTCAATTTCTTCAAGTTGAAAGAAGTCTTCTAACTCACCAATCTAATCAATTAAATTCTCAAGTTTCAAAGTACCAAAGAAGTTAGAAACTTCCATTCAGTAACTAGTACTTAACTGAGCTCCAGATCTCTGCAACCGACCAGTTCTATCTTCACCAAATCTATACCTCTGATCAGCTCTATCATCACCACTAGATCCAACAGCTTCAAAGTCTTCAGCAACTTCCTAATAAATATCCTCAGTACCAAGATTTTGAGGTACACCAGCCATAGCCCTCATGATCTCAACAATCATGTCATTCTTCATTAGTTCCATCTCTGATCTAAAATCAGATTTCACCTTCTCTGTAATCGTAGATTCCACAGTATCACAGAGATCCACAATCACTCTAGGGTCCAGTCTTCTTGGAGGCATCCTCAAAGATAATAAATCCTTTGCAAAAAAACCCTACATGAACCACCTTGTGACAACCTCCAAGTTGTATGTAAGTCAGATCAACCTGTCATTGTGCATGAACAACTAGGTCACAATTTCACAAGTTCAGTAACATGGGTTTGCAACTTAGATCGCACACAATCTCTTCATCATCTTTCTCCTAACAAGATCAACTTTTCTTAAGATAAACTTCGCTCATGATCAACTTCACTCTGATACCACCTGATGTAGTCAAGGTTGGAGGATCTAATAAAGGATTGTCCAAACTTGCAACCAAACACCAACAATGTAGAATAACACAACAAGACAATGATTCTGTTAGGAATGGGAACACAGAGGGGGGGTGAATCAGTGTTCACTATATTTTAACTTTTCACTTAATTTGAATATTGAATTATAAATGCTTAAGTACTAAATTAAAAATTCACATAAACATGAAACATGAAATCAACACATGACACCAATATGGTTACGGGGAAACCCAAATAGGTAAAAACCCTAGCGGGACTTGATACCCACTAATATTTTGCACTACTATTTTGTGATCCTTGTTAGAAGATCCTTTACCCTGTTAGGAGTAGCTTTACAATTCTTTTAGTATAATAGACTTGGTGTCAGACCCTATTAGGAGTCCTTTACAATGATCCCTATTAGGTGAGTGGACTCACTATCCTAGAGTTCACTGCTCAAATGACGAAGGCTACAACCTTCTGAATCAGATACACACTATATCTGCGGGTGAACTGTCACTATGACACTACTTGTTAGATCAGTTCCTTTGGTGCGTTGATGCTTTGACCTCTAGAAAAGCTCTTATACATCTTATGTTCACTTCACATACCTCTTCTCTGCTTATCACAACTCTATTATAACTTCCATGCCGATTACAATGGGCACACCTTATATTTATGCGCTCATACCAAATATACAATTAGGTCAGCCCTATAACTAATTACAAATAATGCTTCCAAATGAATTAGCTTAAGCATGCTTATAATAATACATATACATATTTTAGAAACCTAAATACAATGGGTGCATAGCCTCTACAACATTAATTTATAATCGCAAACCAAAATAGTCTCTGTCGTCTCTATGCTCTGTTCTCTGCTGGCACACACTGGCTGTGTAACTTCAACTGACTGTAACTTTCACATCTTTGCATATCTACTTATGAACTCTTAGAATAAGCATAAGTATAGTCTAAAAACCTTAAATTTGAGGTGCATACCTTAATTCATCTGTACACATGTGTGCTGATGCTCTGAGTCTCTGGTGCTCTGTATGTTGTCCAGTCTTTAACACTTAACTAAATTTTGATCTTTACACTTAGTGCGCTAACTCCAAACTGCTATATGACTTTGTTGCCATAATGAAAACACTATAACTAGTCATATATCTTAGTATAGACAACTTGCCAACATTCTCCCCCTTTGTCATTGATGCCAACAAAGGAATATGGCTAAGTCTCTAACTGTCCCTTAATACAAAAACTTTTTGTCTTCTATACATCTTTATACATATTCTTATATCTCCCTATACATATATGTACTCCATATTCTATAAACTCCCCCTTTGACATTAATGACAAAGGTGCATCAAAAAACTTTATCTACATACACTTATTGAGGGAAAACATCCGCATATGCAATCTTGAGTTTCTAGATCTCCTTCTTCCAAAAGGTTATTAGAGAATTGAATATCTGTAGATGGGTGCATAATGCATATTGTAGCTTCTCCATCTTCTCCAATTATGTGCTAGGACCTTGATCATAGGTTATCATGGTTGCATCAATCTCCTTTATGTTTTGACTGAGAATATCTAGAGAGGGCGCAAGAGCGTTCCTCAACTGAGTCTGTCTAGATCTTATCTTTTTTGTTTCTTTTTCTGCCTTCCCAATTATATCTAGCTGTCCTTAATAGACATTGTTGCACATGTTTACATCAGTGGAAGTTTCTAATAGTCACCTTCTCAATAATTTCCTCTTCATCTTTGATCTTCTTTAGATGGGCATTAGTGAACTTATCCTGATCCATGGATTCTACAAGAAATTTCCTTCCTTGCTCTGCAAATTCCTTTAATGATGCTTGACCAGACTTAAGAGAGGTCAAGTCTAGTGCAGAATTACTAATCAGTTCATTGAGTCTCTTCTTTAAGTATTTCTCCTCTGCCACTATGGCCACAGATTCTTCTAAGCTAGAAAAATTAACTTTGAATTGAGAGATGACTGTGCTCACATCATCAACTGAATGTATATTTGCCATCTTCTTATCCTCTGGTAGTAAACTATTCAAAATATTTACTGATTCTACCAAGAGAGGATTTCTCATTACTTGCTTCTCCTTGGCCTTCTCCATAGCTAGGACACTAAACTTAATCAGGTCTTCTTTCTTCTAGGAGTCCAAACTGCTAGTGTTAGGTGTGAAACTTGACAACAATGCTGAGGAGGGAGTGATGGGAGTGCTATCCATCATCTCTTGCTTCACCTTAACCAAATCAACAGAAGGTTCATCTTTCTTTTCTTCATCAGATATATCCTCTATGATTACTTCTTCTTGCTGGGTTTGAGGGATATTACTGCATAGAATTTCTACTTCCTTAGTGCTGACAAATGCTTCTTCAAACTTGTCTAACTCTTTATCAGTAGCCGCCATGGCTATTTCCACATTATCTATGATAATTGTGTTGTCTTTGGGTGATTCTCTCATAGGCATAGGTTGATCTACTTTTGTTTGAGTTTTTGATGTGAGTGCTGAGTCCCAAGGACCCATCATTGGTACATTAGTGGGCTCTACCACTTTATCTTCCTTGATGGGTGCATGAGTGATGGGTGAAGTAGGTGGTTTGATCTATTGTTCCAACAACAACTTCTCAAAGGCCTTCTCTATTTCCTTTTTTATCAACTCATAATCTTTGTTCATAATATGAAGAGTTCTCATTTTTGTTCTAAGGTGCGGCTTCACCAAATTCAATATCAGTTCCACTTCTTCTTTAGAACATACTGGCATAGTATCTTCTAATACTTTTTCTCTTATTCTTTGATCTTCCTCATTAGCTTGTCTCTTTAGATTTTCCAAAACTTCCCATACTTTGTTTGGAATTTCTGTTTTCAGCTCAAGGACTATTTTCTTGAATTTGGTCATATGTTTGCCAATCATATTATGAATCTCTAATTTTTCAATCTCATTGTAAGATTCATAGAACTTTTCTACTTGATCAATTCTTCCCTCATAAAAAATTCTTGTATTTAGAACCTTGAGGCTAGGTCTGAATCCTGCCTGAGGAGGTGCTAGAGTGTTCTTCTTGCTCCTTAATGCTTGCAAGGATGGATGACTATATCTAGCTTCTTTCTTCCTTTTGAATAAAGGCTTATACTTTGGAGGAGTATCTTTGGGTGCAAAAGGAGTACTGTCTTCTTTATCCTTCTGACTGTCATCTTTTTCAATTTTTATCTTTTTCAACTTGGGATCTTCTTGTTCTTCTGCTGCGCTCTTCAATTCTAGGGAAATCTTCTCATCCCTTGCTTTATCAAGGTCTACTTGTGATACACCATGAATTCTTAGGATCTCTGATGTGACCTTTGCAACCTTTCTTTTTGTTGCAACACTATTCAGCTTAGCATCAACTTCTCTAGTCTTCTCTTCAT
Source organism: Chamaecyparis obtusa (assembly GCA_027943335.1). Classification (NCBI taxonomy): domain Eukaryota; kingdom Viridiplantae; phylum Streptophyta; class Pinopsida; order Cupressales; family Cupressaceae; genus Chamaecyparis; species Chamaecyparis obtusa. Next base: position 1,643,449 of record BSBK01002565.1, on the reverse strand, counting down.
AGGTTTCCCACCTAGGTTCATTGTCATCCTTAGGGGCTGATAGCAGTACTTGTGCATAAGCTTCAAGAAATTTTTCTTCAACCTCATACCCAAGTGGATGAATCCACTTAGTTCTAGGTTCCACATCTTCCATACATGTAGTATCAATCTCCACCATGAAGCATATTGTATCCTTATACTTCTCTACAATACTTTTAGGAATCCTATACCTCATCTGCATTCTTACTTTGAAAGTCTTCAATTCCAGGGTAATGTAATCTCTAAGTGTGCTTTCTATGGATGCCTTGTTTGATATCTGTGGCATGGTAGGAATGGACTTGTCTAGATACAAGTCTGACACTTTACCAACTATAGGAAGGTACATATAGATGATTAGGGACCCAAACCTAAATACCTTAGTCTTATCATGTTTTATAGCTTTGATATTGTCTATCAACTGTGTGTGCAAGATTTCACACAGGTTGAACTCTCCATATTCTTGCACAAGACGGATGGCTGCTAGAATAGTGCTCGCAGACACACTATTCACCCTGCTGGTGTGATGAAATCTGTAACCCAATATCATTGATATCAATTTGATGTCTAGTTGCTCTATAGGCTCAATGGTCATGCCACACTTATCACTTCTAGATTTACACACTTGCTCCACCATTTTACTAACATCCTTACACACAGGAAGGATGGTGCCTATCTTAGAAAGGCTTGTCATCTCATGAATTAGGTCTCCTATTATTCTTACTAGTACATCTCCAATCCAAAACAAGTCATCATGGATTTTGCTCAACAATATCTTTATCCATTCAATTTCATAGAATTCATATGCTATGGCATATTCAACAATGGGGTGATCATTCCATTTTGTGTATTCATCCATGAATGTTTTGTCAAGTTTCAACATTGTGTCCATGTGTGCCCTTAACCTATCTAGTCCAACAAGTTCCTTCTTACAATAGATGTAAGCCCTTATGTCTTCTACATGCATGATGCCCATCGGCGTGCGGGAAAATGCTCCCTCTAAATCATCTAGGGTTGATTTGAATGGGTGCCTCTTGAAAAAATACCTCTTCTTCTTAGCAACATCAAAAAAAATAGGAGTGGCCATGAATTACTTGATATTCTCTTTCCAAATGATCTTTGAGATGTTCTGATGGCTTCCAAATCGGCGCAACAAGCTAGGGTTTCCTACAACCGATCAAATGCACTACAAATATTGATAACTCGATCTCCAAATCTTCACAAGAACTTCCAAGGCTCAATATTCTCTTCAATTGCTCTGAGTATGAATGTAATGAGTGAACAAACAACTTTTTGTGTACTTAAAGTAAGAAATTTTCCATTAATACAACTCGCGTAAACTAGGCTATCACTTCAAATTTTCAAACTTGAGTTCCATTAACAATTAGTATGTGCACTCTTGCACAAAGGTTCCTATACACTCCAATAGCTTAAGTCCAAAGGCACATACTCTAAGGATGAGTATACCAGCCACGCAAGGGTCTAGAGCTAAATTAGCTCCTCCTATGACCCTGAGGGCCATTTATGCAGATGTAGAAGGTGCGTCCACTTGGGATGAATCCAATAGATTCTCAACAACATTTTCCTTTTTTCCTTCTGACCAAATCAAGCTCACATCCTCTGAGGCTTTTACAAACTTGACTTCTACTTCAGGATCCAAAACTGGTTCTTTGGTCCTTTTAGGGCTTTCCTGACCTTGAGTCCTTGATCTACAAAACTTTGAGATATGTCTAGCCTTGTTACAGACATGACAAATCATTGGAGGTCTATTATTCCTTGGTGCATTGACATGAGTCACCATTCTACATGTTCTAGCTGAGTGACCATTATTGTTACATATCTGACATGTAACATTCTAAGAACTTCTTGCATTGGTCTGATTCTGATTTCTCTGATCATGCTGAATCCTGTTCTTCTTACTAGTCTTGCAATTTATTTCTCTATGACCAAATCTATTACATGTATAACAGTAACCATTGAAAGGTTTTACCTCTGTACAGTTCCTTGCAATTTTTCCATGCAAAACATGTGCATTCTACAGGCTTGCACTCATTCTTAGGAGGATCACTATTGTCTTTGGTTTGATCTTCAATCTTCTCAGTATCAGTAGAGTCCTTTTGTGAATCCTTTCTTGCTCTCATACTGTCAATTTGATTCTATACTTCATTATATCCAATACAACTAGTGTCTCCTTTGATTCTTCTTGCATACAACTGTGATTCTATCAATTTAGCAGTGGTGTGTAATTTGTCAATATGATCCTTTGACTTCTTTAATTCAGATTTCAAGCTTTCTTTGATATTCTTTAGCTCCAAGATTTCTAGGTTATCTTCCGTTAGTTCTTCATTCAGTTGAAGGTTCTCTTTGACTTGTTCATTGTAGACATCTTGATTGTTCATCAGTTTGTCATCTAATTCTTCAAGCTGACTTAACAAGGATGCATTTTCTTCACTCAACTTCTTGACTTTTTCTTCAAGTTCACTATTAGAGCATCCTTTCAAATCTTTTCTTAGTCTTTTGATAACTAATTGAGCATCACTAAATTTTTCCTTCATTTCTTCAATTTCTCTTTCTGAATTGTCTAGGTCTTCAAGAGCTGCTTCAAGATTCTTCTTCAAATGTTTCATATCTACTTTGTCCATGATCTCCTCAAGTGGTTAAACTTCTTTTCTGAGGACCAGAGCTCTGATACCAATTGTTAGGAATGGGAACACTGAGAGGGGGGGGGGGTGAATCAGTGTTCACTATATTTTAACTTTTCACTTAATCTAAATACTGAATTATAAATGCTTAAGTATTGAATTAAACATTCACATAAATATGAAACATGAAATCAACACATGACACCAATATGGTTACGGGGAAACCCAAATAGGTAAAAACCCCAGTGGGACTTGATACCCACTAATATTCTGGACTAGTGTTTTGTGATCCTTGTTAGCAGATCCTTTACCCTGTTAGGAGTAGCTTTACAATGTTTTTAGTACAGTAGACCTGGTTAAGGGTCAAACCTTGTTAGGAGTCTTTTACAATGATCCTTGTTAGGGGAGTGGAATCACTTTCCTAGAGCTTACTACTCAAATGATGAAGGCTACAACCTTTTGAATTAGATACACACTATATCTACAGGTGAACTATCACTGTGACACTACTTGTCAGATTAGTTCCTTTGGTGCGCTGATGCTTTGACCTCTAGAAAAGATCTAATACATCTTATGTTCACTTCACATACCTCTGCTCTACTTATCACAACTCTATTATAATTTCCATGCTGATTACAATGGGCCCACCTTATATTTATGCACTTATACCAAATATACAATTAGGTCATCCCTATAACTAATTACAAATAACGCTTCCAAATGAATTGGCTTAAGAATGCTTACAATCATACATATACATATGTCAAAAAATGAAATACAATGGGTGCATAGCCTCTACAACATTAATTTATAATCACAAACCAAAATAGTCTCTGTAAGCTCTATGCTCTATTCTCTGGTGGCACACACTGGCTGTGTAACTTTAACTGACTATAACTTTCACATCTTTGCATATCTACTTATGCACTCTTAGACTAAGCATAAGTATATTCTAACAACCTTAACTTCGAGGGCACATACCTTAATTCATCCGTACACATGTGCACTGATGCTTTGAGTCTCTGGTGCTCTATATGCTGTCCAGTCTTCAACATTTAACTAAATTTTGATCTTTACACTTAGTGTGCTATCTCCAAACTGCTATATGACTTTGTTGCCATAATGAAAACACTATAACTGGTCATATATCTTAGTATAGACAACTTTCCAATATAATCAACATAATTTTCATTAAAATTCCCGACTATAAGGCCTTCCGAGTTAGGGCCAAATACAATCACAAAGTATTTCTGCTACCTTTCAGCTAGTCCAGCTCTGAACAAATCAACAATTGATGGAAACCCTAAGGCAGATCTAAACTTGAGCTTGCAAGCCTCCAAGAAATATCCTTATTTCCAAGCATGCAACCACTAGTTCTGCTATTACAACTATCAAAAAACAATTTGATCTTCAAGATCTTGTAGGAGAAAAATGCTATCCTTGTCAATCTAAATCTACTGACTAACTTCTAATGCTACTTAAACAACTACCCAAACACTCCTTAAGTACATTTCCTCAACCACAAGTCAGCTAGAAGAAATAATTAACTCCTAAGCCAAGTCGACTTCAATTACAAAAAAATATTAAATGCAACAACAATTAGCTCTCAAATAGCCTTACAATTATTTAATTCTCCATGTTGGCCTCTAGATCTACATAGGGGAATGCAACAAAAGCTACCAACATAAATGTACCAAGTCAGCCAACCAAATCTTTAAGAACTCCAATTTGTAAACCAGAATTAACTGAGTGCCAGAGAAATAATCGAGCACCAGTGAAATAATCGACCACGCTAAGCATCTCTGAGAAACACAGGCATCACTGAGAAAGCACATTGACTGAGCACCATAGGCACCACCAAGAACAAGTTCCACGGAGTGTAAGAGATTTCACTGAGTTCCATTAGAGACCAAGCCTCCTTCAATAACTGAGACCATCGATTAAAGCTGCAATCGAGTAACATGGAACTAAAACAACACACCACCATGCAAATTTTCTGAGTACCCTAGAATGCCCCTACATCAGGAGGAGGTACCCTTTTCATTTGAAGACAACCCTCTGTTTGGAGAACAACCAAGAAAATCCAAAAGATTGACCCATCATCAAGAAAAATCCTCTGTCCCAAGATGTATGGAAGAGGAAAAGGACATGAAGATTTTCAATATACCAATCATTGTGTCAGTGCTCATGATACTGATAACAATGGTTCTTTAAGTGAATCCAAACCTCACAAGGCTAGCATTTCTAGGTGTAAGGATGAAAAAGAATTCCTCAAGATGATGAAAGTTATCATGGCTAGAGAGAAGGAACAATACTTTCTTGAGTTAGAAAAACAAGGAGCACAACTTCCTCTCAATATAAAGCTGAGGATGTCATTTCCAAGGAGGAAGAAACTCCTTTAACACTAGTAACCAAACAAATGCAAGTCATGCAATTAGAATGGTGGGAGATGAATAAGAGTCAAGAGAAACCAACTGAGATGTACTCTATAGACTCTATTTTCCCATTCCCCTTTGATAAGGACTTGTAATTTTCCTCCATTCCCATGTGGAGTGGAGATTCCAAAGTTTGACAAGTACCTTGGGAATTCAGACCCTCAAGATCACATTCAGGAATTCTATGCACAGTGCATGGAATTTATGCATGAAAAGACATACCTTATGTTTCTATTCCCCTAGATTTTGGGAGGTCAAGACATTGAGTGGTTCTTAAAGTTACCCACTTGCATAAAAAAATTTGATGATCTTTTTGAGCGATTTTTGCAATACTATTCCTAAAACATTCAGCATCCCATGACAATGATAGATTTGTGCAAGACAAAGCAACAAATGTGAGAATCATTTTTGAAATTTCTCCAGAGATGGAGGAAAATATTTTCTCAATATCCATGTCTCATTCCTGAGACCAAAAAGATGTATATTTTCATCAGTGCACTGGTGCCAGAGTTGAGTTTTCCTATTCAGTTGTAAAACTAATCTGATTTATGAAACCAGATTACAATACCTGGTGTGACACCTGCAGTATTGTAGAATTCAATACAAAAATTGGGAACCAGATTGCAAACAAAAAAATTGATCCATTATATTCAAATATTTGAGTTTATACAAGTCTGATGGATCCCAAGGGTCATCAAAATCCCTTGGAAATGAAATGAAGAGCCATCATAATATTTATTACAAATAAACTATTCAAACTATAAAAAATTATCAAAAAACTATATATAAAAATTAGGTCTACTTGGAGAAGGCATAACTTTCTAGTCCTAGCTCCAATTTGTGAACTGTTTGATGCGTTGGAAAGGTATTCAAAAGAGCTAGAGTCAAATTTTAGAAATGACAACTTCCGTGCACCATTTTTGCCCAGAAATGCACCGAAGACCCTCAAAAATGTAGTTTACTAAAACATAGTAAAATTTGAAAAATTAGATTTTAGTTTTTCCCAATTTAATCCTGAGCATTCCTCCCCCCTTGAGAGGCAATGGGCCCCATTGCACTAATCTTCTGCAACAGATGAGGAAATTGTTCTTTAATTTGTTCCTTAGTAAACCACTTGCCTTGATGAGAATGCTGGCTAGGTCAAACCACCTGATACAAAGGAATGTTCTGATTTCTCAAAGTCTTTAAAATGACTTCAGTAACATGGTCACATTGGAATGGAATAGTAGTAGATGGATTTAACTTTGCAGCTTGAATGTATTCAGTAGCTTGGGAAATATCCAACAAAGGAGGAAAATAGGGTCTCAACAATTCTACATTGAAAACTGGATGCAGTCCCAAAAATGATGGCAAATTAAGTTCAAAAGCATTCTCACCAACTTGTTTCACAATAGTATATGGACCATAATGAAGAGGATGAAGCTTTATATTTGGTCCATGGAGGTTCTCTTTCTGAAGATGTAACCATACCTTGTCACTAATCTAAAACTTATGAGGAGTTCTATGTTTATCATGCCTTTCCTTATACTTCTGATTACTCTACTCCAAGATCTCATGAACTTGCTGTTGGAAGTGTCTAATGTTATCAATGAATTTTTATGCTTTATCTACCTCCTTGTCACCATTCAATGGACTATTAGATTGTAGAGATGGTATTGCTACATCCATAGGTGCCAATGGTTGGTACCCAAGAGAAACCTCAAATGGACTGTGCCCTGTAGTACTATGGAGTGCACAATTGTAGCTGTGTTGCAGACAGGGTAAGCTTTCATCCCATGTGAGAGGATGTTTGGAATGATACATCCATAAAATATGAATAATCATTCAATTCACCACTTCTGTTTGCCTATCTATTTGGGGATGGAATGTTGTGGACTTTGTCAACTTGGTGTCCGTTTTAGCCGATAGTGTAGACCAAAATTTGCTAATGAACCTGCTATCCCTATCAGAAATAATGGTTTTTGGAAAACCAAAATGAACCCAAACATGTTCAAAAAATAGCTTGGTGGTATCTTCTGCAGAAATCATCTTTTTACATGCCACCATGATAGCCATTTTAGAAAACCTATCTACCACAACATATAAACAATCATGCCCACACCTGGTAGTTGGAAGTCCAGACATAAAATCCATTGAAACAGATTGCGATGGATTATCTGGAATAGGTAATGGTAAGTATAGACCCAACTTATGGTTTGCTGGCTTTGCAATTGCACAAGCTGCACAAGCTTATATATGTGAAATGATATCCTGCTTTATTTTTGGCCAATAGAAATACTTTTAAAGGATAGCAGTAGTCTTACCAATACCAAAATGTTTGTCAACATGATTGTAGTGAGCTTCCCATATCATTTTCTTCCATTCCTTGTTGGGTACACATATGTGATCATTATGGAAAAGCAACCCATCCTACAAGTGAAAATCAGGGACAAACTTTCCTTCTACCAAATTACCATAGATGTTAGCAAAATTAGGGTCAGTACCATATAGTTGTTCCCAAGTTGATGATTGATGACCACATGAATCTAACACTATTGTCAAACTTGCAATTGGAGGCCTAATCAAACAATCTTCCACCTTGTTATTGCTTCCTTTTTTATGATGAATGTTGAGGTGAAATTGTTGTAGATAGGCTGAACACCATTGATGTCTATCATTCTGTAGCTTCCCTTGTGTTTGTAAGAATTGAAGTGGTTTATGGTCTATATGTATAACAATTTCCTTTCCTAGTATATAGTGTTTCCATTGTTTGGAGGCCTGAACAATGGCATACAACTTATCATAGGTGGGGTACCTACGTACTGTATCAGAAAAAGTTTCACTATGATAGGAAACAAGATGCCCATGTTGCATGAGTACCACACCAAGAGCATAATCAGATGCATCTATTTCTATCTCAAATGCTTGGTGTAGATCTGGAAGGACCAATACTAGTGCTGAACATAGTCTTTTCTTTAAATCAAATGCTTGTTGCTTTGCCTCTGTCTACTAAAATTTTTCTTGTGCTCCACCCCTTAGTGATTGATTAAGAGGCCATGATATGTGTGAGAAACCAAACACAAATCTATGATAGAAGTTGGCTAAGCCCAAGAAGCTACGAAGCTCTGTGAAATTTTTAGGGGATGGCCAATCTTGGATTATTTGAATCTTTTGTGAATCAACATGAACACCCTCAGTATTAATGATATACCCTAAGTATTGAATACTCTGCATACCAAAAGAACACTTCTCAATGTTGGCATAAATTTTGTGTTTTTGTAGAGTTGAAAGAACTTGTTCAACATGCTGCAAATGCTCAGACCAAGTTCTGCTAAAGATGAGTATGTCATCCAAATAAACAACCACAAAAGAATCAATGAATGGTCTAAGCACATCATTCATCAATCTCATAAATGTGGCTAGGGCATTTGTTAGGCCAAAAGGCATGACCAACCATTCAAACAAACCTTCCTTAGATTTAAATGCAGTCTTCCACACATCTGCTGGATCAATTGGTACTTGGTGGTATCCAGACTTCAAGTCAATTTTTGTAAAGAAATTAGCCCCCCTAAGTTGGTCCAACAAATCATCAATTCAAGGGATTGGATATCTATTTTTAACAGAGATTTTGTTTAATGCTCTATAATCAATACAAAGCCTCCATGTCCCATCTTTCTTTTTAGCAAGGACAATTGGACTTCCACAAGGTGAAGCACTTGGACGAATGTGTCCTTTCTGAATCAACTCTTGAATTTGTCTCTTAATCTCATCATTTTCCAAAATTGACCTCCTATATATTGGCTCATGTGGTAGCAGTGTGCCTGGGATTAAATCAATAGAGTGCTTCACTTGACAGTGTGTTGGTACTCCCATTGGTGGTTTAAACACACTATGATATTCTTTCAAAATTTTATCCATCTGATTTTTTTGATTTTCTATTACCTTAGCATGTGTATTAAGAACAATTGACTTTGTTTGTTCAGGGCAAATCATGAGTAGAACAAAAGCTCCAGTTTGAGAAATCAAGCATTTACATTGTTTAGCACTAATTAAAGAAGTATTTTGTGTTGGACATACCTCTGGTATTTGATACCTCTTCCCACCAATCTTGATTGTAACACTATGTGGCCTAGACTCATACACACCATGCCTCTGATACATGTATGGCTGCCCCAAAAAGACATCACATACATCCAATGGTGCTACATCACATATCACTTCATCCTTGAAAGGCTTGATTGAATATGGCAAACGACACTATTGATTTACTTGAATATCTTGTCCCTCATTTACCCATCCCATAGAGTATGGTTGTGGGTGTCTTGTCACTTTTAGATTTAATCTTTTGACTATCTCCCTAGAGATCAAATTATTTTGACTCCCACTATCAACAATAAAATGCAGAGGCTTTCCATCAACCCACATCTATGAATGAAAAAGTCTCTCTTCATCTTCACGGGGCAATACTTTAGCAGTTCCAACTATGACATATGGGTTTACTTCTATGATAGAATCATTCTCCTCTTTCTTAGAATTATTTATTGATGATGATTCAGGTTCAATTTCCTCTCTTCGTATCTCTGTCATCAAACTTTTAATACTTTGAAAATTCTTTGTGTTATGGGTTGGGGACTTATGCATCTCACACCACATGCTTGTGTCTATTTTTGTCTTTTTAGTAGACCACCATGTGTTCTTGGATGAATTTGAATGAGGTTCCTTGGTCACCTATTTTCCTACAAATTTATTGCCACCTTCAACCCTTGGATTGTTGTTTGCAAAGTAGTCCCTCTTCCCTTTCTGCTTGAATTTATCTTCAATTTTTGTAGCATATTTATAGGCAGTTTCCAATGTCTCAATATTCAAAAATTCCATCTCTATTTGAATATATCTATGAAGTCCACTCTGATATTTCAAAATTTGATGCTTCTCTGAATCCTCAATACTGAGTTTTGCTGAAAGTGAATGGAATGTATTGGTGTAATCTTGAACAAACTGATCCCTCTTTTGTCAAAGAAGCTACCACTCTATGTATTTTTGTTCATATACATCCTCTGGAAGGTAAGCTTCTTTTATGTATTCCACAAATTCTCCCCATGTGGGCTTCTTATGAAGAGAAATTTCAAAACCATCTTCAGCAAATGATTCTCATTCTTTATTTGTGACTTTGGTTTCCCATGCTAATTTCACATTGGTTTCAACTTTGAGGTGAGAAAATGTTATCTTTTCTGCATCTGAGAAATTATTTACAGAAAAGTATCTATCCAACTTTGATAACCAGTTATCAACAACTTCAAAATCGACCTTTCCTTCAAAATTTGGGATGTCAAAATTGACCCGCACTTTGAAAGGGGTATTTCCACAAAATGATGTTTCTGATTCAGAGGGTTTTTGATTCTTTAGGAGGTGTGAAAATTGACTCATCATCTCCTCTCATTTCTTATTTAAAGCTTCCTCGACCAACTTCTTAACATCATCGTCTGACATCTTCGATCGTGTGCATCTCAAAGGTGGGTATTTTGACAACTCTTGTGTATCCAATCCTAATCTTTGGTAGGAAGACCTTGTGTAAATTAGCATAAAGGATCATTCTCACTCTAATACCACTGATCTAATTTATGAAACCAGATTACAATACTTGGTGTGATACCTGCAGTATTATAGAATTCAATATGAAAATTGAGAACCAGATTGCAAACAAAAAAAATTGATCCATTCTATGCGAATATTTGAGTTTATACAAATCTGATGGATCCCAAGGGTCATCAAAATCCCTTGGAAATGAAATGAAGAGCCATCATAATATTTATTACAAATAAACTATTCAAACTATCAAAAATTATCAAAAAACTATATATAAAAATTAGGTCTACTTGGAGAAGGCATAACTTTCTAGTCCTAGCTCCGATTTGTGAACCATTTGATGTGTTGGAAAGGTATTCAAAAGAGCTAGAGTCAAATTTTGGAAATGACAAATTTCACCATTTTTGCTGAGAAATGCACCGAAGACCCTAAAAAATGCAGTTTACTAAAACATAGTAAAATTTGAAAAATTAGATTTCAAATTTTTCCCATTTTTGCCCAGAAATGCACCAAAGACCCTCAAAAATGTAGTTTACTAAAACATAGTAAAATTTGAAAAATTAGATTTCAATTTTTTCCCAATTTAATCTTGAGCAAAAACCCAGACACCTTCGATAGGTTGGTGAAGAATGCACTAAAGATAGAAGATTTACTTGTTAAAAAGGGTGAAATCACCCTTTACAAAGAGAACAAGTATAATTCTAGTTCTAAGGACAAGAACAAATACTGGAATAAGAACAAGAATGTGGGAAATGATGGGGTAGTTGACCAAGTTTCTCCTCAGCCAAAACTAGTGATTTTTAATTTGACAAGTGGCACCAAGGCCCTTAAAGCTGCTAAAACTACCACTAAGGCTCCGTACAAAGGAACAACCAATCTTCTAAAAGATAAACCTTGGGCTAAGCCTAAGCGCAACTTCACTCTTCTCAGAGAGTCATATGGATCAAAACTTAAGACTCTCTTGGAAAACCAACTAATCACATCGTCAGACAATTCTAGCCCATATGAGATGGAAGTGAAATCCAAATGGTGGAGTGACAATGACTATTGTGACTTCCACATAAATAAGGGACATAAGACTAAAAACTTCATGAGACTCAAGCATGAGATCTAGGATCTCATTGATAATGAAGTGATCATGGTTGATAATCACACCACCAACACATATCACAAGGCGTTCAAGGACCCTTTACCAAAGTATGAGAAAGGGGAAAGTTCTAAACTGGAAGACGGTGCCTGCATTAATCATACCCATGGAACCAATGATATTAATATCATTAATATGGTTGAGGCAGTCCCTTATAAATATCACAATATCATTATTATCCCAAAGAAAGAAGGAGAGTCTCGAGCTGCCAACGTTGTGACCCGATCACAAGCAAAGGTCACCATGGGAGGAGCAAAACATTCCAACTTTGTTGATCAATCATCATCATTAAAGCCCTCCACATTGGGAAAACAACTAAGTACAACCACTTCTAAGTCATCAAATTCTAAACAATTGGTTTCATCACATGCTACCAACTACAACATCATTGAGCACTTATATAGGTTTTTGACCTATTTTTCAACTTGCTTCGTTTGACATGAAAATCATACTCATGGTTAATTTGACCATCTTGGTTCCATTTTTGGGATCAAAATTGAAATATGAGATCATTTAACCTATCAAAATCTCTATTTAACTTTTTTCCCTAATTGTAGTTGACTGTGTGCACAATCAATCCTCTATTCTTCAAGTTAGTGCATTTTCTCTCTCTTCATGTAATCAACATGCCAAAATATTGGTCAACCCTTACCCAAATTTTGATCAAACTTATATCAGTGCAAAATGTGACTTACAATCTCATTTAATCAGATCTGTCTTTTCTTGCATGATTTTATCGATTGAAATTACTTAAGATCACTAGGGCACCTAACCATATTTCAATTTTGCTCCTGAGGGGGCATGATCATAACATAAAAAGTTTCAGTGATCACATCATTAAACATAAAAAAATCTTTAATCAAGCAATCAGATCACCAAATCAAACAAGATCTCATCACTAGGGGCATCTCAGCTTCATCGCACCACATCAAGTTGAGATTCATCATCATCAAAGTTCTAGGGGCACATCAATTTCATCGCTTCACATCAAATTGGTATTGTCCTCATCAATCCAATTGGCTTTATCACATCAAATCAATTCAATGGCACTATCGATCTCTTAATGATAATCAGTTTCATCGCTTCACATCAAACTGGTTATTTATTCAAACCAATCCAATGGTTTAAGAGTATTTTATGACATTAATTATTTTCATCGCTTCTCATCAAATTGGTTTGTTATCATTATCAAATCAAACAGATGTTCATTTTCATCACATCACATCAAACTGAACATTCTGGTCTTCATATCAGTTCTTGTCCAATCAAGTTCAAAATCAACATCTTTTGAATCAACTGATTTGAGATTAGTTTCATCGCTTCACATCAAACTATTACCGGTTTCAATGCTAACTGTTCTTTGAATCAATGCCCTGATCACACATCAATTCAAAGAGGGGAAAATGTAATCACCTAAAAATGGTCACCTAAACCATAAGCCCCTAATCTTGATCATTCATCAAAAAAACACTAATTTTGATCAAATCTTCTAAGTCCTAATCTATGGCAATTCAATTCATCAATTTGATCTGACCTATATCTCATTCAATTATTGCACTGATCTAATTTAATTAATTAATTCCTAAATCCTAATGTTATTGGCAATTAAAATTAATCCTATTTTATTTATTTAATTATTGTTGATTAAATAAATAAACAATCGACAGTTAATCTTAAAAATGGAATTAAATTGATTATTTCATCACATTTTGAGGAAAATACATTAAAATCATTTAATAATTCTAAAAATGTAGTTATTTCATCATCCTTAGTTAACTGAATAAAATTTTGGCAACATTTTAGTTAAGCAAGTCACATTTTGGAAACAAGTTAGTTAATTGGAAAACCAATCCAGTTCACTTGCTAGTCATTTTGGAAATTCACATAGACTAGTTCAGTGAACTTACTAGTTGATTTGGAAGTTTCCACGATGATTGATTCTTTGAAGCAATCTCCACCACTCATCTCCAATTGATATCAACTGTTCATTCCCAAAGGGATTTATATATAAGAAGGCCTCATTTCTTCACAAAGGATCCCCAATATTTTTCTTAGAGTAATGCTACTATTTTGTTTACAATCATTAGCTATTTCAATTGCATAAGTTAATTTAGTTTACTTTATTGCATTCAAATATAGTCAACTTTGCTTAATATGGATTAATTTTGGATTAAACATTGTAATAATTTTTGATAGCATAGCTTAGTTTTTTAATCATTATTGTATTAATATCACATCTAAGAACACTTCATTTCTATTAATTGGATTAATCTTAGCTAATTCTAATAAACTTGCATTACATAATAGATTAGCTCTTCAAATCCTTCATTTAGATTTTGTTGTTTTCATTGAGTTTTCAATGACCTGAGAGAAAACTGATACTCAAGTCTACTAGAAGGCAATGAGTAATCTTGGTTCTTATTAGATTATCATGCTTTCATTTTTTAGATTAACCAAATAATGATTCATTGAAGTGTAGTATAGCTTAGAGCACATTTTCACACTCACATACCCTTGGTGAAATAGTGGTGCTTCTTGCCTATAGAGCTTACAACCAAGGTTCAACAATTTATTGGGCTTGGCCCTTTAGTGAAATGGAGGGGCTTCTTTCCTATAATGCCTACAAACAAGGTTCAATTCCCTGTGGGGTTTCTCTCTACTATGTTTCTCAATGGAGAGTTGTTACCTTGACCCTTGGTGAAATAGTGGGGTTTCTTGTCTGTAGAGCTTACAACCAAGGTTTAAAAATATAAGGATTCGATCTTTGGTGAAATGGTTGGGCTTCTTTCTTTTAGTGCCTACAACCAAGGTTCAAGTCCCCATAGGGTCTCTCTCTACTGTGGTTCTTAATGGAGAGTTGTTACCTTAACCCTTAGTGAAATAGTGGGGTTTCTTGCCTGTAGAGCTCACAACCAAGGTTCAACAATTTAAATTTGGTGAAATAGTGGGGATTCTTGCTTGTAGTGCCTACAACCAAGGTTCAAGTTTCCATGGGGTCACTCTCTACCGTGGTTCTCAATGGAGAGTTGTTACCTTGACCCTTGGTGAAATAGTGGGGCTTCTTTCTTGTAGAGCTTACAACCAAGGTTCAACAATTTTTAAGGGTTTGGCCCTTTGGTGAAATGGTAGGACTTCTTTCCTATAGTGCCTATAGCCAAGGTTCAAGTACCCACGAGGTTTCTCTCTACCATGGTTCTCAATAGAGAGTTGTTACCTTGAACCTTGGTGAAATAGTGTGGCTTCTTGCATGTAGAGCTTACAACCAAGGTTCAACAATTTTTTGGTTTAACTATTATTATCACCAACAATGGATTGTCTACCAAGAGTGGGGAAATGGGAGTTTTGAAAACACCAAGGCCTAAAGTATGGAGATTGGATGCAATGGTGTTGGCCTTTCAATCACAATGGCAAGGCAGTTTTCAGAATCTCCCCAAATAAAGAAGCTTTAATGGTGGATGAAACAAGGCTACTAGAGTTAATCAATGGGATGGTAGGGGTTGGGAGAAGCCAATCTAGAATTGGGAACTGTGTAGAGGGTTTCTTCCCATTGAACAAGATTTCAAACTTTAACAAATCTCAAAGAAGTTCTGGAAACCTAAACCTTAGTCGATCAAAGAAAATGACAAGAAAGAGGTGAGTGACAATGTTACTTATGGTAGGAGTAGTATTTAATAACCCTCAATAGTTGGAATATGTTGCTTATTGTGAAGAAAAAGCCTTTGTTATGAAATGGTTAGGTTCTAGACCATCCATGAGTAAGGTGAAACGATGGTGTGATTATCAACTTTGGCCAATGGTTTCTACTTGATAATATAGTCATCAAAGGAAGATAAAGCATGAATATTAAACAATGGCCCATATATGATGGATGACAAATATTTATTTGTTAAAGACTAGAATGCAAGTTTTAGTATTGAAAAGGAGGAAGTTAAGGAGATTCCCCTCTGGTTTAGACTTAAGAACTTACCTCAGGAATATTAGGGAGATGAAACTATGAAAATTTTAGGTGAATCTCTGGATAAGTATATTAGGTATGAAGAGGTGATCAACCCAGATGATTTTTCAATATGCCCTATAATTTCAGTATGGAGACAAACATGTTATGAACTACCCAATCACATTATTATGTAGTCAGATAAAGGAGAATGGTGGCAACCCCTCATTTTTTAAAATGGTGGGTTTGTGGAGACTTGCTCCATCTCACATGGGAGTGGATGCATGAAGAAGGGTAAAAGTTTAAAGGTGAACATATTTAATGAAATGATTGTCAAATTATTAGAATCTAAGGATATGCAACCTATAAATTCAGAGGGGGAGGAATTCTTATTCTCATCCAAAGATTTGGATTGGAAGTTTATGGGGGAGGGAAAAAATCTTATGAAATGTTTAATAAACATGTTTTTCTCCTTAGAAGTGAATGGATTCTTAGGTAATGAGGATCAATGTGGCTCTACTTAGGTTGTTAAGGAAACTCCCTTCTTTGCATGTCCTAATGTCATGAATAGGATGGAAGCCAAGTCTAATCAAGATGAAGACTTTAATACTAAGATATCTCAAGTTGAACCCTTTCAAGATAATGTAGAGGAATGGGGTGATCAGGATTGTTAAATCAAGGAGGTGAGTCCACAACAAGATCTAAGATAGGTGGGTTTTTTCCCTAATTCTTTCCCTATGGAGAACCAAATATTTAATGGTGTAGAATAAATGAGCAACAATCAAGGGGCCAACCCTATTTAGGATCTTGTCATTATTAGAGAGGAAAAGGAACATTCTCTATCAAGTAAGACTAAATGTTTAGATGAGAATTCAATTTTTTAGGATGATAAGATCTCCCCCATAAGAAACTTGGAAAAATTATTTGAGGATGCTAGAGATAGTGGTGAGGACCCTCTAGACTTTGACTCCAACTATTTTTCGCAAGAAGAGGACAATGATGAAGGTGAGATGGGATTTTATGAAATTCTAAGTATTATGGAACCAAGGAGTGTGGATTAATATTAGTCTACAATTAATAAGCCCAAGATAGGAGAAATGAAGAGAGATGGTCCTCAGACTA
The DNA here is from genome assembly GCA_027943335.1 of Chamaecyparis obtusa. NCBI lineage: Eukaryota > Viridiplantae > Streptophyta > Pinopsida > Cupressales > Cupressaceae > Chamaecyparis > Chamaecyparis obtusa. The sequence continues at coordinate 1,626,592 of BSBK01002565.1, read as the reverse complement.
ACAAAGAGAAGTTGGAAGTGGCAGGTTACGCAACAGACCAAACAAAATTGTTTAGATCGGGGAAAGGCTATGAGTTTTCCCAGAAGAAATGAGGCTCCTTTCATGAAATGTCAAGGCAAAAAATTCCCCTAAAAAGATCTATTAAAATGATTTAGAAAAATAGAGAGGGGGGGGGGGGTGAATCAGTTGTTCTCAGGTCCAAATGTATAAAATAAACTTTCAAACTCTTCTACAAATTATATCTAATAACCAACAACTACTTGGTCATTATTGAATACATAACAGAAACATATAACAGTGTAGTCCACTTGCCAGTAGTATTAAACTTGCAAAACACAGAAATTTTCAAACCAAAACATTCACACAAGTATTAACACCAAGATTTATAGTGGAAACCCAATTTGGGAAAAACCACTTTTTAACATGTTACTGATATTTTCACTCTTCTGAAGTGAGCTCTATGAAAAGCTAACCCTGTCAAAGGTTACAAACACACTGTTAGGTGTGACCTGGTTAAAGGATTTTAACCACCCTGTTAGGAGTGCACCTTGTTATAGGAATTACATACATTACATTAGAATCCAACCTTGTTCAAAGGATTTATACAAATGACTGTTAGGTCAACCTCTATTAAAAAGATTTTGACTGATACAATGATTAGAAAGTAACAGTAATATTGATCTAAAAACATACAACTCACTTTGTAAATAACAGATCTAATTTTGTACACATGTGCTGGCTTATTGACTGTGATCCATTTCTATCTCCATTACTGATCTGCTCAAAAATCCCTTCAAGCAATCACAACTCCTTCTCCTTCAGCCTTTTCTACTTATACAGTCAATAACAATAACTCCAACATTCTCTCTTCTCAACCTCATCCTTAGGTTTCCTTAATACTTCTTCGATTAGGTCAATACAATCTTTTGTCACTTAATATCTTTCGTAGATCTTAGGGTTAGGTCAAATTCATTAAATCTTTCCAACTTTATGTTCTTCATCCATCCTTATATAATCATCTCAAATCTCTTAATAGATTTACAATAAAACATTTTACAGTGCATTAAATAATCCAAGAATTCAACTATGTCGACTAGGAATCTGAATTCTTCCTCAAATTTAAATTACTGATGCTCGTTCAATACTGTGTTCAACTCCTTGGTCTTCACTAGGAAGCTCGGTCACCACTAAAACTGTTTCCTCAGCTAATACTGTTCTTCCTCAGCAATTACCTGATGTTCGGTCAATACTAAATTTACTCGGCATAAACTAGTTTGGTCGACACTAACATCACTCAACTTAAACTAGATTTCTTCACTTTTGCTCAGTTAAGCCTACTTGTTTAGTCTTACTTCTTACTTAGATAAGAAAAACATTATCTTATCATTGTGCCATATAATCAAGTACCCATTGAAGTATCCAAGATAAATCAACCTTTCCTTAGGTGCTATTGTTATCAACCTTGCCCACATCCTTGTTTGGTCTTTGTGTGCATCACTGGATTCTTAGATATGTTGATAGCACTTGTGTTGTCACAGTAGATGACAATTGGTTCAATGATTTCTTTTTTCATGCCTACCAACAATTGCTTTATCCACACCAAGTTTGAACAGTTCACTATTGCAACAACATACTCGGCTTCAATTGTAGACTGGGAAATGAAATTTTATTTCTTGCTTGTCCAGGAAACTAATCTTTGTCCAAGAAAGAAAGCTCCACCACTAGTTCTTTTTCTGTCATCCACATTTCCTGCCGAATCTGCATCAGTATAGACTTTCAGTTCAAATCTTTCATGCTTTTTGTAGTACAATCCATAGTCAGTAGTTCCTTTCAAATATCTCATTATCCTTTTCACATCCATCATGTGTGTTTCCTTAGGATTGGCAGAGAATCTTGCCACAATCCCAATTGCTAGAGCAATATCTGGTCTGTTGTGAACAACATACTGTAGTTTTCTAATCATGGACCTATACAAAGTTTGGTTTACTTCAGTAGCATCATCATTTTTAGACAATTTTTGTCCAGTAGCCATGGGAGTACCAACTGGCCTTGAGTCCTCCATACCAAAAGTTTTCAGTATCTCATAAACATACTTAGACTGGGTAATAAAAATACCTTTCTCCATTTGATATACTTGTAAACCAATAAAGAATTTGATCTCCCCAAACATACTCATTTCAAATTCAGTTTGCATTTCATTTGAAAATTTCTTACACAGGGCACCTTGTCCACCAAATATAATATCATCTACAAAAATCTTAGCCAACAAGATTCCTTTACCTTCTTCATCTTTCATGTATAGATTGTTGGTGTCATTTGTCCTTGAGAATCCAATCTGTATTAGGTAGTTGTGCAGCCTCTCATACCATGCTCTAGGGGCTTGCTTCAATCCATACAGTGCTTTATTCAGTTTGCAAACCATGTGTCTCTTGTTTGGATCAACAAATCCTTCTGGCTATTCAATGATTAGAAAGTAATAGTAATATTGATCTGAAAAAATACAACTCACTTTGGAAATAATAGATCCAATTCCATACACATATGCTGGCTTACTGACTATGATCCATTTCCATCTCCCTTACTGATCTACTCAAAAATCCCTTCAAGCAATCAAAACTCCTTCTCCTTCAGCCTTTTTTGCTTATATAGTCAATAACAACAACTCCAGCATTCTCTCTTCTCAACCTCATGCTTAGGTTTCCTTAATACTTCCTCAATTAGGTCAATACAATCTTTTGCCGCTTAATCTCTTCCATAGATCTTAGGGTTAGGTCAGATTCATCAAATCTTTCCAACTTTATGTTCTTCATCCATCCTTCTAGAATCATCTCAAATCTCTTAATAGATTTAAAATAAAATGTTTTATAGTGCATTAAATGCTTCCATACAATCAATAAATAAAGTCAAAATGTTTTACATAATCTAAGAATTCAACTATGTCAGCTAGGAATCTGAATTCTTCCTCAAATGTAAATTACTGACGCTTGGTCAATACTATGTTCAACTCCTTGATCTTCACTAGAAAGCTTGGTCACCACTAAAACTGTTTCCTCGACAATTACCTGATGTTCGGTCAACACTGAATTTACTCGGCATAAACTGGCTTGGTCGACACTAACATCACTCGGCTTATACTAGATTTCTTCACTTTTGCTCGGTTAAGCCTACTTGTTTAGTCTTACTTCTTACTTAGATAAGAAACACATTATCTTATCATTGTGCCATATAATCAAGTACCCATTGAAGTATCCAAGATAACTCAACATTTCCTTAGGTGCTATTGTTATCAACCTTGCCCACATCCTTCTCAACAATCAAATAGATATAGTACTTTCTTAAATAGCAACAGTCTTACAAGTTAAGGTTTGACATCAATGATAATACAACAATTGCTTCAATTAAAATTTCCAACAAGATCCTCTTGATCAAAAGGGGTCTTCATTAGGTTAGGCTAGATCTAGTTTTGTTACAGGAAACAAAGTTAAAGCAAGCTGATGTGGATTCTTTTAAAAAACATTTTAGTAGATGTAAAGGGGTTTTTACTGAGGCTAGTGGTGTTTCAGGAGGGTTATTTCTGATGTGGGTTGAGAGTTCATTGGATGTTAATATGATTTTCTAGTCTGACAACTAGCAGTGGGTGGAGGTTATTTTAAAACAAATTCTTTCTAAGTTTTATGTTTTTAACATTTATGGTCGTAATAACTCTACTATGAAAAAATATCTTTGACATGATTTATCTGGCTTTTCCTAGATGGTAGGGAAGATGACCTTTTCCTTATCGGGGGATATTTCAATGATTTTCTCAATCTGATAGAGAAGAAAGGTGGTCTCAATTGGTTTAGTCGAAGCCATAAAGACTTTGTGGATTTTATAGTGTAGAACAACCTAGTGGAGGTTGATTTATGGAATGGTGATTTCACATGGAATAATAGACATAGTGGGTTATTGAATATTGCTGAAAAACATAATAGGTTTCTATAGGAAGGCCATTGGGATAGATGTGATTGGGTATGTAGTGCATAGACTCTTCCAATCTCTAGCTTTGATTATTTTATGATCTACTACAGGATTAATGAGAATTCTACTCCAGAATGATCTCCTTTTAAGTTTGAAATGACATGGTTTAGGGCTGAGGATTTTATGGAGAAATTGGCTCAATGGTGGAATGAGGCTCTAATTAAGGATGGTAAAAAATCCTTTATCTTCTTTAAGAAGTTGCAATTTCTTAAAGACCAATTGAAGATCTGGAACATGGATATTTTTAGGAACATTTTTTTTGAGAAGTCTAAACTTGAAAAAAAGCTTAAATATTTGACCTCAAAAGTTATTGTAGAAGGGATGGATGAGGTGGATTATGCTTTGGAGAAAGTGATTTCTAAGGAATATGATGAACTCTTAGCTAGAGAAGAACTGTATTGGAAACAAAAATCTAGGGAAACATGGCTGAAAGATGTTGACACAAAGACTAATTTTTTCCATAAATCTGTCAAGGTGAAAAGAACTCGGAATAGGATTTTTTATATCCAAGATGGTCAGGGTAATATTCTCACACATGCTAAAAAGGTGAATAAGGAAGAGATGAATTTTTCTCTAACATTTTTGCAAGTGACCCTAACACTCTAGTAGGAATTGATGATTTACTTGGTCTTGTTCTGAGATACATCTCATAGGCCCATAATTGTGATCTTATCATCTCTAAGGCTAAAGTCAGGAAGGCTCTTTTTGGTTTGGGAGGGGACAAAGCCCCAGGGTCAGATGGATTTCTAGCCCTTTTTTTCAAAGAGCATGGGATATTATTGGGGATGAACTTTGGGAGGTGGTGGAGGAGTCCAGAGCTAGTGGTTTCATTCTGAAATACTTTACTAATACCTTTATAGCTCTAATTCCAAAGAAAGTTGATAGATAAACCTTTGATGATTTTAGGTGGGCATTTCTCTTTGCAATACAACCTATAAGGTAATTGCAAAGGTGATGAAAAACATGCTGAAATCAGTGTCAAATTTTATTATTTCCAAAGAAAAAAGTGATTTTTCCCCTAATAGATCTATCTTTGAAGGTATTATTGCAGCCCACGGGGCAATTTATTCAGTTAGAATTACCAAGACAGAGAAAATGATGATAAATACATATATTAAAAATGCATATGATAATTTTAATATAGCTTTTTTATTGCAAATCCTAAGGAGGTTTGGTTTTTGTGATGCTTGGCTTAAATGGATAGACAATTGTATTAAAACACCTATATTCTCTATCCTTGTTAATGGGAGTACTCATGGATTCTTCAAAACCACTAAAGGTATTAGACTGGGACATCCCATATCCTCTTTTTCATTTATCATAAAAAATGAGGTGTTGGATAGGATGATTACTAGTAAAAGGAAGGCAGGGTAGTGGAAAGGCATAGGAGTGGCAGAGGGAGTGGAATCCTTATCTCATCTCCAATTTGTGGATGAAAATTACTTGATGGGGGAGGCTTTAGCCTATGAATACATGACTATAAAGGAAAATTTATATATGTATGGTGATGCCTTCAGTTAGTGTGTGAATTGGTGAAAATATGAAGTTTATTTCTTTAACACACAAATGGATTTACAAAGATAGCTATGTAATATTTTGGATATAAAGGTTGGGAAAATGCCTGATAAGTATCTTGGTGTCCCTTTGTTTGAAGGTGATTGCAAGCCCCACCTCTGGAAGGACTTATTACATAGTTTTGTGAGAAAAATGAAAGGTTGGAAAAGGAAATGGCCCACTTCTGTAGGTATGATCCTTCTTTTGCAATCTGTTATTTTGGCTATCCCTATTTACTCTATGATTTGTTTGAAAATTCCTAAGAATATTTTAAGCTCCATAGAAGGTAGAATGTAGATTTTTTTGGGGAATGGGGCTAATAATGAGGATAAATGGCCTCTTTTATCTTGGGATAAGAGCTACAAGAAGAAAATATGTGGTGATGCAGGGATCAAGAACTGGCATAAAATGAATCTTACTCTTGGAGCCAAATTAGTGTGGAACATTTATTCAAACCCTGAGAAGCTATGGGTTAAAATTCTGAAGGTTAAATATTTGGATTCTCAAGATAGAGAGAGAATATTCACAATTTGTAATCCCCCAAATGGTTCTACAATATGGAAATTTGTTATGGAGTGTAGAAAGGTTATAAATGAATACATTTCTTGGCAAATGGGAAGGGGAAATAAGGCCTCTTTTTGGAAGGATTCTTGGAATAGGCACTCAGCCTTAAAGGACATTACAGACTATATAGAATTAATGGATTTTTTATTGATAAATGGGGAGATAAAGTTTTAGATTATTTATAGTTAAAGGATACCGATGGAGGCTATCAATGGGGCTAGAGAATTTTGGACTAGTTAGGCCTATCTGATCAGCAAGTGAATTTGATGCTAAGCCTTTTCCAATCAATGAAGTTTTTTTAGAACAAAGAAAGATGATAAGATCATTTGGTGTGCAGCTAAGAGTGGAAATTACTCCGTTAAACTTGGTTATTTAGCCTTAGATAATGAGGTTTCCCTTTAAGGGTGGCCTACAAAATTATGTTGGGATAGAGTTTGCCTTCCTAAATATGGGTCCTTTGCTTGGCTTGTTGTCCATGGTAGAATTTTAATGGGTGAAAGAAGAAAAAGATTTGGATATCATGGACCAAAAAATGTGTCTTATGTAATGATGCTTCTGAGGATGTTGATCATTTATTGTTGCAATTTCCTTTTGCAGTGGAGTGCTAGTCAATGGTTATCTCTAAATTGCAATGGGCTAGTCCCCTGCCAAATAAATTAAGGAAGTCTTTGAAAGTTGGTTGGCTCCCCAAAGAAATACTACACTTTCTTCAATTTGGAAGGTTTCACCTTCTATTATTATTTGGGATATTTGGAAAGAAATGAATAGAAATATTTTTTAGGGCAAGGAGTCATTAGAGAGAGTCAAAAGTAGAATTAACATTTCTATAGAAGAGATAGTGGGTACAACCCTTATGAATTTTAATCCTGGTTTACCCTACACATTAAAAGATAGGATGATTCATGATGGATGGCCAAGGATAAAAATTAGTTGTGGGGGAGCTATAGGGCATTCTGATAAGAATAAAGATGGTGAGAAATCTATTGAATGGGATAATATAAAGAGGGACTGGATCAAGGTGAATTTTGATGGTGTTGCAAGAGCCAATTTAGGTCCTTCAGGGGTAGGTGTTATTGCTAGAGATTGGCAGGGATGCACTTTGGCCTTTGTAGCACAAAAATTAAAAGATGGGACTAATAATGAGGTAGAGGCTAGGGATTATTTATTGTCTCTTCAGGTAGAGAAGAGGATGAATGTGCAAAAGATCTATATTGAGGGTGATTCACAAATAATTGTGAATGCAATAAAAAATAATGGTGCCCAACTGTGACATCTTTAGAATATGATTGGGGAAATAAACACACTTCTCATGTCTTTTAAAGATTTTTGTATAAGCCATGTAAGGAGGGATGAAAATAAGGAGGCCAATGTGTTGTCCATGTGGTCAACTAAGATTGATTAGATAGACATATTCTATTTTGAGGATTATAGTAATATTATTTTTTACCCTTAAATTATGATATGTGATAATGTTTTTTGATGGATAACGTAGTTGAGGTGGAGGTGGTAATTGTAATAATTTTATTGCAATGTACAATGATGGGATATTTTAAGCATGGAGATGAGGCTGATGTGACAATAGAAATAAATGTGATACTTGCCTTTGGAGGGTTTTTAGATAAGGTCCAACTGTAGCCTAATTGCATTTTCATTTGGCCTCTTGAAAAGTAGTGATAGAGCCGAAGCGTGTGAGGATTATTAGTGGTGTTTTAGGTGTTAAATATTTTATTTAAAAGGTATGGAGGCTAAATTTTTAGTTGACATAGAGAAATAATAGAATGGTTTTTGAGTCCTAGTGAGTAAGGAGTGAATCATGGGCCTGCTAAAAATAAAATCCGTGGATGTCATGTAGAGAGTTCTGAAGCTTTTAGGAAATCAGTTTCAAGAACAAAAGTGGAAATGGAGGGTAGATGTGGATGTTATTTCTATGGTTATAGCTTGATAATTAGAAGTAGGGGAATAAGTGAATGAGGTTAGAAGGGTTGCAAATTATCTTTTTGAGGAGGACCTATTACTAGGGCTAGATTCAATCCTGGAGTGGGCAGTGCTAGGAATTAGTTTCAATATCTTTGAGTGATTTGAAGAGGCAAGGATTTTTGGTTTGGTCCCCTTCATCTATTGGTGGGGAAAAATTGAAAAAGGGGAATATAGAGCTGAAAGAGCATGTGCATAAGTGAATATGAAGACAACTATTGGAGATCATGAGGCAAAAATAACAAGTTTAGCTAGGGTTTTTGAGACCTCTCTTAAAAAGAAAAGGAACTCTAAAAATAGGCATGCAAGGAGGATGTTGAAGTTGAATAATTATTAGGTGGTAGACTCCTAATCCCCTATGGAGGAAATGCTTATTTTTGTTTTGAAGAATAGAATGAATTTTTGAGGTTTTTTGCATGATGGTTGAATGGTTTTTACAATGGCGAAGGTGGAAATGATGAAACAACAAGAATGAAAAATGTTAAATGAATGATACCAGGGATTTAGGGTTTATGGGTGGTTATGGGAAGCACAATGTCCGTGGTTTCTATCTGCATTTTGAATGCCTAGGCTTTTGAAGAATGTGATGCTGTTTGGAGCTAGTAGTCTTTGGGGATTTTTGTGACCGGGGATAGAATTGATGAGATTGCATAACCTTTGATGTTGATGCATGATTTCTTTTGGGAGCCATTCGCAGATGATGAGTTCAAAGAAATAGCTTTCAAGGTGATGTTCTTTCACGTGTCAACTTTTTTATGTAAAGGTTCAATGCAATATGAATATTATAATATGGGTAGGGTTGTTATAGCCTTCGAGACCTTGAAGTTTAGTTAGTAGCTAGTAGTTGATGAGCCTGGGGAAGGTGAAGTTTGATTTTATACATAATTGTGTGCTATGAAAAACACCTTCATAGGGTTAGTTCATCTAATAAATGAATAAAATAACTAAATTACCACAAATAGTGAGCTAATTAAGCAAATAAGAGACAATAAGCACTCTATGGACCTCTATTTAGATTTTCTAATGCAAAGCTCTCAGCAAGCTTCCATTAGTGACAAATCTAAAATGATAATTTAAATGATAAGAAAACAAATAATTCAATTCCAAAGAAATTAAGCCTTAATTAACACTAAATTTACCTTTCTAGCTCAAAATTGCAAGAGGTTTGATGCTATTCTCAAATTTTTGGATGATAATTGATTGATTTATGCCTTACTTTTATAGATTTTGGCAAGGGTAGGGGGTGGAGTTGAGTTGATCATGCTTGAGTTGAGGTTAAGTCCATGGTTCCACCTTTGGAGACAATTTAAATGGACTGTCCTTAAAGCTTGGGACAAAGAGACAAAATGGGTGGCCAAGATGCTCTCACCTTATGTGTGATTGAGATTCATTTTGAGCTTGATCCATGTGATTTCAATCCTTAAATCCTATTGGTTGATGCATTTTCCTCCCATTTGGTGTTGAGGGAAAATAGGGATTTAATAATTGAATTTATTTAATTCATTTAGCCATGTGTACCCCTTAAATGGGTTGATTTGATTTAAATTAAACTATGCAATTAATTAGATTAATTGCACAATTAATCGATTTATCATGATTTATTTGATTTAAATTGATTTAATGGCTTTTGATTTTTGATTAAATTTGGATTATGGCTTGATTGCAATTTTGCTTTGATTTTAGCTTGATTTGATTCTATTGCTTTGATTTTGCCTTAATTACTCACTTGATTTAGCCTTGTCCATTTTTAGGTGATTACAAATGCCCCTCTTTGAATCAATGTGCAAAGTGTATTGGTTCAAAGAATGCCCTGATCATTTTTATGCTAAGTCTTGATTATATTGATGCTCAATTTGATATTTGATAAAAGATGTAGATCTTGATGACAAAGTTGATGCAGTTCTAATTGATTTGAAGTCCTTGATGGTTGTTCTAATGATAGGTCACTAATATGATGCTTGATTTGATCTGATTTGATATTTGATGCCACACTTGATTGATAAGCAATTTTTTTTTGATGAAAGATTAAGCTTTGATTTGATGTTGTGCTCCTGATTTGATGATTATGATGTCAGTCTTGATTGTCCAAGTGTATGCCCCCTTGGAAATGAAATCAAATTTGATCCTGGTGAAGGATATTGTGTTTTTGATTAATTTGCGTTGAAAAATATTTAATTATGAGCAAATTTCAATTTCATTTTTGATAATGTATTTGCAATGTCGTGATAATGAATGTCCCTGATTTGGCTAAATAGGTGAAAATTTTTGGTCCCTGGTCATTTTCAGGTAAAAAATGCCCCTTTTAGGTAAAAAAGGGCTATATAAAGGGGGAAAAGGTCATTTTCACTATTCATTTTTACCCTCTCTTTTGACTTTTCCTCTCTGACCCCTTTGAGCTATTTCATGATGGTGATCCCAATTTGAGAGCATAGGTTCAAGCGAGGCCACTGATATCAGCATCCACCTGGCTATGGACCTCCAGTATGTACCCCGACAACTTCTCTTGTCTAATTTTAGCATTTAATTTTGAAATTTTTCAATTTTTCAATTAAAAACCCATTTTTTTTCATTTTTAAAATTTAGCAGCATGTACAATCATTTTAACAACACGTACACCAATCTTGTTGTGTATCCACAATTTTTCGTAACACTTTTAAACTTTTTAGTAGTGCTTACAAATGCTAAAGCTAGGCCACATTTCACATTTTCCCTTTCCTGCAACGCTTTCACATTTGATTGCACTTTTAAGATTTTTAGTAGCACGTACTATATCTTGTAGCGTGTACACTTTGTTGTAGCACGTACAATAGTTTTTGCTGCACATTTGATGTTTTAAGCTACACATTTGAGTTTTAGCACTTTTAAGCAATGAAATAGCGTGTACACCTTGTTTGGTCAAATTTGCGAGCCTTTTAGTCAGTTTTATGATCCGTCTGATGTCGTCAAGTTATCGATTGGCTTAGGTTTTTGAGTTTTGCTTCTAGCAAGTTGTGTGATGTCAGTTTGAGTCATTTGATATTGAATGTTTGATGGTCAATCTTGAGTTATATGGTGAATGATGAACTACAACTGATTTGAATACATTGTATAACTTGAAGATCTGTGATCACTGAGTTGCTAATTAGATATGTAAGATGGTTAAATCAGTAATATGTTGTCATTGATGTCAACTAGTTTTGACAGTACCTATCTTGTAAGTTACTATACCCAAACATCTGTAGAAAGAAGAAGAGAAGAGATGAAGAACAATTATATCTACATAAGGAAGATGGAGATGATAGATAAGGATAATGAATACATTGGGTAACTTATGGATGAGTTTATGAGCTTATGTTATTGACTTGATTATGTTACATTCATCTATGATGAAGGGTAAGAGCAAAATGCACAAAGCCGTGTTGTCGGTTAAAGAACCATTTCAGTATACACCAATGTAGTGTAGTGTATATTGATCACAGTAAAAACTAAGCTTGTGTTCACCGACACATTTCTTTGTTAATAGAGCAGAAGAAAAGAACTAAATGACTAGTTTAGCCGATGGAAATTGATGAGCTGTAAAGTACCTTGAAATCAGAGATGAAGATAATGTTTTTTACGAAGATCGATGGCTAACATAATTCAAAGATCTAAGGGATTGAAACAAAATGTGTTACTGACACATCAGTCGAGGAAGGTTTAAGCGAAAAAATCAACAAAGGAGACTAAGTGGAAAAATTTGATGGATGGAATTAAAATGGTTTACTTGTCTATTTAAGAGACTAGAATTTCATGATGAAATCATGCTAGAAGAAGGAGACTATAGAGATATCACATGAACAAGCTTCATGCACACCTGATCAGACTGGTTAAGGAGAACCGAACTACAGAGATTACTGAGTGTCAGAAAGCTATTACCGAGCGACAGTAAGTTACTAAATATTGATTGAAATAGAATTGATATATTGATCATAGTATTTGAATGAGCTTAACATAGATTTGATAATCTGCAATTGAAGTTGTGTTGTAATTAGATCAACTATTGTTACATTTTAACCATTGTAAATAGAGAAATCTCTTAACAGAGTGGACTAGAAAGTCTTGTAATGTCATTCATAGAGTGTACATTTGTTATCCTGTCAACCCGTTACCCTATAGTGAATGCTGGTTGGATGATAATGGGTGGTCTAAAATCCTCTAACAATGTCACACCTCATAGTGTGTTTGTAACCTTTAACAGAGTTGGGTCTTCACTGACCTCATTTCAGAAGAGTGAACAATTTTAGGTTGCCGATCCCAGGTGGTTTTTACCTTCATAGGGTTTCCACATTAAATCTCTTGTGTTATGTGTTGATTGTGATGATTGTTTGTTTTCATAATTTACATGTTGCATATTGGATTTGATCGGTAATCATTATATGTTATTAACTAGTAACCGGTAAATGCATAGACATAATAATATTTTAGTTTACCGAGCTACAAAAGTTTTAGTAAATTATTTTTGGATATACATTTTATGATTGGGACTGTGGATAACTGATTCATCCCCCTCTTAGTTACTCTAACAATTGGTATTAGAGCGTTGGTTGCTTGGAATAGAGTTTTAAGGACTTTAGCACAAAGATCTCAAAATGTATAAGAGGGAAGTGCCAAAGCTAAACAAGGATAACTTCATAGTATGGAAAAGCCGAATGAAGCTACATGTATCTGGAATTGGGAATTCTACCCTTACACTAATGGAGAATGGCTACATTGCACTGCCCACTTGTCCCTTGACCCTTGATCAACTAAGAGACATGCATGAACATAATGTTACTATGATGGAGATTTCTACTACCTGTACCGATACCAAATTTGAAGATATTAAAAATTGCACTACTGCTAAAGGTATGTGGGATAAACTTGCTCAAGTTTATAGTGGTGATGTGAATGTCAAAAGAGCCAGAGCTGAAAGCTTAAGGGGAAGATTTGATGATATGAAGATGAAGGAAGGATAAAATATTGTGCAATACAAAAATAGATTGAAAGAGGTAGTACATGCTATTAGAGCATCTGATGGTGTTATTGACGAAGAGAAAGTGGTAAGAAAAGTTCTCAGAACCTTATTACTAGTTTATGCAATCAAAATATCTACAATTCATGAAACAAGGTGTGCATCTGGTAACAACCTTACTCTTGATAATCTGATTGGTAAGCTTATAACCTTTGAACTAAATAACTTTGATAATAGTGTTGTACCATCTGTTGAATCTAATTTTGTGTCTTCTCTGAAGATTGGTAAGTCTAGTAGGAAAAATAAGAATGATGATAGTGATAGCAATACTGATGATGAGCTTGATGAAATTGAAGCTCTTATGGCTAGAAGGTTACCTAAAGGTAAAGGAAGGTATAGAGGTAAATTACCTTTCACATGCTTTAATTGTAAATAGGTTGGTCATATAGCTGCTAGATGTCCACACAAGAAAGATGATGACAGAAACAAAGACCGATCTAGTGAAGGAAGCTATGGGAGAAGAGGCAATAGAAGTTACTAACACTACAATAGAGAAAACTGAGACAATAATGACAAAGGCAAGAAGGTGTGCTACATTGCAGAAGAAGATGTCACTGATACCGATACTGATGAAGATGTGGAGGTAGTATTTGTTGCAATGAAGGATGAATTAGAGGAAGATGAAAGGTATGTAGAGACAACACTTATCTCTAAGGTTAATAAGAATGATACATGGATTATAGATAGTGGTTGTACACATCACATGACTGGTGATGAAGATAAATTTGATCATCTTGAAGAACACAATGGAGGATCTATTAGAATGGGTAATGACGCACCTTGTATGGTTAGAGGAAAAGGATCCCTGATGATAAATGATAAAATTATATGTGATAATGCTTATTGGGTGAAAGGTCTAAACTATAATTTGCTAAGTGTGGCACAACTGAACAATTTAGGTCACCGAGTTGCTTTTGAGAGCAAGAAAGTGAAGATATTTGATGATGGAGGAAGACTTATTGGAACTTGAACACAATTGAGAGGTAATCTATTTTATCTTGATAATGATCAATCTTCTTGTTTAATGATGAAAGATGAAGATGCATGGTTGTGGCATAAGACGTTATGTCATGTGAATTTTGATAACTTGATTAAGATCAGTAAAAAGAAAAAGGTTAGAAGTTTGCCTAACTTATCTAAGCCTGATCATGTTATGTGTCATGAATGTCAGAAAGGCAAAATGACAAAATCTAGTTTCAAAAGTAAAGATTATTCAACAAATAAATTACTTGAGTTAGTGCATACTGACCTATGTGGTCCTATGAGAACTCAAAGTTACTATGGAGACATATATTTTATTCTTTTTGTTGATGATTATACTAGATTAGTGACAGTCATGTTCTTGAAGGAAAAATCAAAGGCATTTAAGATGTTCAAGTGGTATAAAGCAAAAGTTGAGAAAGAGACTGGTAAAGAATTAAAATGCTTAAGATCTGACCGAGGTGGTGAATTTATTTCTGATGAATTTACTAAATTTTGTAATGAGCATGGTATTAAAAGACAGGTCTTTGCACCAAGGACACCACAACAAAATGGAATAGATGAAAGGAGGAATATGTCAATAGTTGATTGTGCAAGGACACTGATGTTACAAAAGAATGTTTCTCAGACATACTGGAGGGAAGCTATTAGCACAACTGTTTATGTTCTAAATTGAGTACAATTGAAGAAGGACACTAATAAGACACCCTATGAGTTATGGTTTTTTCACAAACCCACTGTAAGTTATTTCAAGATTTTTGGAAGTAAATGCTTTATTCTGAAAGATGAAAGAAATGGGAAGTTTGACTCAAAAGGTGATGAAGGGATATTTCTGGGATATTCTACTAAAGGTAAAGCATACAAGTGTCTTAATAAGGTAACTAATAAAATGATTGAAAGTAATAATGTTCAAGTTGATGAGTTTGATGATAAGAATGTAGAGGAAAGCACAAAGGAAATAGAAGACTATGGTAGATTCAGTTACATTGAACAACCAGAGTACCTACCGATGCAACAGACAGTGACAACTGGTCCGCAGGAAAATAATACTGAGGAACAGGAAAAAGAAATTAACGAGCATGAAGCACCTACCGAGCAAGAAAATGAACCTGCATAGGATGAACAAGAAAGAAGAGATCAGATACTGGTGAGATTTGTCAAAAGACATCATCCTGAGACACAAATGATTAGAAATAGATAAGCTGGCATACAAACAAGAAGTAAAGCAACACAAGGTACATGTCTAGTTTGTGATTATGAACCGAAGAAAGTAAAAGTTGCATTAGAAAATGATGAATGGGTTAATGCAATGAAAGAGGAAATAGAACAAATAGAGAAGAAAAAAACTTGGAGTTTAGTACCCAGACCTAAGGACAAAAATGTTATCGGTACTAAGTGGATATTCAGAAATAAGCTTAATGAGAATGGAGAGGTAACAAGGAACAAAGCTAGGTTAGTATGCAAGGGATATGCACATGAGGAAGGAATAGATTATGGTGAAATATTCACAACCATTTCTAGATTAGAAGGAGTCAGAATGTTACTTGCATATGCTGCACACAAAAGTTCAAAGTTTACCAAATGGATGTTAAATCTACTTTTCTGAATGAGATACTTGAAGAAGTCTACATAGAACAATCTGAAGGGTTCATTGATCCATAAAACAAAGATATGGTATTTAGATTACATAAAGCTTTATATGGTTTGAAGAAAGTATCGAGAGCTTGGTATGAAAGGCTACATAACTATTTGCTGAGTATTGGATTTTCTAGAACAAGTGAGAACAATAATATGTACATGAAAGGAAATTCTGATGATACTATCTTGATTGCTGAGATATTTGTGGATGACATAATATTTGGAGGAAAAGATCAAATCTGTAAGTCATTTACTGATGAAATGAAAAGTTAATTTGAAATGTCTATGTTTGGAGAGATTAAGTTCTTTCTAGGCTTACAAGTGATTCAACAGAATGATGGTATATTCATCACATAATCTAAATATATAAAGGAAGTATTGAAGACATTTGGCATGGAAGATGTTAAACCTATGGGAACACCGATGGCTACTAAATGTAAATTGACTAAATAAGATGGAACTATTGAGGTAAATCAGACATTGTACCGATCCATGATTGGTAAGTTAATGTATGTAGTTCACAGTAGACCTGATATAGCACATGCTCTTGGAATAGTTGCTAGATTTTCTGCAAACCCTAGAGAGTCACACATGGTTTCTACAAAGAGAATCTTAAGATACCTAAAGAAAACTAAATATTAGGGACTATGGTATCCTAATTAAGAAAGGAAAGTTTGAATTGAAGGTATACACCAATGCTGATTGGGCTGGAAATGTGGATGATAGAAAGAGTACCACTAGAGGAGCATTCTTCTTTGGTGAAAGACTTGTTACATGGACAAGTAAGAAATAGGCTTGCATTTCTCAGTCTACAGTTGAAGAAGAGTATGTTGCTGCTACTACTAACTGTTCAAATATTGCATATATCAAGCAAGTGTTAGAAGGAATGAATGAGGTAATCACTGAGTTGGTGATTATATATTGTGATAACACTAGTGCTATTAATATTTCAAAGAATCTGGTCATGCACTCTAAAAGAAAGCATATATCAATTAAGTATCACTACTTAAGGGAACAAGTATAGGAGAAGCAAGTGAAGCTAGAATTTGTTACATCAAAAGAAAAACTTGCTAACATATTTACAAAGCCTCTACCAAAGGATACATATGAATACTTGAGGACTAGACTTGGGGTCCATCCCCTGTCTACCGATCACTAAGGTGATCTGGAGGTTGCATCAACCTAATCTTATTAGAAGATCATACATATTGATGCAACAAAGTTCACACTTTGGACTTTTGTCTAAGGTTGTGAAAAGTTGGAGTACTGGAGCCAATTTTCATAACAATATACTAAGATACAGAGAATGCACTGGACAATAGAGAGTTAAATGGCTACTATAGAGTTGTATGATTGTATTTTTCTTTGGCATTGCTATCAAAGGGAGAGAGATCAATATGAAGAATATGGAGCCAAAAACAAAGGGAGAGAGATACATAAAAGAGAGCTGAAAAGATCATATCTGTAGAACTTAGTCTACACTTGCAAATTATTTTATGTAACATAGTGATTAAACATATTAAGCTAGGGAGAGCTTGTACCATTACAACATTTGTTGACAGAGTTGTAGAATACATGTTTGGTATGTGTATGGAATATTTCATATTGCTTGTGTTGCCATCAATGCCAAAGGGAGAGATTGATGAACTACAACTGATTTGAATACATTGTATAACTTGAAGATCTGTGATCACTAAGTTGCTGATTAGATATGTAAGATGGTTAAATCAGTAATATGTTGTCATTGATGTCAACTAGTTTTGATAGTACCTATCTTGTAAGTTACTATACCCAAACATCTATAGAAAGAATAAGAGAAGAGATGAAGAACAAATATATCTACATAAGGAAGATGGAGATGACAGATAAGGATAAGGAATACATTGGGTAACTTATGGATGAGTCTATGACCTTATGTTATTGACTTGATTATGTTGCATTCATCTATGATGAAGGATAAGAGCAAAATGCACAAACCAATGTTGTCAGTTAAAGAACCATTTTAGTATACACCGATGCAGTGTAGTGTATATCGATCACAATACAAACCAAGCTTATGTTCACCAACACATTTCTTTATTAACCGAGCAGAAGAAAAGAACTAAATGACTAGTTTAGCCAATGGAAGTTGATGAGTTGTAATGTACCTCAAAATCAGAGATGAAGATAATGTTTGTTATGAAGATCGACAACTAACATAATTCAAAGAAGATCTAAGGGATTGAAACAAAACGTGTTACTGACACATCAGCCGAGGAAGGTTTAAGCGGCAAAATCAACAAAGGAGATTAAGCGGAAAAATCTAATGGATGGAATTAAAATGGTTTACTCATCTATTTAAGAGACTAGGATTTCATGATGAAATCATGTCAGAGGAAGGAGACTATAGAGATATCACGTGAACAAGATTCATGCATGCTTGATTAGACTGGTTAAGGAGAACCGAACTGCAAAGATTACCGAGCGTCAGAAAGCTATTGCCGAGCGATAGTAAGTTACTGAATATTGATTGAAATAGAATTGATATATTGATCAGAGGATTTGAATGAGCTTAACATAGATATGATAATCTACAATTGAAGTTGTGTTGTAATCAAATCAATTGCTGTTACATTTTAACCATTGTAAATAGAGAAATCTCTTAACAGAGTGGACTAGAAAGTCTTGTAATGTCATTCATAGAGTGTACATTTGTTATCCTGTCAACTTGTTACCCTATAGTGAATGCTTGGTCTAAAATCCTCTAACAAGGTCACACCTCACAGTGTGTTTATAACCTTTAACATGATTGGGTCTTCACCGAACTCACTTCAGAAGAGTGAACAATTTTTGGGTTGTCGGTCCCAAGTGGTTTTTCCCTTCACAGGGTTTCCACGTTAAATCTCTTGTGTTATTTGTTGATTGTGATGATTGTTTGTTGTCATACTTTACATGTTGCATATTGGATTTGATCGGTAATCATTATATGTTATTAACTGGTAATTGGTAAAAGCATAGACATAATTCTATTTTAGTTTACCGAGCTACAAAAGTTTTAGTAAATTGTTTTTGGATATACATTTTATGATTGGGACTGTGGATAATTGATTCGCCCCCCTCTCAGTTATTCTAACAGGTCAAATTTGCCAGCCTTTTAGTCAATTTTATGATCCATCTAATGTCGTCAAGTTATTGATTGGCTTAGGTTTTTGATTTTTGCTTCTAGCAAGTCATGTGATGTCAGTTTGAGTCATTTGATATTGAATGTTTGATGGTCAATCTTGATTTATATGGTAAATGATGATAAATTTTCTATCCTCTCTGAATAGAATTAGGAAAATTGATTGTGGTTTGATTAGATTTGATTGTTTGATTGAGTTAAGATGATCCAATATGTGATGATTTTGATTTCTAATGTGTTTAAACTTGCTTTTGCAGTTTCCTCTTTGGAAGCTAGCTGTCTGAGGCCTATTTCCTTTACCTTTTGATATGATAGATGACTTGAGTGGGCTGGAGCATCGGGTGATAGGCTGATGTGGGTTATCTTTCCTTCTCTCTCTCCCTCAATTCCACATGAATCAAGGTCTTCTTACTACTATGGAAGAGCACTGGCACTATGACAATAACACTTTCCATTTATCGATGGGAGAGATGATGATCACTCTTGAGGATATTTATCAATTGTTGCAGATCCTTACTCATGGGGAGATCGTTTATTACGATCAGGTCTATGATGGAATAGTATGTAGATGCCTCTTTATAGACCTGACCATTGGAGATGAGAGCATCTAGTGGTCTTATTTTACTTCTTTCCCCATGCTTCCAACTTTTCTTGGTGTACTCATTGGTGGTTTCTTGGTTCTTGATTGACGGGGCCATGGGTTTGCAGTTGGTTGGGGTCAGATCTTGGAGGACTTGATTGCTTATCCTCACAAGTTTGATTGGGTTTCCTGTGTGTTATCTTAGTTGTACCATGAGCTTCATGATGTGGTATATCATTACGGGGCTACTCTCTCTGCTAGAGTAGTCTTACTTCAATTATAGACCTCAGAGCATATTCCCATTACTCGTCCTATTTTAGTTTGTCATCAGGATGTCAGTTGGCCTTTTGCTTGGATGTATGAGGGGATGGTTGTGTAGGCCTACCTGGGCAAGGTGGATTATTGGTGGCACATCATTGATGATATTGATCAGGTGGTTTGGAGACCATATATTGGATGCGAGCCATGGCCAGAGGATGCAACAAAGCTACCATATATGTGCATACCTCATTGGATGATAGGGTGGGTGCCCTTGGTGATTGAGAGATTCTACTTCCATAGAGTTCTATGATAGTTTGGTCAAATTCAGGGGATGCCTTAGGATTTAGCCCTTTATGCCCATGTATAGGTTGAGAGGTCCCTCTAGGTTCCTCAAATTGACTATAGGACTGCACAGGATGAGTTATTACAACTACCCCACCTTACATGGGATATGAGAGACCATATTGTTGATGCCGGTATGACCAACAATTATGCACAGCGGTTCATGTAGAACCCTTTTCCCAGATTTATAGATCTGGCTGAGCCAATGCCTAGGATTGAGGAGGAGTCAGATGATGATGGTGGAGATGGAAGTAGTGGTAGGAGATGGGGTCATTGGGGATGACAGGGTGGTAGGGAGAGATGAGGAGGTAGGGCTATTATTCCTGTTATTGTTTCCCCTACTCCTATCAGAGGCAGAGTTTGGATGAGAGGCATATGGGTTAGTGTGAGGGGTGGTTCTTACAAAGCACTCCATTAGGTGGGTGTTGATAGACTGGCTAGATGGGGTCAACACAAAGTGCAAATATATAGGCAGGTTGGTGCACAGGTTATGGAAGATGTTGATGCCTAGGTGGCACAAATTCTTATGGATCAAGCACATGCACCTCCAACACCTCATCCTCCATAGGGTCCTCTTCCTTCTTAGATTCCATCTTCTTCTTCTATTCCATCATCTTCTTCTCAGCTTCCATCTTCCTCTCTACCATCTTCTTCCATGGCTCGACCATAGGCTCTTTCACAGGCTCCTCCTACATTGGCTCCTTTAGTAGAGGCCCTAATGTCAACTTCTGATGTTCGAGCCTTATAATCTGATGTTTCAGAGATTAGGTAGCAGGCCAATCAGCTAGGTAGCATGATGCAAACATTTATGGCTACCATGAGTCAACACAAGCTATAAGCGAGCTCAATTTGAGGTCCAGATATAGGTCCTGGTCCTGATGCTGCCGATGGTTTTGGCAGTTGATTATATATGATTAATCCATTCTTTTGATGTACATTATGGTGATTATTTTTGATATCAAGACATTGGAATCATATTCTTTTATCCGATGATGTTTATTGATGATCAATACTTGTTATGTTTGATGGACTTTGATGATACCATGGACTCTTGATATTCATTGATAGATTGACTTTATATGATGTCATTATGTGTTGGACTTATTTTTCAGGTGCTTTATATGATATGTAGATCTATATGATTCTATTTCTACATGTTTTGTTTTTATGCTTTTCAAAATGTAGTTTATGATATGCATGCACATGTTTATGCTTATAAGTGTAAATGATTGTCTTATTAATGACATATAATGGACGTACATAATACATGGTTTAATATTTAATGATGTATGATGATGCTATTTAATAGTTTAATGATTAATCCTATGTGATGATGTTATTTATGGATGCAGTCTTATATGATGCTATGGATAATGCAATGTAATGTAATGGATGAAAATGAGATGTACTTATGTAATGTATGGATTTTGATGATTTAATGATTAATGATGGATGCAATGTGTACATGATATAATTGATATATGGATTAATGATGATCTAGATGTAAATTCAATGACCTAACACACTTATTTTTTAACATAATTCAATGTTTAAATATAATAAACCTTGATGAATGCACCCATATGAAAAATGCAAGGTACCAATAAGATGACATTAAATGCAATGTTTAGAATGAATTTAATGCAATGCAATTAATAATGTCCCAATGTGAACTTAATGCAACTAAAAGATGAGAATTAAAATGAATGCAAACTAATGCAAATGCAATTTAATGAATTTAATGATATGAACTATAATGATAATGAATGTGACTTGATTTAAAATGAGTGAAACCTAATGCAAGTGCAATTTAATGATTTTAATGATATGAACTATAATGATAATTCAATGATTTGATTTAAAATGAATGCAACCTAATGTAATGAATTTAAATTAACTAAGTTTAATGCCCTAAATGGATGCAAGATTACAAAGAATGAGATGAATCTAAATTAAAAATGCAATTAATCTAATGCAAGGCACCTTTGTTTTTTATTGTTGATTTCCAACACACTCTATCACATATACTTTTTGTTGAACGTTTGATTTTTTATTTTTGATTAACTCCACTCCCTTCTTTTCTCTTTTCCAAAACCCATTTTGAGATAAGAAAAACAAACAACTTAAATGCATTTAATCTAGGATGGATGAAGCTAGCTATCACTATTCACAAATTAGGAGCTTATATTCATCATTGAGTAGTTTTAAAACCTAGAATTAGTATAACCATCACTGGTTCCACCATGATGATATGAATACCTCTTTCCTTTCCATATTGCCTTCCTATTCTTGGTACAACTATCACTGATTGAAATCAATCATGAGAGTATGAATACTGATTTCATTGGATTCTATGTTGCAAGTGGATTTTGGTATTATGATATTTAACATCAAAATATCCAAGGTATCTTGTTGTGTAAACAAACAAAGATCTTGGTTTTTCCATATGTACATGTCCTCGATGATTCTTTGATGATCATGTCCTTAGACGAATGATACATACTTTAAAACCTTGACCTTAAGACACTCATTTAGAAATCAATAAAATATCATGTTTTCATCATAGCTTGTCTACTTGAAAAACTTTCATCGATTTGCTAGAAAGACATGATTTCATCAATCAAGTAATCACTTAAAAATTTTGCACTATTTTTCAAATCCATATTTCAAGTATAGTTCCATCCATTTCATATTTTTAATCCTGATAAAGATAAGGCGTTTGTTTGATTGATGTTAGGATTAGGATGTGATCGTGTAAGTGTTTCACTTTTGTTTTGGTGAATTGATTTGGTGTTAGATTGATGATTGGTTTGATGAATCCTTCCTTATTCAGAATAGATTTGTGCCTAGTTTGATGTTATTGCATTTTTTGGACTTGGGACATTTTGTAGATTAGTGATGAAAGCTTCAGGTACTTGCAAGTGCCAATGTGGGGTTTTATTTACAAGGATGATGACTAGGAATGAGATTGACTTAGAATTTCAATGGCGCCTATTTACTAGGTTTTCACCGATTAAATGGATTTTCTCTTTTTCTATTTTTCAAGCTTTTTTCATTCTTTTTTTGCTACCAAAGTGCCTACTTGCTGGTTTTCACCAAGGCACTTTTTCTCTTTTTCCATTTTTTTTGTATTTTCTCTTTTTTCAGTTTTTTTGTTTCCATGTCATCAAGGTGCCTATTTTCTAGGTTTTCACCAAGACAACATCTTTTTGAGGATCATTTCTGATGTTTTTGGATTTCTTCATGCTCAAATTTTCACTATTTTTGATCTTTTCTGCATTTCTAATTTGTTTTCTCTTTTCTATTTTTCAATGTTTTTGAATTTTTTAGGATCTCTTTTAACTATGTACAATAAATAGGATGCTCTCTTATCTGATTTTTTGATACTCTTTTTTTTTATACCCTTTCATCTACTTTATGTGTAGAACCTTTTCAGGTGTATACTATTGATGGGTTCTTGCAACTATTCCCCTTCACAATCAACTAGTTTATAGGTGCCAATTCCAAACGAAAAGGTGATTACAAAAGGTCCTAACTAGTTTTCTTCCCATTTTCCTTTCTTTTCTCTTTTCGCTTGATTTTTATGGTTTTCTCGCAATTGTGTGTGTGAAAATTGTACCTGATCTGTAGACACAACACTCAGTAAAACATTAGAGGTTAGCTATAATCAAAATCGTGCAAAATTGAAAGCTATCTAACCAAGCGATTTACTGCCTTCTAATAGGTGTGAGATTAATGTTCTCAGATTGTAATCGAGATCAGTGACCTAGACGACACCTAAATGAAGGATTTGAATGCAATTCTAGATATGGAATAAATGCAATTAAGCTATTTTTTGGATTTTTCTATGCAATAAGAATGATAAATTGATATGATATGAATGCTATTGAAAACTGATATGCTATGCTAATCTAATAATGATATGAAATATGAATGCAAAAATAAGATTGATCTCACAAAGATGTCGATTCGCAAGAGCTTTGATTCTTCAATTCCCATTCTCCAGCGTGATTGTGCAAAATATGAGATGATTTGTGAAGAGCTAAAGCCTTAATTTATAGAAATCCAGGGCTTTGGAGGTGCATGGGAAAAAGCCATAAATCACTCAAATAACTCAACTTAATTTTTGAGTTATTTTTAAATAAAAGATAATTAACTCACAAAAATATGCAAAAGCTAAGTTTTAACTCAAAATAGAGTTTAGCTTTAATTGATAATTGATAGTTGTCTGCTTTTATGATTGTGCATGTTTTATTTATGAATTAATTTAATAATAAAGTGATTTATTTCCAACTTAACTGCTTTTAAAAATAAAACAATTGATTTATGGGTTAATCAATTATTTAATCAAACTTTTATTAAAAACTATATTATTAAATAATGACAACTTGCTTTAATTAATTAAATAAGAATTTAATCAATTATTCATATGATATTAGATTTATTGTCAAAATTAAATAATACAATTAATAATAGATATAATTAAATTTAATTACACAATTAAGTGGCAAATATTAAATCTAATTAATTAAATATGAAAATATTCAATTAATCAAACTTAGGATAAATGTGATTTATTGCCAAATAATCATTAAATTAAAGATAATTAAGATAATTAGGAATATTGCTAGGAATGTTCCCTGATGCAAAATTTAAGATAATCAATTATGATTCGATGATGTTTAGATGTGCCTTAGATTAGGACTTTGATGTCGATTTTGTTTGATTTATCGATGTAGGAGGTTAATGAACTTACAGCCCATTTTTGGGGTATTACATCAATACTAGATCACCTATTTGGAATGTCCTTGGTTTGATGTGCTTGTTATAGTTCCTTGACATTTGTTTCTAATATACCTTTAATTGGTCAAAGGCTTGTTGTTTTCTTTCATCTAGTAGCTCCAATTCTTGCAACCTAGAAACTCTATAGTCTTCTTCACTTAGTAATCCATTCAATGAGACTCTTAAAGATGGAATTTCTACCTCCAAAGGTAAAACTACTTTAGCTCCATAAACTAGTGAGAATGGTGTAGCTCATGTTGGTGTTCTGATGCTTGTCCTATAAGCCCATAGAGTAGGGTTTATTTGACTATGCCAATCTCTACCTGAATTATCCATAGTCCTCTTCAATATTTTTAAGATGTTCTTGTTTGTAGCTTCTGCTTGTCGATTACCTTGTGGGTAATATATTGAAGATGAGTGATGTACCACATAAAATTTTGTACATAGTTCTTTTAAGTATTTGTTCTTGAAATGTTTTGCATTATCCATTATGATAGCATGGGGAACACCATATCTACAAATTATGTAGTTTAATATGAACATGGATATTTTCTTTCCTGTGGCAGTGGATAATGGTACAACTTCTACCCATTTGGCAAAATATTCAGTTGCTGTAATGATGAATTTTTGACCATTTGATGATGGTGGATAAATCATCTCTATCAAATAAAACCCCCATTGATAAAAGGGCCAAGGTGTAGTCATAGGATGTAATTCTTATGCTGGCACATGGATTAAGTACCCATGGTATTGACATTTATGACAAGTTTTTGCAAAGTGACAAGCGTCTTTTTCCATAAAAGGCCAAAAATATCCTATCCTAAGAAGTTTCTTAGCTAGGGTTAAACCAATTGAATGTGACCTAGAAATTCCTTTGTGGATTTAATGTAAGGGTATGGTTGATTCCTGTTTCTCTATACACCTTAAAAGCATTCCATCTAGGCTCATCCGATACAACGTTTCAGATACTAGGGTATAGCGAGAGGCTTGTCGTATAAAAATTTTCTTTTGATTTTTGGTTTGGTCCAAGGGTAATATTTGGTCTTTTAAGTATGTGTAAATGGCTCCATACCAAGGTGAGTCATGTACATTAGTAAGAAAATGGTGTGAGGATGGGAAGGGTCAAATGCGGGTTGCCCAACTTCTTCTACTAGGAATTCATATCTAGCGCTTTGATTTGGTATTTGGAGAAGTGATGCCAATGCAACCATTACATCTGCTGCTTTATTCTTATCCCTTGGCACTTGTTCAAACATGTTTAGAGTGAATTATTTATTGATATTCTCAATCATGTTCTTGTAGGGTATCAACTTATCATCTTTGGTTTGATACTCATCATTGATTTGATTAATAACTAGTTGGGAATCTCAATAGATTTGTAGCTCTATCACTTTCCATTCTAATGCCAATTTTATGCCGATGACTAATGCTTCATACTCAGCTATATTATTTGTGCATGGAAATAATAGCTTGTATTATTTTTGAATTATGGACCCTTGAGGAGTAATTTTAGTGTCCCTTCTCCTGACCCATGCTGTGTATAAGAGCCATCGAAGTATAATTTCCATGTCTTTGCTTCAACATTAATTATTTTAGAATCTAGAAATTCTAATTGGATTGGATGTTCATCTATTAATGGTGACTCTACTAGTTGGTCAGTTATTACTTGGCCTTTGATATCTTTTCGATCCACATATTCTATGCCAAACTCACTTAGGACCATGACCCATTTGGCCAATCTTCCATTCAGGGCTGTTTTGATGTGAAGGTATTTCAAAGGATCAATTTTTTATATGAGTCAGATTTTATGAGATAACATATAATGGCATAGTTTTTGGGAAGAAAAAACTAAGGCCAAACATGCTCTTTTAATAAAGTTGTAGTTTAACTCATATTTCACCAATGTTCTGCTTATGTAGTATATGGCCTTTTCATTTCTAGCTTTATCCTCTTGAGCCAAGAGTTCCCCTAATGCATGTTATGTTGGTGAGATGTATAAAATTAAGGGCTTTCCTCTTATTGATGGGATCAAAGTAGGTGGATTCATTAGGTATTTTTTCAATAATGTGAATGCTTCTTCATATTTCTCATCCTACTTGAATACTGTGTCCTTGTGAAGGCGTTGAGTAAAAGTGTGGAATTTTTTTGCTAATTAGGATATAAACCTTCTAATAGATTGAATCCTACCTTGAAGTGATCTCATTTGACTTATGTTTTGACATGCCCCCATTTCCATGATTTCCTTTACTTTAGTCAGGTCTACCTCTATTCCTTTGGCTGAAACTATGTATCCCAATAGTTTTCCTGATTGTAAACTGAATCATTCCCCAGTAGAGTTGCCAGTTTGTTAGAGCATTTTCTTGTAGGATCAAACTTGATAAATATGTAGGCTTGATTCTCAGATTATGAACTCTCAAGTTTGCAAGAAAGCATCCAATTAATGAGGATTGGATAAGACCCTCCTTCTGCTTCAAGCTCCATAGGACTCATGCGGGTGTTGCCTCAGATAATTTACTATGTTTCAAGTAAACTTTCAAATAGTGGATTAGGGTCTTCACTGTTATGCTAATTATGCTTTTAAAATACTTCAATTAAAGATCACTATGTAGACAACTGAGAATATCCTAATATAGAGCATAAAAAAATAAACTATGAATGTAATAGCATACACTAGTGGTATAAGGACATTCATCCTTCTTCTTTTTCTGAGTTCAAATCAAGGAAGGATAACCTTTTGATTCTCTCTTGAAGGAATCAACAATATGAACTATACCACCTGGATACAGTTCCTTCAAAATATATAGAAAACTCTTAAAAGTAAAAGTACTGGTAATGAAATGAATTTTAGTGTTTTAAAGACTTTGAAAGATAACTTGCAAGAAAAAATACTAAACCAATGCCTAATCCATTGGACAAAAAGAGTCTGAGTGTAAATCCAAAGGGCTATCTTAAAAGAAATACAATATAATGCCTTACAAACTATATGCAATCTGAGTAGAATGCCTTCCAAACTATTCTATCAATCCAATATTACTATCATCAAAATCTCTACAAATATGTTTACTCTCTAGAATTGATAATGATAATTTTAATTCTTTCCTTGAAAGAAACTCACAATCAACTAAACAAGTTGCTTAACAACTGGTATATTTTAAATGCTTTACAAATAAAACATACAAGAGTAAAACATAAAAAAAAGCAAAGAGACAACAATAATATAACACAAAAATTGTAGTGTATTTGTATTAAAATAGGCTTGTCAATTACATAAGAAATCTCATGCTCAGAAGCTCAGACACAAAATTTATAAGTCTACTCTGTAGCAATTGTATTCAATTTTTCTATTATCTTTCAACCAGAACCCCTCAAAATTAGGTTACAACTTGTATATATAGCCCAACCATCTTGGAATCCTCTTATGAATGAGGATGCAACAAGCTTTGGATGGTCAGAGCCCTAAACCTAAAAAGCATAAAAGAAAAATTATAAGAAAAGCCTTCAAACGGTGGAGAGACAAAAAACTTTTGGACTATTTTGCACCTTGCTCATTGATAACTGACACATTTTTCTATAGGTATTCATGATAGCTTTGTTGAGTTATTGCAAGATATGGTGATCACCATTCTGGCTAACTTACACCATTCTTAATAGATAGCTTATCATCCCTGTGCTCTGAGGTTAGGTGTCAGGTATCCATGTGTCCTCCTCATTTGTCATCCAAGATATCAAAGTCAACTATAGCAGATTTTACATTCTTGGGCTTTGTGAGCACATCCCATGCAGTCACCTCCTCCTTTATCATCCATTTAAAGTTTTGAACATGTTGTAATTGTACCTTTTGCCTTTCCCACATGGCATCTATTATCAACTTGACATATGTTATGAATTTGGTGAAATCCATCTTAGCTTTTAAGGCTTCATCCAGAGTGGCATTAAACCTTTCCATATCTAATTCATTTTTTTCATTAATAAATGCCTCTTTCTTAGGCAATAGGAGATCAAAATCTAATCTCCATTGATCCAAATTCTTTATTACACCATCTTCACTTTTGATTAGGGGAATAAACCTGTTGAAATCTGGGCTGAACATAACTGTCTTGGCCTCAATCTAATTTGCTTTTCCTTTGAATAATGGAAAAATGACCTTAATCTAATTAATCTCTTCACCCACTTGTAAGACAATCTCTGGAATATCTACTCTTAGAGATTGTACAACTGCCAATCTCTTAAAAAGTGGTGCCCTTACTGACCAAGTTGTATGATAAACACTTAAAACTGTAAAAAAATTATTCACCTCTACCTGCAACTTAGGTAATTTATTGTAAGCAGTAAAAACTATATCTCCCTTATTCTTTAATACATTAATCCTATACTGCAAGATATTCAATAGGGTTTTTAAGACAGCCTCATTCTTTTCTAATTTCATCTTCTCAACGTTTGCATCAGCCTCCTCTTCATCTACATCTTTATTCTCTGGCAATGCGGGTTGCTCTGGTGGTGCAGGGGTAACTATAGGCATATTCAATATTTGTTGAGTTAAGTCTTCTAAACATTTTTCTAATGCCTTCTCTTTCATTATGTGCACATCCCTATCTTTCAAAAAGTGCACTGTAATCATTTAAAAGGGTACTATATCTCTCTGATAGCTGCTTAGTTTTATCCTCATTTCGCCTTGCAAAATGAGTGAGCACTTGAGATATTTCTAGGTCTCCTATGTTTTGGATTGACCACACAACCTTATCACCATCCATATGTTCTTTAACATTCAAAATTGAGGGTTTTTCTTATCTTTGGGATATAGGCTCCATATAGCCAATGCTTGACTTTTTGGGCTATACCCAAACCCCTTAATGATTTCCCCCACTTGTGTCTTTAAAGACAATGTTATGTCATCCTGCCTCCTTATCTGATCAATGATGAAGGCTAAAGCTAAGTCCCTCCCAGGTACAAGTAACATGTTGCTAGCTTTAATTGATTGTGTAGCTTCCTCTAGGGTAATGGTCTCGGATTCAGGGTCATAGTCTCTCAGTGCTTGGACAACCTCATCAGGAACTTGTCCTTCTTCTGTAATCTAGACATTTGATGCAACCTGCTATTGCTTATGCCATAATAATAAGTTCTTGAATTCATTTGACTTGATAAAATCATCACCCTTCAAGAATGCATCTTGTTCCAACATCCATTCATCCTGGCAAAGGGCCAAATGCAATTCTATATTTTATGCCACCACCTTTTGCTTTCTCTTCTCTTCTCTTATTTTCTTCCTCAACTAGTGGTCATAGACCCTTGTTCCAGAGAAGAGGGCTCCCATTCTGTCCTTTTTCTTCTCCATAGTTCTCACTTGGGAAGGCTCTCCAACTAGAAACTTTTTCTTTTTTGATGGAGGCTCATTTGTATCTTGAGAACTATGCAACTTAGTTAAGTCAACAATTACATTTTCACTAGCCCCTTGTTCTTCAATTAATGGTTGCTCCATAGTAGGGATGCTATGCACTGAGAAGCCACCATCACTATCTTTATCATAGTCTAACTTAGAGTGCTTCTCTTTTCCTCTCTCCTTCTCATCAATTTGGTCTTCAAGAGAGTTCACGAATGCATTAAAATTGGCCATCATCTACTCCAATCTTTGGAGATAGGGCAATGTGGGGAAGAAGCCTTCAAAAGTCATTCCCTTTCTCTTCAATTGTTTTTCCATTAAAAAAAACTCATTGAGTTGTTGGGCTCTTTTATCTACTTCATCATCCTCTAAAATATTTCTTATAACATCCTCTTTAGGACATTCCTCATGCCTATTGCTGATTGGATTGGTAGGAGTATAATACTTCCTAGCCAAGACAATAAAATCCTCTGTGTTAACATATCTATACATAGTAGCATTCATCTTAAACTGCCCTAACCAATCATTTACCTGACTGAATGCATTCTTTCCAACTATGAAATTATATACTATGAAGTGCCTTGGGGGGAAATTTCACTTCCTATTGGGGGCCAAGTGCTCTTTATCAATCAGCATGAGCTGCCAAATGAACTCTAAAAATGCAATTATGGGTGAAACAAAAAATGGTAGAATATGGTGTGGTTGGGGGCACCCATAGACTCTGATCAAAGTATAGGTCTTCTCATAATAAAAATCTCCCCAGTTGTGACCTTTGGTCCATTTATCAACAAATTATTGAGGTCTTATTAACTTTAGAGCCTTTGTTGGCAACTTAGAGAGATTCAAACCTAAACTAAGGAGAATAGGCTACACCATCCAATTTTAGAATACACAAAAATCACAATCCGTGGAAGTATAACTCCAAGACCTTATCCAAAATTGTACTGGATTTGGATGTCTGTTCCACATCATTTGTGGCCTAAGGCCCTAGAGGTTCATGATATCATAGTTGAAAAATAAAATAAGATGCATTAAAAGGGAATAATGCAAAAACCTTGATGTAGAGTTGGGCTCGTAATTTTTCAATGCCTCTAATCCCTCATGCATTTTGTTGATGATATAACCAATGTAATCATACCCATTGGTCACATGAGGACTTTGTGTATCTAACACCATCATTAGGATATCAGAAGTGATCCTGTTTGCCCCACCATCAACCCCTAAGACTCTGCACAATCCATATGGAATTTACTTCACGTAGAAACAAAGGTCTTTATAATAATATGGGGTTGGCCCAGCCACTACTGCAATGTAGTTCCTATTTCCTCGAGGGGCATGATTTTGAATTTCTTTGGACACCAAGACAAACTCTCTAATGTATCTATTAGCTTGATCCTATAGGTCAATTTCTGTATCCATATGAATTTGAATGGAGAAGGCATTCATGAAAGAATTTCTATCTAGTGTAACCAAAGGTGAACCATCAACCTTCCTAATTTTTTTAGACAGGGGGTCATATCTATGGGCCAACACAATTAACAAGTCTACATCTAGGAAGACATATGGAATAATCAAGCTAGCTAACCCTGAAGTCTAAGGGTTTCAAATGAGGACCGAGCTATCAGAATTTTTGTAAAAATATCAAAATAAACACATTCTGGTGACACCATGAGTCCTAGAATATCTAAAAAATGCAAGATCATCAACAAAGCATTGGTCACTAACCTTCTTATTCTATGACAACCCAGGCAACAAGGTAAGGAATTCATCTGAAAAACTCTCCTTGGTTTTCTCCTTGGCACCCCTACTGGTAGAAGCTCTGCTAGTTGTTGATTGACTCATCTTTACTGAAAATTCAAATCCCTCTAAAAATTTTAAACTCACTAAACCTTGAATATGCTCTGGAACTCACAAGAATTCTCATAATTCTATCACCTTTTCTCTTCAAAATGCTTTGTAATTTAGAATGAGTGATAGCTAACTATATTTATTCTGAATAATTGAATGCAGTGGCCCGCTTGAGACTCAAAATCTAGAAATCATGTCACTTTCACCATTACTTGGCATGCTCTGAACTCAATTCACTAGCCATAAGCTGAGAAAGTGACAGGTGATCAGGATTTGATTTTCTGGTGACCTAGCGACTGCATTTCTTCATAATCAATGAAAGATTTGGTGCTTTTTCAATATTTTCAAAGATCTAGTGACTAAAGGGAAAGCCTTAGTCATTGAATGATTTCATTTTATCTCGAGGCCTAGTGACTATAGTCAAAAATCTCAGTCACTAAATGATTTAACCTTTAATGAATTTATCTCAAGATTGAGCGACCTTTTAATATTTCAATTTTTTCATTCAGAGACTTGGTGACTATAGTCAATCTCTCAGTCACTGCAATATTTATCTCTTATTAATTTCATCTCAAGATCTAGCAACAACCATCTTTCCTAAGTCTCATTAACCTCTCATTTTTCATCGGGAGACCTAGAGACTACAGTGAATCTCCTAATTGCTGAAGCCTATTGACTTTTCAAACCTTTTCTGGAGACTACCCGACTTGCCCATCTGGAGATTTAGTGACTGAAGGTAGAAATTTTTTGATTTATTTCTTTTGGAGATTCAGTGACTATAGTCTAGTCTATTCATTTCTTACTACTTTACTTATCTCGTCGACCAATCAGGGAAGGACAAGTCACAAAATTTGGCAACTAGATCCTCACATTTTTCAATTTTTTGTCCTCAGTCAGCACTTAACCCTTAACCATTTGGTGATTACGTGAATAAATACATCTTCTAGTTGCCAAGTAACTTACTTAATCTGAGTTCAATCTAGAGATTGGGTGACAAAGTAAATCTCAAGGTCGCTGAAACCTTTTCTAAATCATGGTTTGATTAGGAGACCACACAACTACTGCCTAATCTAGATTGCATCAATGAATAAAATTTGTTCTCTGCTAACCTTTTCCTTAACTCACCATCGTCTAGCAACCACGTGATTGAAGACATCTTCCAGTCGCTAGACATTTTCTTTAACTTAGGTTAAATTTGGAGACTGTGCGAAAACCACTATTCTCCAAGTCGCTAGAAGATCTTCTTAACCTCAGTTAAATAATGGGATTAAATGCCAATCATTGATCAATCTCTCATCCTACGGTCCTTGCTAAGTCTCTATACATTTCATGACTTAATCGCTGTATCATGAGACTTAGAGATAATCGTATCACTGAATGCTTGAAACATAACTTCCAGAATTAGGAGAACACACGACCATTGAAATCACTGGGTTGCTGAATAAAATGATTAACCAATTGAGAACTTGGAGACTTGGTGACCAAAGGAAAATAGACTACCACCTTTCATTTGGAGACTCAGCAACCAAAGAGGAGTCTCATAATCGGTGAATATAATATTACTTCATTATTTTTTTCAGAGATCACTCGACTGAAGGTATTTTGATCTGGAGACTAGGCGACTATAGTTGCTTTGAAAATATTTATCAGTGTAGTTGCTAGATCTCACAATTTACATTTGGAGACTTGGCGACTAAAGGCAATTGTTGAGTCATTTGAAGAAGGGGAATATTCTCTTATCTTAAGGAGACTACGCGACAAAAGGTTTTGGGTAATTGCTAGACCAAAAGGGATATTCTAAAACTATCATGAGACTAAATGACTAGCCAAAGATATAAAAGCACACATGCCTAAAGGGCCTGTTAAGTGATTTGAAAAAGTAACAACCAAATAGAGTTGGATGAGCATTTTTAGGGCTTTTTGGATTTTCAAAGGCATTTAGACCTAGCACTTAGGGTTTTTCACATTTCTAAACAATTTTTTTGAGCTTTGGGATGGAAAAAATGGAGGAGACCAATTCATGAAACATAGAGAAGACCTCAAAAATAAAAATTTCAAAGGGACAACTTTAAAAAGCAGAGAATACAACCAACACTTTCTTCACCTAAACTTCCTCTTAACAATCCTGAACTACTCGATTGGGACCAAGAAGTTTCACCACCTGCCTTAGACATCTGTGATTCAGACGAGGTACTTCTAGAACTTTTCAGACTAATAAATCTCCAAGAAAATGAATATTAGATTTACTATAGTAAGAAAGCCTACTTCGGTAGCCAAGTCAACTCTCTTAGTCACAAAAATGAAGAAAAAGAAAATTAAAAAAATGATAAAACATCCTTGGGTGAAAACCTTTCTAAGGCACCTTTGGATGGATAAAAAGATAAAATAAAGGACATGTCCTCTAGTGAAAACCTTTTTGAGGCACTAGAGGAGGGGGAAGTTGACTTTCCTTTCATGTCATTACCATCAGAAAAATATTCTATCATCATAGAAGATACTATTGCAGTTAATCTAGGAGCTGAAGTAGATCCAAAGGTCACCTACATTGCAGCCTCTATGGATGAGACAAAAAAATAGTCCATGACTACATTCCTAAAGAAATCCCACATCAATTTTTTATGGACTTATAAAGATATGCCTAGGCTTGACAATGAGCTAGTTGTACACCATCTTGTTGTAGACCCAAAAATCAAACCTGTCAAGAAAAAATTATGCAATATGCATCCACAAGTGGCCCTCCTTGTTAAAGAAGAATTCATCACACCCATTGATTATCCTAAATGGGTCTCCAATATTGTACCAGTCAGTAAACCTTATGGAGGTATCTATATTTGTACTGATTTTAGAGATCTTAATCTTGCTTGTCCTAAGGATGATTTTCCACTACCCAACATTGACATCATAGTAGATTTGACTATTGGGCATGAGATGCTAACCCTCATGGATGGCTTTTCTGGATACAATCAGATTCATATTATCACTGAGGATCAGTACAAAACTACATTCTCTACACCCTGGGGTAGGTTCTATTACCAGGTTGTACCCTTTGGTCTTAAAAATGTAGGCACCACCTACCAAAGAGCCATGA
Source organism: Chamaecyparis obtusa (assembly GCA_027943335.1). Classification (NCBI taxonomy): domain Eukaryota; kingdom Viridiplantae; phylum Streptophyta; class Pinopsida; order Cupressales; family Cupressaceae; genus Chamaecyparis; species Chamaecyparis obtusa. Next base: position 1,591,397 of record BSBK01002565.1, on the reverse strand, counting down.
TGACCATCTTTCATGACCTCCTTCATGTGATCATGAAAGATTATGTGGATGATATCCTAGGAAAATCCAAGATACAAGAATCACACATTTCTATTCTTACCACAATCTTTGACATATTGGATAAGTATAATGTTCTATTGAATCCCAAGAAATGTGTCTTTGGTGTGCAATCTAGCAAGCTCTTAGGATACATTGTCTCTTGTAGAGGAATATAAGTGGATCCTAAGAAGGTGAAATCCATTTTGGATATGCCACCTCCCAAAAATGTTAAACAATTACAGAGCCTTTAAGGGAGACTTCAATCCATCTGAAGATTTTTATCACAACTTGCATACAAGGTACATCCTTTCTCTCACCTACTCAGAAAGGATATCAAATTCATTTGGGACAACTTGTGTCAAAAGGCTTTTGAGAAACTCAAGAGATATCTAGCTAATCAACTGGTGTTGATCCCACCTATTCTAGGAAGGCCTTTAATTATGTATATCTCAGCAACTATTGTAGTACTAGGTACTCTCCTAGCACAACTAGATGATAATGGAAAAGAGTGTGGCATATACTATCTTATCAGGACATTAGTGGGTTATGAGCTCAACTATACAGCTACTGAGAGAGCTTTCTTGGCTGTAGTCTTTTACACACAGAAGCTACATCATTACATGCTCAATCATAATGTGTAGTTGATAGAAAAGATTGGACAACTTAAGTATTTTTTTTATCTAAAGCTGATCTAACAAGCCACACGATGAAATGGGTCATGATCCTTAGCGAATTTGATATCATGTATATAGAACACAAAGCCATCAAAGGAAAAGCAATAGCATATCAACTTGAAAAAGCTCCTATTCTTGGAGACCATCCTATTGTCACTGACTTTCTTGATGAAACTATCATGACTGTCACTTCCAACATTCAGTGGAAGCTTTATTTTCATGGATCTTTCACTCAAAAAGGATCGAGAGCAGGACTTCTGTTTGTGATACCTCAAGGGATTTTATCCCTAAATCTTATAAACTAACATTTTCATGCACAAACAACATTTTTGAATATGATGCCTTGGTCACAGGGCTTTGCCAAGCTGTAAAATGGAGGATTACAAGTTTGCTTGTTTTTGGCGACTCTTAGTTGGTTATCAAACAAGTAAACGATGAGTATCAGACAAAAGATGACAAGTTGTTTCCTTACCATCACACGGTTGAAGATATTAAAAAATATTTGACAAATATCCTTTTTCAATAGATCCTAAGAGAAAAAAATAAAGCAACAAATGCCATGGCTACTATTGCTTCACTAATATCCATGTGAGAGACAAGCACGCAATGTGAATTTCTTGTCAAGAATCTTACGGTCCTTGCCTATGACCAGTTGGATTCTAAGATGGTGTGTGAACTTTTTGGTCTTGAATCACCTTGGTATCAGAAGATCCTTGCCTATCTTCATGACAAAACCATTCCCCTTACCCTTATGCCTAACCAAAAAAAAACTTTTGTTTTCCATACTTCCCATTATACAATCCTTGGAGACACCTTATTTTGCAAATAATTTGATGGAACTCTTCTTCGATGTCTAAATTTGGAGGAAGAACACACAACCTTGGAAGATGTGCATCAAGGAATCTTTGGAGCCCATTCTAGTGGCCTCACTTTAGCAAAGAAATTGCTTCATACTGGTACTACTGGTCGTTAATGGAATAAGATGCTTATTAATATGTGAAGAAATGTGTTCCTTGTCAGCAACATGGAAACTTGATACATGCTCCCACTCAATCCCTCTAACCTACCATTACACCTTGGCCTTTTTCCCGCTGGGGTTTTGATCTTGTGGGTGAGATATTCCCAAACTCTACTGGTGGCCACAAGTATATCCTTGCAACTACCGAATACTTTACCAAATGGGTGGAAGCCGCTCCTCTCACCTACACAACATATAAGAAAATTTCCAAATTTATCTTGAATTATATTATCTATCACTATGACATCCCAAAAGATCTCCATACTGATAATGGAAAACCCTTCAAAAATTAGGATATTTTTTACCTTTGCAAGAAATTTGGCACTACCCAACACTGCTCATCCAATTATTTCTCATAGGGCAAGGCTCAAGTTGAGGCTATAAATAAAACTATCTAAAAAATCCTCAAAAAGACTATCGATGATGTTGGTCGTGATTGGAACCTGCAACTCAATCCTACCCTCTAGGCCTACCTCACTTCCATTCATACTCCCACTTCTGCCACTCCATTCTCCCTTATCTATGGTTCTAAGGTTGTCTTACCCATTGAAATTAAGCTCCCTTCCCTCAGGATTTCCCTCAAGAACCTGATGTTCAAAGAAGAATATAGGGTTACTGGCTTGTAAGAGTTGCAACTCCTTGATGAGAGACACCTCAATGCCCTTAACCACCTCCACTTGTATCAAAATTACATGTGCTTACAATTCCACAAGAATATCAAAACTCGTGACTTTGACATTGGTGATTTGGTCTTGCAGCATAACATGAAGAATCTTTAGAGCCATGAAAAGAAAGGGAATTTTGAACCTAATTGGCTAGGTCCCTTTGTTAAAACTACTAAATTCAGTTTTGGGGCATATTAGATTGCCATACCTGAGGGAGATGCAATCCTTGATCCTGTTAATATTGTCCATCTAAAGAATTTTTATGCATTGATCAACATCCAATTCCTGTACAATGTCCATTCAGCAAAAAATTCCTAAAAATTAGAAAATTTCTTGAAGAAATCTCTAAAAATTAGAAAAAGTCTTGAAGAACTCCCTAAAAATTAGAAAAAGTCTTGAAGAAATCTCTAAAAATAAAAAAATGTCTTGAAGAAATGCCTAAAAATTAGAAAAAAGTCCTGAAGAAATCTCTAAAAATTAGAAAAAGTCTTGAATAAATCCCTAAAAACCAAAAAAAAGTCTTGAAAAAATCCTAAAAATAAAAAAAGCAGAAAATCCTAAATAGCATAAAATGTTCCTAAAAAAATCATTGTTTGGTGAAAACCTGGTAAATAGGCACCTTGCAAAAAGAAAAAGAGAAATAAGATTGTCCAATAGTGAAAACTTGGCAAACAAGCACTTTGGGCAAGTATTATGTTAAAAACCTAATTAAGGTACCATGGTAGCAGATTTGGATCCATTGTCTCCCCTCACCCACTATACATATTCATCCCCATCTTCATCCTAATTTTTTATCATCACTTCTTGCATTTCCATAAAGCTCCAAGTGCAATTCCAGCAAGTTGAGCTTAACCTAATCACATTGAGGTTTTCCCAGACACAGTGATCACAAACAAGTTCTTCTCAAAAATAAACATTGAAATGAAATCTCTGAGTTGATGTTCCTTTCACATCGATTTCTAGCAAATATCTATCTCAGTCAATCAATCTTTTCCCTGTAGGATGCACCCTTCCTCAGTCAGCTAAAATCAAACTCATCAAATCTTCTCTTGTTCATGGCAAGAACTGTAGACTGAATGACCACTTTCTCAAGAGGTCTCCTTTGTTGATCTTATCTCTTTGTGTATCTCTAATACATAACTCTATATAATTTTGAAACTCTAATACATAACTCTATGGACCCAAAAGATGTATCTGACAACATCAAACACTAAGGTGCTAAGGATTATTTTCCTTCTTCACTTCGAGCTTTAAGCTTAGGCGGGTGTACCTGATAGATTCAATTCTATAAAGAATCACAATAGTTATCTGTGTGCTTGACACATACATGAACATCTAATTCTTTTATCATACATTTTAAGATAAATTATTATTTAATTTTATTGATGGTGATGAATGTGAATCAAGTAGACCAGTACCAAATCCTAGGGCAAAGAGTCAAAGAGTATACATCTATAAAAATCCCTCAAATCAAATATATCAGAAACCTAGATGAGATGCCTTACAAATAATCCTCTCACTAACACATATAGTCATCAAATTCTTGCATAAACCATGAATTCCCTAAGATATCCCTTAAGATTTACCCTTCCCTTGAAAGAAACTTAAGATTAACATCACTATCTACCTTGTAAATGATGTACTAAAAATGCCTTACAAATTCAATACATAAAAAAATCAAGATCCATAGAAAAAGACAAAAAAATATGCAAAGGAGTCTCAATATATTTTCACTAATATTTCTATGTATTAGTACATTCAAAATACATAAATTCTTAGAATAAAACACAAGATCAAAACTTTCTTTACAAAATGTATTTCACCACCCACCACCCTTTTACAATACAAAAACTTGCTATATATATCATCACTAGCCATCTTGGAATCCTCATGAAAAGGATGCAACAAGCTTCGGATGGCTAGGATAGTGACAGATACAAGAGGACAAAAAAATTTACATCATTAACATAAAAGGAAAGAAAAGCCAGAATATATGTTTCTATTCATTGTGAATCTTCACAGGTGGCACCTTTGTCTGCAGATGTTCAAGGTAACTACTAAAAGTTGTTACATAAATAATGACCTCCTACTGGCTAACTTACATTATTCTCTTTCTAATAATTACCCTCCTTGTACTCAAGGATCGGGTTCCATGTGTGACTCAATCTTCTTCCATTGCTTCCAAATAAATGGTTGATGGATTCTTCTTCTTGGGCTTCATACTCATGTCCCATGATGCAACTTCCTCCATAGTTGGCCAAGAGTAAGCTTTCAAACTTTGTAGTTGCTTCACCTTCCTGACCCACCTGGAATCTATTATGGCTTTGGTATCATTGGAAAACATGGTGCAATCATTTTCCACTTTGAACATGTCATCCAGAATATTATTGAACCTGTCCATGTCCAAAGTGCCATCATCATTCAAAAAGGAATCCTCCCTCATCATCAATTGATCCATGTCTACTTTCCATTCCTCAACACCTTTAATGTTACCATCTTCTTTATTAATTGGGGGTATGTAATTGCTAAAGTCTAGGCCGAACATATCCAATTTAGCTCTGATCTTATTTGGCTTACCCTTAAAGAAGGACCAAGTTGTACCAATGAGCTCTATCTTTTCTCTGACCTCCCCAACTGATTCTGGGATATCAGGCCTATGTGGTTGTAGCATCTCAAGCTTCTCAAAAAGTGCCCCTTTGCTAGACCATACGCTGAATAGTGGCTCCAAAGTAGCCATAACATCTTTCACATTTTTATTGGTCTTTTGCAACATAATAAATAAATTATGGACTGGGTCTATTTTTCCTTTTATCATCTCAAATCTATGTTACAGAATGTTAGAAATGGCATTTAGGGCCACTTCCTGCTTATCCTTATCTAATTTATCCACTACCATATTAGGATTCTCTGCTATTGGAGGTACAGGAGCTTCAATTTTAAGGACAGGAGGGGGAGCAACCTTGGAGGCCTCTTCAAGTTTTATCTTCATCCCCTAAAGTTCATCTTCTAGCATCTTAATCTTCATTATCCCCTTTTCTCTATCCTTGGCTAGGACACTTGCCTCATCAAAAAGCCTCCCATATCTATTTGACAGTTGTGTAGTTTTTACCTTATTTAAATAATAAAAATGTGTGATAGCCTTGGAGACATCAAGGTCACTTGTGTTTTGCACAGTCGAAATGATTTTTTTTTCCATCCATCTTCTCCTTAATACTGACAAGAGAAGGCTTCTAGGTCCTTGGGGAAATATATCACATTACCAAATTCTGGGACCTAGGGTCATAATTTCACCCTCTTATCATTTCTCCAATTTGGGCTTCATGCAAAAAGCCACCCTGTGTTTATTTCCATATTTGGTCAATAATAATGAATGCAGAAGTTAGATCCCACCAAGGAACTAACATCATTCCACTTGATTTGACCAATTTCCTAGCCTCCTTAACAAATATACTCTCTAAAGTAGGATCATATAAGTTTATGGCTTGTAGGACCTTTCTGGTTGGATCGGTGCCCTCAGTGACTTGACTGGAAATTTCTTGCTGCTTCCTCCATATCAAGAGGTTTTTGAATTCATCACTCTTGATGAAATCATCATCACTTATCAGCTCTTTTTTTTAAAATTTCTCTTTCATCTCTATACAACAACATGGGAAACTAAACCTCCTCTTGTGTGTCCACTTTCTTCCAATCTCTAATGTTCTTCCTTAGGTGATGGTAATAAGACCTATCTCCTGGAACCAAGGCACCAACCTTGTCACTCTTTTTCCTTGAATCTTTTTTTTCTTGATGACTCCCCTATCTCAAGTCTCTATTTCTTTTGAGGAGGCTCATGTGTGTCCTTTATCCCTAGAACATCAATTTCTTTTCCTTGGGTAGGAAGCTCATATACATTTTGAGGGGAATTTTCTTGCTCATATAACCCTTCACTATCATCATCATACTCTAAGGATGAGTATTCCTTTCTAGCTTGTAGATTTGCATCCAATTGGGAATCTAGCTGATTATAAAAGATGTCAAACATCTCAATCATATTTTTTATTTTGGCAATATAAGGGAGGCATGGGAAGAATCCTCCAAAGGCAATCCCTGCCTTTTTCATTTGCACCTCCAAATCTAGCAAATCATTGATTTTTCTCAATATTTTCTCAATTTCCTTCTCATCAAGGATGTTCCTTGTGATATCTTCCTCATCACACCCTTCATGCTCCTTGATGACACCAATACTAGGAATGAGTATCTTCTTTGCATTCTTTATGAAATCCTCTAGGTCGACATATCTATATGTCGTCGAACTCATTTTGAAATGGTTTAACCACAAACTGAGTTGTGGCAGTGCTCTCTTTCCAACTATAAATTTTATCAACTTAAACTATTGGGGAGTGAATGTTCCTTTCCTGTGTGGAGACAGGTGCTTCTTATCAATCCATACCAATTTCCAGATGAATTCAATCATGGAAATCCTTGATGGTTCATATTTAGGAAGAATATGTGGGGGGTGTGGGCATCCATAAACCTTGATTAATGTGAAGGTTTGACCCAAATAGAAATCTTCCCAATTGTGATCAATTGGCCACTTATCAACATATTATCTAGGCCTTAGAAGCCTAAGAACTTTGATTGGGGGCATTGTGATGTTTTTTCCCATCATGTTCAGAATTGGATTGACTATCCAATTCTAGAAACCACAAAACTCATTCTCATTTGATGTATAATTCCAAACCCTCAGCGAGAGTTGCACTGGGTTTGGGTCACCATGAGACATCTTCCTTGGTCTTAGCATACCTATATCCATGTAATCAATGTTATAAAATAGAATCAAATGAATTAGTAGGGAGTAGTGCATGAACTTGGGTGGTTTACTATTCTCTTTGATTGTTACAAAACCCTCATGCATCCTATCGATTACATATTGGATGTAATCATGGTCTATGTTCACATGGAAATTTTTTAAGTCTAGGATGATCATTAGCAAGTCAGCAGGCATTCTCTCTACATCTCCATCAATTCATAGAACTTGAAACAACCCGTATGCAAGGTAATTCATGTAGATGTGGAAAGATTTGGATTCTTATGGAGCCTTCATATGGCTTTGAAAAGGGGAAACATATTTCCTAGTCTTGGGCATGTGGTGGAAAATTTAGGACTTTACAAGCTCTATCTGATTGACATATTTCTCCTTCTCCTTTCTCAAGTCAATCTCTGTTGAGGAAGAGGTAAACATGTTTGAAAGATTTCATAAATGACCCTCTATCTAGTGTGACTAAGGCGGACTTGTCACTTCTCCTAATAGATTTGGAAATTGGGTCATAGTTTCTGGCAAATTCAATAAGAAGGTCGACATCAAGGAAGATATCAGGGACTACAAGCTTTCCCATACCCAATTTCTGGGCATTCCACACTGGAATTTGCTTATTTTGGTTACTATAGAAATAATTGAAAAGATGAAAACTGGAAGCAGAACGAGTAAGAGGGTCCCTACAATTAGCCATAGACTCAGTGAAGGTCTCATCACTAACCTTATTATTTTTCATGGATCCTGGAAGCAAGGTGATGAATTCCTTAGAGTAATTGGGCTTCCCTTTATATTCCTCTCCTTGTTCCCTTACTCCTTCACTGTATGAAGCAAAGGCTAGATTCTGGCTGACTCATCTTCGCAACTCTAAACAATGTTTGGCCCTGCAAATTGGCTCTTCAAAATCATAAATTACAACAACTCTTCTTCTCAATTGCTTTCTAAAAATTTGATATGTGCAAAGAAGGAAAGTCTTGTCTTTATATATTTTATCAATGAGTGTATATAATTGGCCAAAATCACAACAAATCTATCCTTAGTCACCTTAGCATTCACTCTGCGTGAAACCAAATTCAAATCTAGGCTACTCGTAAGGTGTGAGGTTGACATGTTGCATTCAATTTTCAGAAAGAAAATAAAAAGCCATGATTACTATTTTATGCCATAAAATCCCTAAAAAACTATCAAATACCCTCAACTAAAATTTGATTTTCCATCTCATTACTTTTTCCATCTCAGAAAGTACTTTCCACATCAGAAACACATTTTCTTTTATTGCCTATGAGATCCTAACCATTCATCATCTGGAGATCACGCAGAAATGTCAATCTCATAATCTCTTATCACCTCGCCTAACTTGAGTTTTATCTCAAGAATAAGCAACTGAGATAAATCTCACAATCTCACAACCCGTTTTCTTAACCACAGTTCTATTTGGAGAATGATATATAAGCCTTTATCTCCAAGTCACTAGATACTTTTCTTAACCTTGGCAAGTTCTTGAGATTAAATGCCAACCCTCGATCTTTCTTATTATCTACAGTCATCGCCCAATCTCCAAATGAAATAAGACTTCACTATGACCTTATGAGATTCAGACATAACCTGCTTCTTTGAATTGCCGAATGCTTCACTTAACCCAATATTTGTCTTCAGATTCAGTGGCAGTCGTAGATCTTGATCTTGATCTTTATCTATGGTGAACTCTTAATCGCTGAATGTTTTACACCGAGATCATGAAATTGTGAGATTAGGAGATAACTTCATATTGCTAAGCCTTTAAACCTTGTCACCAGATCTACAGATCCTTTAAGCCTTAACTGTCATCTTAAGAGACTAAAAGATAACTCTTGTGCCAGATCGTCCAAAGTTAATACATCACCGCCAAGTATTTAGAGATTTGGAGAAAGCCTTTATTGCCAAGTCGCTGAATAAAACAACTAACTACCCATCTCTTGGAGATAAAGAGTTAAATAATAAGACTTGTTAAGATTTTTAACCTTGTCGCTAAATCTCCAAATCACTCAAGACTTATCATTTTCAATCTGAGATTAAGAGACACAAAGGGAAAAGATGATAACCACGTGTAAATTATAGATTTAAGTGCCCAAAAAAAGGTAACTGTAAAACATAAGATCTAGGGAATGACTAAGAAGACCTTGAGAATAAAACCTTGCCTAAGGAAAACAAGACCTAGGATAAAGAATAATAGACATATTTGGCACATGACTATTTTGAGACCCATGCCACTTAGAAAATTCTTTGTAGGAACATAAAATAAAGGAGACACAAGCACAACTCATATGTCATAAAAAATAATAATGACATCTTTCAAAAAACCTAGACAACACCCCAACAATGGCTCTATCTGAGGATGCTTGAAAGAAAATTCAAATTCATGAATCTCTATGTGGCATACCAAAAAACACTAACCTACCATAGAAATAAAACATGTGACAAAAGAAAACACACCTACACATATGTTACAGAACTAATATGCATGGAAAATTTTGAAACTTAATTGAAGAAAAACTTTAGAAATTGTCCATGCACTGGCAATTCTTGTTCTTCATCATCCATATTTTTCAAAAAATAAGAATCATTTCCATGAATTTGATGAATAACATAAGGGCCCAACCATAATGATTCATATTTTTTATGTTTTCCCTTATCTTCAGTCCTAACATTCCATTGAAGGACTAGGTCACTAGGCTAGAACTTCCTAATGCTAGCTCTTTTGTCAAAAAGATATTTCATTTTTTGCTATAATTTGACATTTTCTTTTTGACTCTCTCTTATTACCTCATCCAATTCAACCAATTGGACCATCATATCTTGCAAAGGTTCATAAACTTCTATACCTTCATCTTGTATGAACTAATAGATAGGCATTTAATTATTAACTGGCAGTCTAGACTGCACACCATATACCAATTCAAATGGAGATTTACCTATGGTCCTCTTTACTATAATTTTGTCTGCCCACAATGCAAGTTTCAACTTTGCATGCCAATTTCTCTTATTCTTTTCTAATGTTTTCTTAAAAATCTGCAAAATGCTCCTGTTGTTTGATTTTGCTTGTCCATTGTCTTGTGGGTGGTATGGTGATGAATATAACAAAATAATACCCATTTCTAAACAGAAATCAACAAATTCTTTGACCTGAAGCACATGGCATTGTCCATTACTAGTTTGATAGGAACACCAAACCTAGTTACCACATTATTCATCAAAAACTCTATTGCCAGTGCGCTTGTGGCCCTCTTCTTTGGGATTACCTCAATCCATTTAGTAAAGTAATCTGTAGCAACCAGTATCCAACTATGTCTCCCACTAGATTTTTTTGCAAATTCTCCAATGAAGTCAATACCCCACATGGCAAAAGGAGCTTCTGCAACCATAGGGTTTAACAATAATGCTCCTGATAATTTTAATTTATTTGAGAATCTTTGGCATGGTTCAAATTTTATGACAAATGAATAGGTATCCTTGAATAAACTAGGCTAATAATAACTAACCCTCAAAATTTTGTGAGCTATTTCCCTAGTTGACTAATGCCCTCCACATAGTCCAAAGTGCATTTCCTTTAATACTTTCTCAGACTGTCCTTTGTCCAGACACATGAGCAATATTCCATCCTTGTCCTTCTAGTACAAGTCACCATGAAGAAACACACACACTTTTGAGCCTGTAATCTGAGGCTCCTTTTCTAATTATCATTTAGGCCCTTTGGGAAACTAGCATTTTTGAGAAAATGCACTATATTTGAATACCATGGCTGCATCTCAATGCTTGTAACCATTTTTTCATCAATGGTAGTATTATTCACCTAGACAAAATCCAAATTTTCTTTTGTCATCAATTTTGCCAGCCCCAAGCCTCTAACCAACTTGGTAATATGAAGCTCTAAATCAAACCCCTGGATTCTATTAATCCACTTACTTCTTTTCCCTGTAACTTCACTCTGGACTAAAATGTCCTTTATTGTAGCATGAGGAACATATGCATTAACCTTTGCATAGACCAAATAAGGCATGAATGTCTTAACTTCTTTTACCAATGCATAAGCCTATTTTTCCATTAGCTCATAATTCAATTAAGTTGACTAAAGTGACTTGCTAAAAAATGCAATGGGGTGCTCAAATCCTTCCCCATCCTTTTGCAATAGGATTGCTGCAATAGTATGAAAAGATGCAAAAGAAAACAAGGAGAAAGGGTTGGAATAATTAGGAGAAATTAAAATAGGGGCCTCCTGAATTGTTTGTTTAATTTTCTCAAAGGCCTTGTGTGCTTCCTGATTCCAATAAAATCTTACATCATTTTTCAAAAGCTTGACTATGGGCTTGACCATTTCTGCAAAGTTAGCAATAAATCTTCTAACAAAATTAATTTGTCCAAGGAAAGATTGTAAACCTTTAAATTTCTTGCGAGTAGAGACCTTTTGAATTGTTTCAACTCTTTTAGGATCAATCCTTACTCCCTCCTTAGACACTATATGTCCTAATAGATTTCCTTTAGTAACAAAAAATTGGCATTTCTTGGGATTCAATGATATGCCAAACTCTAATGCTTTGACTAGGACCTTCTCCAAGTGACTGCAATGGTCATCATCTTTCTTTGAATAGGCAGTCAAATCATCTTGATATACCACCATGAGAACATTGATAAGATCCTTGAAAGCCACTTCCATTTCCCTTTGAAATGTTGCTCCAACATTTTTTAAACCAAAAGGCATACAAACATACACATAAGTTCCCCAAGGAATAGTAAATATTATTTTAATCCTTAACTAGCACTTGATTATACCATGAGAAACCATCCATCATGGATAACAACTCACAACTAGTCACCCTATGGAGCATAGTCTCCATGTTGGGCAATCCATAATTATCCTTCAATGAAGCAACATTCAAATTTCTGAAATTAACACACAATCTTATGTCCCCATTCTTTTTTTTGATTGGTACCAAGTTAGAAACCCAAGATGAATGTCTTATTGACTCAATTATTCTTGCATCCCTTAACTTTCTCAACTCCATTTGCATTTTAGTAGCTAGTAAGGGATTTATAGGCCTTTATTTTTGCCTAAATGGTTTGGTATCTTCTTTCAAAGGGATCTCATGCTGAGATAAATCATTCCTATAAGCCTTAAGGTCATCATAAGACCAAGAAAATACATGTTTATACTTATTCAAAAATCTTATCAAATTAGTTCTCACATCCCTACTTAACTTCTTTCCAATGTACACCAATTGTGGGGATGTCCCTGATCCTAAATTATTTTCTTCCAAGTCCTCTACCTTAGCATTGGATTTTTGTGACATGTAATTATCATTTATTATAAACATGCCTTCTAGCTCAACTAATCCTTTAGGAATATAATTAGAAGCTTACTGAACAATTTCATTTCCAAGGATGCAATCCTTTCCATTAACAACCTCTGTCAAGGCATCACAATCAATCTATTGGCCATCATACTGATTTAGGCCCTGTAATCTAAGGATATCATTATCATCCTCAAAAACTTTCCAATTATAAACATTATCAGCCACAACATGCCTACTCTTAATTTCTAACATTGACACACCAACAAGAGTGACATCATTATTCTTCAATACAACATTTGCAAGGAAAGTTGCCATGATATTATTTGTCCTTTCCACCCACTGAATATTGAAAGCATCAAATAATTCTATTTTATCTCAGACAACATATCTATAAAATTTTAGTTTGTCATCCTTGGCAGCATATTTAGATCTAATATGGGCTATGATCAATTGGGAATCTCCATGAACTTTTAAACATTTTATTCCATGATTTATAGCAATATCTAATCCCAATATCAATGCCTCATACTCAACAATATTATTTGTGCATTGGAAAGTCAATAAAAAAGAATACTTAAATGTAATACCTTATGGAGATATAAATAATACACATGCTCCTGATCCTTCCTTAGAGAATCCACCATCAAAGTACATCTGCCACATCCCACACTACTGAAACAACAACTCATCAACTTTGGGATTAGTATTCTTCAATTGTGGCTGATTTCTTCAATAATAAAATTCTCCATATCAATATCAACACAACAATTCAAATCTTTAGGCGCTTCCATCTAAACCATGATAGAAGAATGAGGTTCTTTGTACAACCTAACATTAGTACCATTTATAGGTATGGTAGCATATGACATGTCTAGTTGCAATTTTCCTCCCACTATTTTTGCCCACTGTGTTGACAACATCATGCGATAATGAGGTTTGGTATCAAATACAACTACATCCATTTTATATGTAGTCTCAGGAAATGCAACAATCTTTACTTCCATTTCTATTAATGTTCTTGCCACAGGAATAACCCTATTATCTATGGCATAACATCTTCCATTAGATGTGTCAACTTGAAGTCCTAGTTCCTTCATAACATGATATGGCATCACTATAGCTGTAGCACTAGAGTCTATCATGTAATCACCCAAAAATGGTCATCTAGACTATTAGCCCCTTGCTAGCATTATTTGCTAAAATCATCAATTGCTTATTCTTGATCAAATCCTAATTCTATCATTTATTTGATTATATTCTATGGGCTAACCATTTTATCCTAAAGTCTTTATTTATTTAAAAGGAATTCCCTCCCCTTTTAATAAATAAAAAGCCCCCACTTTCCCTCTTATCCTAAGTTGCACAAATAAAGCATTATTCTTATTTTATAAAAATAAGAAAAGGCCTTTTATCTCACATGGGGCACAAAAGTCAACACTTATTTCTCATTGGAGGAAACTTGTGCACATGGATTGCTCCTCTTTCAAGCTCCACCCTTGATTAAATCTTTTTCCTCTTAATCTCCATGGTCCATTCCTTTTCATTTCCTATAAAAGAAGAGCTCTCTTCTCATTCTAGATCCCAACTTTTTATGCTAATCTTATGCTGCAAGATTTCTTGGAGACTTTGGAGCTTTTGAAGACTTGGAGATTTTTGAGATCTTATTGCATTTAGCCTTCATTTCTTTCATTCTTAGCTTAGCTTCATGTTTATGCTTTCTTAGCTTAGTTTCTTTTCATGCTCTAGTTTACTTCACATAGCTTAATTAGTAAGGATTTGTAACACTTCTATCTTTCATTTCCATAGCTTAGCTTGCATTTCCATTCTTAGTATAGCTTGCATTTCATCTCCATTTTGATTTTTGAGGATATTGGCATTCTTTCCCTTGTCTCATTGAATCTCCCATTGCATGGTTTACTAGCAAGGTTATTGGCTTAATAGCTCTAGTTGAGAGCATTCTTGAAACCCTTGCACTCCATGCCTAGGGAGCTCTAGGTCACCTTCCCAAGGTTTCCCATTCATGGATTCTCTTGGAAGTAATGGCTTAGAGAAGTGCACATCTTAGTGTGTACATTTTTGGCGCCCATTGTGGGGCGAGACAACTCTATTTTGTCCTTCTTTTCTTGCATTTTCGATCAGGTTTCAGCTTTTTTTTCTTTTTTTTTGCGATTTTTGTACGCTATCCATACTTCTGTGTGTCACTGTTATGGAATCTCACATGAGGTTTCTCACTATATCATGTGAAGATTTGTTGTTTCTAGAACTTCTATGCGTGACAAAGGTGTTTTATCATGCGCGCTTGTGTACTTTCTCGTGCGAGCCCTTGTACTTTCACACGCAAGCCTTCATACATTCTCACGTGGGTTTGTGCTTTTTCGCATGTGGTTTGGTACTATATCATTGGAAAGCTCTTTTCGAGCCTGATCCAACCATGCTGGTTTCATTTTCAAATTTTGTCATTTGATTAGCTATTTTACTTGCAAATTATCTAATTTTTGATGTGCTAACCATTGTGGAGCTAACAATTTGTGCTTGTAGGTTCTCTCATTGCTTGAAATATTTTCTTAAAATAATTCATGTCAAAGCTCCAAATGCACAAGGGCTACTAATGGTTTTTGTAGGGCTGCCCAAAGCATAAAAACCAATCAAGTGCTTGTTTAATTGCTTTCATTTTGAGTGCGGCATATACTAGTTGCTTCATTTCTTAGGCACTTAAAATCTTGTTGTAGGAGTCTTTTGGTGGTAGGAGAGTATGCTCTTCACCCTTGTGGTGAACTAGAAATCTTGACCCACTTCTAGATTTTGAAAGCAAGAGGGTAATTAAACTTTTCTTGGTGTGTTTGGGAGAGATTTTTGAGCTAGGAGAGTATGCCCTTCACCCTTGAGGTGAACCAGAAATCTTGAACCTCAAAGATTAATCCATTCTTTGTTTAGTTCTAGAATCCTTTAGCGGACCTGCTCTTGAGCAATCAAGAGGAATGACCCAAATGGGGACAAGCTAATACTTAGCTATTCCGACCCACTATAAACTCAAGGCTATCAAGGAAATAAAACCTTGGTAGACGTAGTACTTGTCTTCACTTTATGTGAGTACTTTTGGGATTGTGACCATGAGGAAAATGTTGAGAAAGAATGCTTAAGGTACTCTTGTGGCCGCGAGGTCCGTTACTTGCCGCAAGGTAAGGAGTCCCTTTGGGGAGCAAGAGGAGTATTAAAAATGGAAGCACTTACTAAGAACCATAGCTAGAAGCTACCCAATTTTGCCTCTTATCATCTTGGTGCAAGGATTGATCCTAGTGGACTAACCCAGATCACCCCAAGACTACTCACCATCTATGTTCCTTTGGTTGTGCCATTGGCATTTCCATGACAAAGCCAACATCTATTGTGGGTAACCACTTTGTGTGAGGTGATGGGACATCAAGTGTGGGCCAAGTTGTTAAGTATCGAGCCTTTGTCCTTCTAGGTAGTAAGTGCTTGAAGTGTTCTCACTGTGATCTACCCATGCAAATGTTCTCAAACATAAAACATCATGGTAGTGCTCATAGATTTTTTTCATTTTGATATCACAATTGCTTGTCTTGGAAAGTTTTCTTTTGCTCTTGCGCAAGTGTTTTATGACATGTTTGATCACCTACTATTTGCAAACTTGTCTATTTCTTGATATTACTGTGCTTGAAGCCAAGAAATTGTACTTGACAACTTACAACATTGACCAAATTGCTTTCAAAAATGAGTTTCTCATGTTCATTGGTTAAGAGTCATATGATACTGAAACATCATTGCACATCTTCAATCAAGAGTCCTGAGTTATTCTGTTGTCTTGCTGTTGTTGCAATCCGGAGCTACTAACCTTGAATTTTAACCTATTGTAGAGTATCTTTCCTGTTCTTACCTAAAGATGGTTTGTTATCTGTATGCTTAGGTTTGTTCTAGACTGAAAAAAATGAGCTAAAACTATTGTGTTTGAGCCTAACAAATCCTACTCTTGATCACTTGTCATACCACGGTTACCTCTATAGTTACTTGCTAATCGAACTTCTTGCTCATCTCTCAGCTTGAGTCAATTGATTACTGTAAGTTCTTGAGAACTTTTGACAAGCCATCTCTATTGTTCTATCTTGAAAAGTGATCTTCATTATCTTTTCTTATCTCAATATCTAAAAAACTTTGTCTCATTCTATTAGTCAACCAACAATTCTTTCCATGCCGGTTACAACTTGGTCTCAATTTGAGTAGGAGAGTCACCCTCCATTCAATTATACATAGTTAACTTCTCCAACCAAATTCTCATGAGTGCCAATTAGCAATGATAGTTCTAGTCCTAACCAATTTGAGGATTCTAAGGTCACCCTCTGGTACAAAGGAGGTTTCCTCTTTTTTGCATTCAAGACCTCCAAAAACACAGACAATGTCTCACTCACTCTCACTGAACAAGAAAAGTTCTACCATTTGCAAGAACACTTTGAGCATAAGGACAACCAAGCTTGTTTAGACAAAATGGATGCTTCCAGATGCATGGCTATGAGAGGAGTGTCTCATGAGAAACCTAAGATTAGTGGTAATGAGCATAGACCACTTTTTGGTACTAATGGAAACTATGGAAACAACACGCCAGCAAAGTCTCCTCTAAGATGGAATTTTATTTTACCTTCTTCAACTCCTAGACCCCCTCCCTCTCATCATGAGGAAGAGGCCACTGATGAAATTTATAGTGAGGAGCTTATGAGATTTGAACAAGATGAGGTGATGGGGAGGCTAGGATAAACTAGCTCAGTCTATGCCCCTGATCCTCTCTAGGATCCAGGTGTTCTTCTAACACCTCTGATGGTCTATAGGATTCCTTATTCCTCCAAGGATCCCCTAACCTACCTAACCTACCCACCAAGTACAACAAACTCATTCATCCACATACTATGCTTTGCATTCTAGCTACTAACCCTTACCTAGTCTTAATAAGGGTCTTTTGGCTTCCAATTCTATTCCACACTCCAACAGTGAGTTTTAATAGGTTCCAAGATGTTTTCAAGGCAATAGACACCTATTCATGATATTGGCTTGGTTGGGTCTTTACCAGATTTAGGACTTGCTTTGTGTTTTAGGGCTACAAGGAAGAGGCCTAATTAGCCCTCCTTCCAGTTTCTTAGGAATTTTGAGGCCTTTCCTTCAAAGAACCACCACTCCTAGCCTAAAGGAATTTGGTTCCTAGTGACCTAAGCTCAAATTTTTTTGGGGTCTCAGGTGCTCAACTGACCGTACAATGTCTTTGCCATTTTTGAGGGTTTCAAGGGTTATATAACTCTCCTCTACTCCTAACTTCACCACTGCCTTTCTAGTACTTTTCAGACCTTACCCTTCACAAGGCTAAGCCTTCAAACACCATTCTTGACTCCCTCTAAAGGGAAAGCCATGAAGCTCCTCCCACTGTCTGTTGGAGCTGTCTAACTATTGATCACTCCTAACTGGGCTAAGCCTTAGCTCGCCTAGGGCAAGGTCAAATAAATACCTGCACTGACATTCAAGGGTCCTGCATATGTGTACAAACAATATAGGGTTTGTAATCTTAGTATTCCAAATTCCATGGTGTGGCCATGGTGGAATCTAGAGTTACAGCCCTAAACATCCATGACTCTCCAAACTAGCAGAGTGTTGACAATTGCAAAGAAAAGAACAATACACACACCAAAAACTTGTAAGAACTACTCTAAGCACACATAAATGGAAGAAAAAACACTATAAACAATAACTCATGCACAAAATCACTCAAAACTTCATGTATATTCACAAGATAATAGTCTATAACAGTGACTATTTCTTTGCAGCAATGTTTAGTCAGGTTTCCCGTACTGTCACTGTACAAATGAGATCTTCCAACCCTTGATTTAGGGTTCCAAAAGTCTTAAATACTCTCCTCCTTGGTAAGTGAGTGGTGTTAGGGCTAATTATCCGCTTAGCTAAGTTAGGCTATTACAAGGAACAAGTTGCTTAGCAACTTTTGAAAAGTTGCTGACAATTTTTTTGACAACTTTTTGTTGCTCAATCACCTTGTGCTCTCCTACTCTAATGATCACTATGAAGCCCTTCAGAACACACACAAGTGCTCAATAATCCTTCAAACACAAACCTAAGACTTCAAACCTCATGGTGAAGTACTGATCTCAGGATGACAACATACCCTGAATCATTGTGCCATTCACATAGGAGGACCAATTGAACTTCTAGGACTAAGACAAAGCCTAGACACACACCAAAAAATGAGCCAAACTTCTTGTTGACTCTTATTTTAATTACAAAGCTTTATCACTCCAAAATGTGATGGCAAGGGCCCTCATAGAGGTGGTCCTGCACCATACTCCCCCTCAGCACAAACTAAGGTACTTTGGGATCTAGAAGAGTTAGATCAACTCCAAACTTTTTGAACTATCCTTCCTCTATCCTGGTGGCTTCAAATTTAGGCTGACCTGTCCACTTGACCAGATGCCCCATGTAGACTTGATGTCTAGTTGATTTCTTCACCTTGGATTCTAAGATCTTTTTTTCTCTGGCCCGTTCCTTCTTAGGCATGGCATTGGTGTCTATATCCTATAGTACCTTTGGTGGAGCTGTACCTTGTTGACTGATATCACCTTTAAATCTGATCAGGTCTGCAATGTTGAACACCGGTGAGATGGCTAAATCTGAAGGCAACTCAACCTTGTAGGCATTCTCTCCATATTTGGCTAGAATCTTGCATGGGCCTACTCTCCTCATCTGTAGCTTGGTGGGCATGCCTTTTTGCATCCTTGCTTTGTTAAGGTGGAGCATAACATAGTCCCCAATTTGAAACTATACTTCCTTCCTCTTTTCATCCACTTTAGCCTTGAGTCTTTGAGTAGACTCCATAATAGTTTTCTTCACTTGCTTTTGAACCTCTTGATGGTTTGAGTGAAATATTCAGCTTGTCCACTCTTCAACTCCATAGAACCTAAGTCTCTCAACTCACACACTCCTCTAGGGTGTCTCCCATACACTATCTCAAAAGGACTTCTTCCTATGGTCCTGTTGACACTGTCATTGTAAGCATATTCATCCTGAAATATAACAAGATCCCAAGTCTGCCCATACTCCTTTGTCAAACACCTTAGCAAGTTACCAAGCACCCTATTGATGACCTCAGTTTGACCATTAGTTTGAGGATGGTATGTTGAACTGAAAGAGAGATTAGTTCCCAGCCTTTTCCATAAGGTTTTCCAAAAATGGCCCATGAACTTGTTGTCCCTGTCTGACATAATACTCAAGGGAAGTCCATGAATTCTAACTATCTCCTTAAAGAAGAGATGTGTTGCATAGCTTGCATCAAGAGTAGTTTTACATGGAATGAAATGACTGATTTTAGAAAACTTGTCTACTACAACATAGATGCTATCCATACCTGATTTGGTTTTAGGGAGTCCAACCAAAAAGTCCATACTTACACACTCCCAAGGCCTATTTGGAATTGGTAGAGGTTGATAGAGTCCTGCATTGCTTAAGCCTCCTTTGGCTCTTTGACATACTCCACATTGCTCAACATACCTCCTGACATCCCTTGCTAGCTTAGGCCAAAACTAGTATCTCTGTACTAACTCCAATGTCTTGTTGATGCCAAAATGTCCACTTAGGTTGCCATTATTGTTTTCTTGGATTAGATTTTCCCTCATGGATCCTCTAGGTACACAAAGCTGATTACCTTTAAACAATAGTCCATTCTGAAGGGTGTAATCTACAAAATCACCATGAAAATGGTTCTCAAACTCTAGGAACACCTTTTAGACTTGTGAGAAGTCTTCATCCTCCTCATATAAATCTTTAAAACTTGCTATTCCAATGCTTTGCAGCTGTACTTCTTGGACAGTCAATAACTTCCTACTCAAGGCATCTGCTACCTTGTTGAGCTGCCCTTTCTTGTGCTTGATTGTAAAGGTAAAGGATTGGAGATACTCCATCCACTTCAAGTGCATGTTACTAAGCTTCTCTTGAGTGTTTATGTAGCTTAAAGCCTGATTATCAGTAAACACCACAAATTATTTTGGCAAAAGGTAATGCCTCCACTTCTTGAGAGATTGTACCAATGCATACAACTCCAAGTCATAGGCTGAATAGTACTTCTTCTTTGCCTCATTGAGTTTCTCACTGAAGAATGCCACATGCCTTCCTTCTTGACTCAATACACCCCCTATTGCTGTACCACTTGCATCACATTCAATGGTAAATAATTTGTCAAAAGTTGGTAAGAGTAGGATAGGTTTAGTAGCTACCTCTTGCTTCAATGTTTGAAATGCTTTCTCAGCTGCCTCAGTCCATTTGAACTTAGTTTTCAGTCCTCCTTTGATGGTGTCTAATACTGGTGCACAAATCCCACTGAAGTTCCTCACAAACTTTCTATAAAATTGGGCTAAACCATGAAAACTTCTAACTTCTGTCCCTATTTTCGGGGTAGGCCAATTCAAGATTGCCTCCACCTTGCTTGGGTCCATTTTCAGATTACCCTTGGACACTACAAAGCCCAAATAAATCAGCTCTCACTGCATGAACTCACATTTCTCCAAATTGATGGCTAACTGCTCTTCATGGAGTCTCTTCAAAACCATCCTTAAGTGCTCAAGATGCTTTGCTTTTGTTTTGCTATAGATGAGTATATCATCTAGATACACCACTACAAATCTTCTTGTGAAGTCCTTCAAGACCTCATTCATTAACCTCATGAAAGTGCTTAGGGCATTAGTAAGCCCAAATGGCATTACAAGCCATTCATACAATCCATCTATGGTTTTGAAAGTGGTCTTCCACTCATCACCCTCCTTAACTTTGATTTGGTGATAACCACTCTTTAAATCTAGCTTGGTGAAATACATAGCACCTCCTAAGCAATCCATCAAATCTTCTATTCTTGGAATCGGGAACCTATACCTGATAGTGATCCTATTGATAGCCCTTGAATCTATGAAAAGTCTCCATTTTCCTCCTTTCTTGGATGCTAAGACCATTAGGACTACACATGGACTAATACTCTTCTTGATTAGCCCTTGATCCAATAATTCTTGCACTTGTCTTGCTACTTCCTTATTCTAGTCCAGGGTAATCTTGTAGGCTACTTTAATAGGTAGAGATGCACCAGGTACAAAGTCAATTTGATGACTTATAACTCTTCTCAGAGGTAAGGTGGCAGGGGTTCCATCACTTACTATATCTCTATATTCTTCTAACATTTGTTGCACTTCATGGTAAATTTGCCTTCAACTTCTTGTCTTCCTCCTTTGGCTTCACCATGATAGCACATCCTATGGTCTCCTCATCATGTAGTGCATGTAAGAACTCCTTACCACTGCTAAGCAACACACTAGGTGTCTTAGAACCCTCTTCATTCTCTATTATGGACTGAATTTTGAAAGTCCTCCCATCCTTCTTGAAAGAAATGGAGTTTTCCTCTCCATCATAGATCATCTTCCTATCAAATTTCCATGGTCTTCCCAATAGAAGATGGCGTGCATCCATGGGAAAGACATCACAAATCACTTTGTCTTTATAGCCTCCAATGGAAAACTCTACCCATGTCTGCTCATTAACTAGCACACTTTGCTCCTGGTTCAACCAAGTCACCTTGTAAGGATTTGCATGGGGAACCTTTGTAAGTTTTAGCTTCTTTTCTACTTCCTCTGCTATGATGTTATCAGTAGACCTTGAATCTACTATAACTTTGCACACTTTGCCTTGTACCTTACACCTAACTCTAAAAAGAGACCTCCTTTGCTTTAGTTCACCTTGATTAGGCTACCTTATAAGCACCCTCCTAAACATAAGGTTCTCCCCCATTTCTAATTCCAATTTGCTAACCTCATTAGTGTATGAGCTGCTGCTGTCCTCTTGGGTATAGGCTACCCTCTTCTCATTATTTGAGGCTGATGGTTTATCAAGACACCTGTAGGTAGGGTGTCCAAGCTGTCCACACTGATAGCACTTCATGGTGGCAAAGTAGGATCCACTCCTTCCTGTTCCTCTTCCTCTATTTCCTTGAGAACCTCATCCTCTACCATAAGATCCTCTTGTACTAATTTCTAAACTTTTTTCCAAGAGTCTACTCTCACCTTGGCTTCTTGATTCACTACCTCTACTAGAACCTCCTCTTTGACCGCCTCTAGAGTCTCTACCTCTTCCCCTATTCTTGGAGTTAGGTTCTTGTTTTCTTCTTTATTTTTCTTCAAGCTTTTGTGCCATATGCTGAAATCCAAGTATGGTGGTGGGAGTGAACAAACTCATCTCCTTAGCTATGCTCCATTTCAAACCACTTAGGTACCTTGCCACTTTAATGCTTTCTTCCTCTTTAATTTTGGATCTCAAGCTCAACTTGTGGAACTCTTCAGTGTAGGTGGCTACATCCATCTCCTTCTATCTGAGATTCAATCTCCTCCTATGCTGCTAGATTTCATAATCTGCTGGTAGGTATGCTTCCCTAACTTTATTTGCCACTGCTTTCCAATTAGAGATTGGATTCTTTCCCTCTTTCTCTATTTCACCTTGCAAGTAATTCCACTAGGTTAAAGCTTGTCCTCTCAACCTAGATTTGGCCACTTTGACCTTTTGTGCCTCTAAGATCTCTTCACATTTGAAGTGATTCTCCATGCCTTCAATCCACTACATCACAAGCTCAGTATCCATCCTTCCAGTCAGTAATGGGACACCTTCAAGTGCCTTGCCTGTGATAGCCTTTAGGGCTTTGAGAAACTATTCATCTTGTGTTGGAGGATCAGGTGTAGGTACATCATCATCAAGAGTCTTCTCTTTCCCCTTAGTGTCCTGCTCCTCCATTCTAACATTCACCTTATCTATTTTTTCTTGGACATCATCCAAGAGTTGCTCCATTTGCATCAATCTTTCCTGCAGGAGTCTATTAGCTTCATCCTGATCTTCCACCTTCTTAGCAAGCTCTGCATTAGTCACCATTTTATTCTTGTGTGATGATCCAACTAATTCTTCTGATGGTTGAAACATCCACTATTCACTTCCCAAGCCTTAACTTGGCTTTGATACCAATCTGATGGGGAGGCTAGGATAGACTAGCTCAGTCTATGCCCCTGATCCTCTCTAGGATCTAGGTGTTCTTCCGAAACCTCTGATGGTCTATAGGATTCCTTATTCCTCCAAGGATCCCCTGACCTACCTAACCTACCCACCAAGTACAACAAACTCATTCATCCACATACTATGCTTTGCATTCTAGCTGCTAACCCTTACCTAGTCTTAATAAGGGTCTTTTGGCTTCCAATTCTATTCCACACTCCAACAATGAGTTTTAATAGGTTCCAAGGTTTTTTCAAGGCAATAGACACCTATTCATGACATTGGCTTGGTTGGGTTTGTACCCAATTTAGGACTTGCTTTGTGTTTCAGGGCTACAAGGAAGAGGCCTAATTAGCCCTCCTTCCAGTTTCTTAGGAATTTTGAGGTCTTTCCTTCAAAGAACTACCTTCTTGGCCTAAAGGACTTTGGTTCCTCATGACCTAAGCTCAAATATTTTTGGGGTCTCAGGTGCTCAACTGACCGTATAATGTCTTTTCCATTTTTGAGGGTTTCAAGGGCTATAGAACTCTACTCTGCTCCTAACATCACCACTACCTTTATAGTACTTTTCAAACCTTCTCCTTCACAAGGCTAAGCCTTCAAACACCATTATTGACTCCCTCCAAAGGGCAAGCCATGAAGCTCCTCCCATTGTCTACTGGAGCTCTGTAACTGCTGATCGCTCCTAACCGGGCTAAGCCTTAGCTCGCCTAGGGAAAGGTTAGATAAATACCTACACTAACATTCAAGGGCCCTACATATGTGTAAAAACAATATAGGGTCTATAATCTTAGTATTCCAAATTCCATGGTGTAGCCATGGTGGAATCTAGAGTTACATCCCTAAACATCCATGACTCTCCAAACTGGCAGAGTGCTGACAGTTGCAAAGAAAAGAACAATACACACACCAAAAACTTGTAAGAACTAATCTAAGCACACATAAATGGAAGAAAAAACACTATAAAAAATAAATCATGCATAAAATCACTCAAAATTTCATGTATATTCACAAGATAACAGTCTATAATAGTGACTGTTTCTCTGCAGCAATGTTCAGTCAGGTTTCCCGTACTGTCATTGTACAAATGAGATCTTCCAACCCTTGATTTAGGGTTCCAAAAGTCTTAAATACTCTCCTCCTTGGTAAGTGAGTGGTTTTAGGGCTAATTAGCCACTTAGCTAAGTTAGGCTATTACAAGGAACAAGTTGCTTAGCAACTTTTGAAAAGTTGCTGACAATTTTTTTGACAACTTTTTGTTGCTCAATCACCTTGCGCTCTCCTACTCTAATGATCACTTTGAAGCCCTTCAGAACACACACAAGTGCTCAATCATCCTTCAAAAACAAACCTAAGACTTCAAACCTCATGGTAAAGAACTAATCTCAAGATGACAACATACCCGGAATCATTGTGCCATTCACATAGGAGGACAAACTGAACTTCTAGGACTAAGACAAAGCCTAGACACACACCAAAAAAATGAGCCAAACTTCTTGTTGACTCTTATTTTAATTAAAAATCTTTATCACTCCAAAATGTGATGGTGAGGTCCCTCATAGAGGTGCTCCTACACTAGGAGGTCTCCCAATGAATGATGCATAAGCTTTTAGAGTGTAATGGATACCAATATTTTCAATTCATGACTTCTAGAGGACACAAGCTTCCTCCCGGTTATGATGTCCAACAAATTGTCCAAGAAAGAGTGCCAATAGAATTGGAAATCCTTAGAGAGGAATTACAATGGAGAAATCATTGTCTTGCCCAAATGGAAATAGAAAGGGAGCCTCCAAAGGTCTCTTTTGTAGGGTCTATCTATGCTCTTCCCTTTGATAGGAGTTTATACATGGTCCCATTTCCTAGGGATATTGAGGTTCCCAAATACAACAAGTATGATGGAAATGGTGACCCCAATGACCATGTGCATCACTTTTATGCTCTTCACATGGAATTCCTTCATGAAGACACATTTCTACTATGACTGTTCCCTATAAGTTTAAGAGGACAAGCTTTGGAATGGTTTGCGAAATTGACACTGCCTCTTAAGAATTTTGATAAGTTAGCTAGGCACTTCACCCATCATTATTCATACAACATCCAACAACCTATCACCATGATAGATCTTAGTGCTCTAAGGAAAAATCAAGGTGAGCCATTTGCCACTTACAATGTTGGAGGTCATTGTATTCTTGATATCCTTGTTAGCTATGCGAAAGGGAAAAGATTGAAATTTTTGTCAACACTCTTGTGCTTGAGCTGTATTATGATATAAGGAAACAATTGTTCTCCTCTTTCAATGACATGGTTGAAAGTGCATATTGGATTGAGGATGTGGCCATAAGAAAGTGGGATATTGTTATTAATAAAGATACTAGAGGCAATGGCAAGGACAAGAGCAAACCTTGGAATAGAAACAAGTATGTTGTGAATGATGGGGTTGTAGATGTCCCAAAAGCTAAAGAGCCTACTTTCAACCTTTCTAATGCTATCTATGCAACAAAACAACAAGAGGCTACCAACGCTCACAGTGCACCTAAGCCTCAGTATGTAGACAAGCCAAAGAAGCAATACCACTGACAGGTCTACACCAAGTTGGCTGAACCATACGATGTGATTCTTAAGACTTTGGTTGCCAACAAGTTTCTTATGCTTCCTGACAATTGTCATCCCTATGATCCACCAGTTAAGCCTGATTGGTGGAGAGAAGATCATTTCTGCCACTATCACAAAAATAAGGGACACAAAATGGACAATTGTTTCAAGCTTAAAGATGCTATCCAAGATCTCATTGATGGAGGCACCATTCTCACAGAAGGCTTAGTTAAAAATTTTGATCACAAGGCTTTCAAGACCCCTCTACCTGAGTAAAAAAAAGGGGAATCCTCTCAAACAAATAAGAAGAATCATGATGCAAAGATCAACTATACATATACTCCTGATTCACCTATGATCAACATGGTAGAGCCTATTGAGAGTGTTCTTATGATGAGATCTCAAGATAATAATAATGCCAATCATGGTATGCCAAATTTGGTCTTGCAAACACTAGATGGTTTGTCTTCCTGAAGTGAGACACTGAATGCTATTACTAGGGGGCAAGCCAAAATTGTCCTTAAAACTGTGCATGATCCCAAGGAAGCCTCTTCTTCCAAACAAGTGGCTCCTTCAGTCTTGTCTAGCTATGACCTTGTGCATTAGTTGCAACAAATACCCACTTAGATATCCATTTTTGAGTTGCTTGAGTTATCCCCTTTGGACAAGGAGATCCTTGAGAAAGCTCTACGTATAGAAAATGTCCCCAATGACATTGATCCAGATCAGTTCCAGGCTATGGTCAACCATATCTCATCTCCCCACTACCTATCCTTTTCTACAAAGGATGACACATCTCTTAGTCACCCTCATAATTTGGCTTTACACATTGAAGTTCTAGTCTACCAGACCCGAGTTCGCCGACTCCTGATAGACAATGGTGCTGCATTAAATATTGTTTCTTTCCATGTGGTGCAACAGTTGGGATTTTCTAAATTGGCTGTGGATCCTAGGCAAAAGATTACCATAAAATCATATGATGAAGTGGAAAGATCCTCCAAAGGTCTTGTTGTGCTGCCTATCTGAGTGGGCCATGTCATGAAAGATATTGTTTTCCAAGTGTTGGACATCCCACTCGCATATAACATTCTTCTGGGTCAACCTTGGATCCATGAAATGCAAGCTGTCCCTTCCACTTATCATCAGTGTGTCAAGTTTCCACACAATGGAGCTAAGATTGTGATTCCCGGGGACAATGCTATCACTATCAATACTCTAACTACTATTGAGATGTTTGTTCCTCACAACAAACCTTCTCATGATCATAATGCGTCCCTCATTGCTGCTGAGCAAAAATTAAAGATGATGAGTATTGGTATGGGGGAATATACATTGGACTCTATTGCTGCTATGCCTACTTCTCCTAAATCATATGGGAGACCCTCTGACAAGACAAAGCCTTCCACTTCCACTATGACAGTCTTTGATACCTTTGTTCATTCATTCGTACCCCTAGAGGTAGAAAAAGAAGAACAAGCTATTAGGGAGTGGATCTATAGAGATGAAGAGACTAGTATGACAATTGCTACTCCTATCTCCCCTAAGCACTATGGTAAAGGCTATAAATTTTTGCAGTAAATGTGCTATCAAGCTCATGGACCTATAAATGATAATGGACATGCCCTAGTTGAGCCTTTGAGCCATACCAATGGCCAACCCTCTAAAGATACCACAGGTCTAGGATATAGTGCTAATGATGACCTCCCTGACTGTTCCAAAAATTTTCCCATGATTAGTGATTCAGACATAGATACAAATGAGTCACCACTACACATTATGGCTCAAATAGAAGACAGTCCCCCTTCTACTTCACTCCTTTGGGGAGAAGAACACATACCTAATGAGGACACAGTTGAAGCCTCTACACCTAGAACTAGATAACATAGAAATATCTTGTGATTGGTAGATAGAGGAGATCTCACATGTAATGACTTGGGTGCCTCTACTTCTCAGTGTCCTAAGCCTTCTTGGTGCAAACATCCCAGTAGAATCTCAACAACAGATTCAAATGAGTATGAATGGGATACTCTCTCAAAGGGATCTTCCATGATGGATATGGAAGTTGATGTGGTTCATACTTATAGTACCCAACCCGATGTAGTTGATGAGTCTCACGTAGGGTCTGATGAGTTCAATCCACATATTGCTTGAGTGGACCACGCTGGTCCTTCTATGTCAAATCTAGATCTTGACACTTTTGGAGCCTACTCTATAGGCTCAACCTCTCTCGTCACCAAAGATGACACATACCTCATAAATGCCCTTGAACTTATCACTTCTCTTCCTCTCATACACTCTAATCTCATAGATTGGTCTACCCATGACCAAAGACCCACATTGCCTTCTTTCCAAAATGACTATGAGATCGCCTGCTACCTCAATGCCATTGAACCTATTACTTCTTCCACCAGCGAACCAGCGACAAACATGATTGAATCAGATATCAAGTACCTCAATCATAAAATCAAAATAAAAAAGTAATGGTCAGATGGCGAAAACCACATTGTGGTGGTATCCAAACCTAAAAATAGTAAAAATAAAGACGTATCTAAGGGTGAAAACCTCCTTGAGGTGCTCGAGGATGAGGTACTTGGTAGTCTGCCTAGCTATTTTCAAGAAAGGTCTTTAATTCTAATAGAGCCTATGCAGCCCATCAACTTAGGGACAAAAGACTCTCCTAAAATCATACATGTGGCTCAGTCCCTCTCAATAGAAGAAAAAGTACAATTTGCCACATTCTTTCAAGAGAAAAAGATCAACTGTGGATGGACATATTCTGACATGCCTGGTTTAGACACTAAGCTTATCATGCACCATCTCTCCATTGCTCCAGGGATAAAACCTATCAAGTAGAAGCTCAGAAAGATGCATCCCCATGTGGCATTACTAGTTAAGGCTGAACTCAAGAAACTTTTCAAAGTCAACTTCATCAGAGCTATCAACTACGCTGAGTGGATTTCTAACATTCACCCTATTTCCAAACATGACAAGTCCATTCGCATATGCACTGATTTCATAGACCTGAATAAAGCATTCCCTAAGGATGATTTTCCACTTCCAAACATTGACATGATAGTGGATATGACGACGGGCTACGAAATGTACTCTCTTATGGATGGCATCTCTGGATATAATCACATCAAAATTGCCCCTGAAGACCAAGAGAAGACCACATTCACCTGCACATGTGGTACCTTTTATTGGAATGTCATGCCCTTTGGTCTTAAGAATGCTGGTGCAACCTATCAAAGGGCTATGACCACTATATTCCATGATATGATGCATAAGAACATGGAATACTATGTTGATGACACACTTGATAAATCTCAACAAAGGAGCACACATCTATCTGATTTGAGTTTGATATTGGATTGCATTGAACAATTTCAACTCAGATTAAATCCAAAAAAATGTGCTTTTGGTGTCACTTCTGGGAAGCTACTAGGATACATAATATCAGCAAAAGGGATAGAAGTAGACCTAGAAAAGGTGTAAGCTATCATGGAGATGCCATCTCCTCACAACATCAAACAATTAAGGGGTCTCTAGGGTTGTCTCCAATCTATTAGGTGGTTCATTTCTTAGTTAGCTGACAAAGCTCACCCCTTCAATCTGAATTTGCATAAAGGAGCTACTTGTATATGGAATGAGGAGTGTAGAACCTGGACTAGATCAATGATTACCTAGCACAACCTCCTATTCTTATGCAACCTATCCAAGGGAAACCTTTGATACTGTACATTTCTACTATGAAAAATTCCTTAGGAGCTCTCCTTGCCCAACACGATGATATGGGCAAAGAGTGAGCTATTTACTACATCAGTTGCACTCTAGTTACTTATGAACTCAATTACACTAGCATTGAAAAGGATTTTCTTGCAGTGGTGTTTGCATCTCAAAAACTTAGACATTACATGCTTGCGCATACTACACAGCTGGTTGCCAAAATTGATCCTTTAAAGTATCTTCTGAGTAAAGCTGTGCTTACTAGATGACTTGCTAAATGGATGTTGATTCTCTCAGAATTTGACATTTAGTATGTCAAAAGGAAAGCTATTAAAAGGCAAGCTATTGCAGATCAATTGGATGAGTTCCCCATAATTGATAATGCTCCTCTTCATATAGACTTCCCAGATGCTTCAGTCATGCATATCATAGGGTGTGCATGAAAAATTTCTTTGATGGTTCTTATACACAGAATGGGGCTGGTGCTAGAATCTTGTTCATTACCCCTCACGGATACACCATTCCTAAATCCTATAAGATTCTCTTTCCATGCACCAATAACATAGCTAAATATGAAGCTCTTCTGAATGGTGTTAATCTTGCCCTTCAATGGAGGATCACTATGTTGCATATCTTTGGAGATTCTCAACTTGTCATCAACCAAGTCAATGATGATTAACAAACAAAGGATGACAAGTTGATTCCCTACAAGAGGATGATAGACTCACTTAGGAATTATTTCACATCTATTATATTTCAAAAAATTCCTAGAGCTGAGAACAAGGCTGCTGATGCCATGGCTACTTTGGCATCCATTTTGTAACTAGAAGAGCATGAATCATGCTTTGAGTTCCCGGTGGAAGAATTGTGCTACCTTGCCTATAATTCCCCTGATGACTGTGTCATTTAAACTATGGTCAATCATGACTCTTGCTATGCCACAATCTTTTCCTATCTCTAAGATCAAGTTATCCCTAAAAATCTAACACGTAATGAGAAGCACCAACTCATCTGTAATGCCTCACACTTTACCCTCATCTCTGGTGACTTGTATAGGAAGGGTCTACATGGAACTCTCCTTAGGTGTCTAGAAATAGAGGAGTTAGACAAAGCACTAGCTGAAGTCCATGATGACATATGTGGGTCACACTCTAACGGTCTTGCGCTAGCTCAAAAATTTCTTAGGACTGGTTACTATTGGCCTACTATGCAAACTGATGCTATTCAATATGCCAAGTCATGCAAGAAATGTCAACTACACAGGAATCTCATTCATGCTCTTGGATGCGAGCTCATTCCCTCTGTTACTTACTGGCCCTTTCAGCAATGGGCCTTTGACTTGGTAGGAAAAATTTATCCTAGTTCTTCGAGTGGACATAAGTTCATCATTATAGCTACTGAATATTTCACTAAATGGGTTAAAGCTATCCCATTGTCTGCAGCTACGGGAAAACATGTTACCCTATTTATTTTGAATCACATCATTTGCCGCTATGGTATTCCTTCTTCCATAGTCATGGATAATGGCGGCCAGTTCAAAAACAAAGACCTAAAGCACTTTTGTAAAAAGTTTAAAATCAAACAACATTGGTCTTCTATTTACTACCCTCAAGGGAATGGCCAAGCTGAGGCTTTAAACAAAACATTGCTGAAAATTCTCCATAGAATAGTGCACAAATCAAGCAAGGATTGGCATCTGCAGATCAATCCTATGCTATGGGCTTACAAAACTTCTATCCGCACTCCTATAGGTGCAACACCATTTTCTTTGGTCTATGGTTCTAAGGCTATGTTACCATTAGAGGTTGAAATACCTTCAATGAGAGTCTCTCTCCATTGTTTGATTACTGATGAAGACCAGAGGGCCATGAGAGTGCATGAGCTCACTACTTTGGAAGAACACCACAAGTCCACCTTTGATCACATGCACACTTATCAGAAGAGAATGTCTACTGCTTACAATAAGAAAGTTCATCCTAGAGAGTTCCAAGTGGGTGAGCTAGTTCTCAAAGAAAATCCCAAAAATTAGCAGAATAGAGAACAGAAAGGCAAGTTTGAGCCAAATTGGTTAGGACCTTATATCATTATAGTAGCATTTGGGTCTGGAGCCTATCAACTATCTATAGCTGAGGGAGAAGAGCTTACCAAGCCTATCAATGTTCTACATCTGAAGAAGTTCTATGCCTAAGGATCTTGAGCTCTTTGTACATATTTATTGATCCTGAAAAAATTCAAAAAAAAATCATATATGATGCTGAAAAAATCCTAAAAAGCATAAAAAGTACTGAAAAATGAGCATCCTAGTGAAAACCTAGCAATAGGTACTTTGATGTCTCACCAAAAAAATTTAAAAAAATTTAAAAATTTAAAAAAATAGAAAAAGTGCCTTGGTGAAAACCTGGAAACAGCACCTTGGTAGCAAAAATACAAAAAATTTGAAAAAGTCCTAAAAAAATCTATCAAGTGGTAGAAACCTGGAAATAGGCATTTCTTGAGACCCTTGTGCCTATGTCTATCAGTCTTGCGTGGTGCTCATTCGTCCCACTTCTTGCTTTGCCTCTCCTAGCTTGGAATTGACTCTTGTCTTAGTCTAGGGGGCATCTGTGTTCTAGCTTATCTTGGGTCTCTTTGTGCGTCTTGCTTTCTTGGGAAACTTGGTTCCAATAGTTTTTTTCAACACCTCCCCAACTATGTTTTTTAACACTTTCCTAGCGTCGAGTGTTTTTCAACACTTATCAGATATCTTACTCGTAGTCTAGAATGATAAGATATTTCTCACTAGAAGATGCGATACTCAAAGTTTGACTCTATGACCTACACACACGCACTTAAACACTTGACTTGCTGAGATTTGTTTGACTTTATTTCTTTGTGTGCTATCTATGATGATTTCTTTGCTAAGTGTTCTCTCCCTAATCATTTTTGATGATGCCGAGCTAGAAGACTAGGGCATGAGGACATGTTTTATTTACTTTCTTCTTGTGGGTATATCTTGTTGGTCTTAACTGTCATGAGAATTTATGCTTGTTCCACTTGACACTAGGATCTACAAGGTATTATCCTTGACTATTTTTTCTGCAAGTGCATGCTTATAGTCATCTTGACTTTCTTATGTCTCGATGTGAGCATAATCTTGCTATATCAAACTTAGGGAACCTCACAGCACTAGTCATCTTGACCTACATGTCTTTGATGCCTAGGTGATATTCCCACATTTCTATCTGATATAGATCATATTCAGATTCACATAGTTATACTAATGTGTATTGTATGATCTTGCAATGCTACCAATAATGCTCGATGATGAATATTAGAGTCTATCAACTTTGTAACCTTGCAAGTAAACCACTTTTCATAGCAGCTTGCATTCTTAAGTTCATGGTAGGTAGTTTTGCATCTTGCATATGGAGAGAGATCTCCTTTAATCTTTCACGGACTTATTAGTCAAACTATGCTCATCTTTCACTTCTTCCCAATCATGTCTTTTGCTTCTTATCTTTCATATCACATCATTTTCTATTCATTTCAGGATCGAAACCAAAATCTGAGTTCACCTTGATTGTCAAAATCACATCTCTCTTTCTTCCACACAGTTGGCTAACCTTTTGAGGCCTGATCCTTCAATCTTCACTGGGTCATCCTTTCCTTCTTCATCTCCATCTCTCTCACCCTTCTAGTCTTTCATTCATTCATCTCTCTCTCTGAGGCCTTGACTGGGGCATATCTTCACTGCTTGATGGTTATCCTATCATTCTTTCATCTTCGATTATGATATCTAGTGATTTGATCATGTTTCTCTTGCTTTTGCATTCCCTCTACCTAATTTTGCTTTCAATCCCAAGGGGACAGACACATCATATCCTATTGGTTATTCTCCAGAGCATATGCTTGACCATTCCATTTTCTCTAATCGATCTATCTTTGCGCTTGACATGTTAGTTCTCATCTCAAGTTTTGATACTGTCCATCTCTTTCCTAAATGTTCAGTATTATCGCTACCAGGCTGACCATGCAGGATTTGCTATCTCTTTGCACTTCATACTTTGGAGTCAAATATCTATCTATTGCCTTCTTGGCTGATCTATTCTTTGATGTAATGTGTTCCCAGATCGATCACACATTAGTCAAAGAGGGGCAAATGTAATCACCCAAAAATGGTCATCTAGACTATTAGCCCCTTGCTAGCATTATTTGCTAAAATTATCAATTGCTTATTCTTGATCAAATCCTAATTCTATCATTTATTCGATTATATTCTATGGGCTAACCATTTTATCCTAAAGTCTTTATTTATTTAAAAGGAATTCCCTCCCCTTTTAATAAATAAAAATCCCCCACTTTCCCTCTTATCCTAAGTTGCACAAATGAAGCATTATTCTTATTTTATAAAAATAAGAAAAGGCCTTTTGTCTCACATGGGGCACAAAAGACAACACTTATTTCTCATTGGAGGAAACTTGTGCACATCGATTTCTCCTCTTTCAAGCTCCACCCTTGATTAAATCTTTTTCCTCTTAATCTCCATGGTCCATTCCTTTTCATTTCCTATAAAAGAAGAGCTCTCTTCTCATTCTAGATCCCAACTTTTTATGCTAATCTTATGCTACAGGATTTCTTCAAGACTTTGGAGCTTTTTGAGATCTTATTGCATTTAGCCTTCATTTCTTGCATTCTTAGCTTAGCTTCATGTTTATGCTTTCTTAGCTTAGTTTCTTTTCATGCTCTAGTTTACTTCACATAGCTTAATTAGTAAGGATTTGTAGCACTTCTATCTTTCATTTCCATAGCTTAGCTTGCATTTCCATTCTTAGTATAGCTTGCATTTCATCTCCATTTGGATTCTTGAGGATATTGGCATTCTTTCCCTTGTCTCATTGAATCTCCCATTGCATGGTTTACTAGCAAGGTTATTGGCTTAATAGCTCTAGCTGAGAGCATTCTTGAAACCTTTGCACTCCATGCCTAGGGAGCTCTAGGTCACCTTCCCAAGGTTTCCCATTCATGGATTCTCTTGGAAGTAATGGCTTAGAGAAGTGCACATCTTAGTGTGTACATATCATACATTTTTTTAACAAAAAGTTGTTGACAATCAAAGTGACATAGAATGGATCAATTGATGATGGTTCTTGGGTTACAATATTTCCAACATAGAAGTTAGAAATCTCCTTGCTTATCTCAGGGCTATCCAATGGATTTTCCTTTTCAGATACAACATGAATATCTCCTTATTCATTTATCAAGGCCAATGTCATTGCCTTATGCTCTTTTATCTTCAGCATTCCAACAAGGGAATTGAGACTTTCATTTGA
Organism: Chamaecyparis obtusa; assembly: GCA_027943335.1. Lineage (NCBI taxonomy): Eukaryota > Viridiplantae > Streptophyta > Pinopsida > Cupressales > Cupressaceae > Chamaecyparis > Chamaecyparis obtusa. Next base: position 1,556,179 of record BSBK01002565.1, on the reverse strand, counting down.
GATAGGGCATGTCTCATGTCAAAGGTTGGGGGTTCAATCAAAGGATCAAACAAGTCTTTTCCCTTACCAACCCTTTTGTTTCTTTTTTTTTGTGACAACCTCCTCATTTGTTTTACTATCTTGAACAAGGAAAGGCTCTTCTTTCTTGTTGCTACTACCCTTGCTTTTGGTTACATTTGGTTTTGGAGAAACCTTATTTTGAGAATCTTCCTTCACAAAAACTAACCTTGGCACTCCTTGACCAGGGTCTACTCTTCTATTTCTCAAGTTATATGAGGACGTGGCTTGAGAAATGGCAGCCAGATTAAGAGTCCTAATTTCTTCTTCACTGGGCTTTCTCCAGTGAGCATTACCTAGCTCTGGTCTAATCAGACTTATTGATTTTCAAGCATCACTTTTAGACTCATCTTGATCTGAATGGGTAAAAACTTGTTCATATTTTGGAAAATTTCTTCTCTTATAATCAACATCAACAAGTAATTCTTAATCTTCTGAAGATGAAATCTCTTCCACTTTCTCAGTGGTAAACATATTAACTGTAGGATTTTTCAGATCCTTTATTATCTCCTGCATGTGGGTCTTCCACTTCCTCTCCCAAATCTTGGGCCACATCACACTGATAAGGTGAGTGAGGCATATTACAAGCCACACACCATGGTGTGTTTTCTACACTATGTGCTGCAATTTTTTTTAAAGGGTCAAGGTTGTCTCTTCCTTTTTATTCACATGAGCATCAAAAATAGGCTTCCCATCCTTCCAATTTGTTTTGTAGGGTTGATCATGTAACCTAGGGAATATTTCCTGCCTTTGATATGGTGGTCTATTGTCCTAAAAACCTCTATCACCCTTTTCAATCCTAGTTGAGAGATCCTTAACAACATTTTCCAACTTGTCAACCTTATCTTCTTCTTTATTTAGTCTACTAGCATGTGCCTTGGTTTCTTTCCACAATATTCCTTCATCCCTTTTGTACATTTGACTAGATGCTTTCCTATTACTTTCAATATTTATTGCTAACTTGAAAGCATCTCTCAAAGTACGTGGGTTCTTGTCTCTCAAGTGATAAGACATTTTTCTATCCAAAGCATTGAAATATGTGGTTAGTCAAACTTCATCATCTAATCTCAAAACTTGGAATAATTTATACATCGCATTTTGAAACCTATTGTTAAACTCATACATGCCCTCATTGGGATGCCTTTTTATATTATTAAATTCATTGAGCATGTAACTAGAATTAACATGTTCAGCATAGTTCTCTTTAATACCTTTTACAAACTCATCCCATGATGTAATATTGTTCTCAAGAAAAACCCTATACCATTCCCTAGCATCTTCTATCAATGACTGGAAAAATAATTTCATTAGAACATCTTCATTTTCAATTTCATTGTCATTTATTTTATCTATAAAAGACTTAAGATGGTCTTCACAAGTGACAACATTATTTCCTATGAACTTAGGGATTTTATCTCTTACCTCATTTGGGATAGCATTTGGTTGACTAGGAATACCATCAAATAATAATGGTAGGTATCTATCTAGATGAATAGGCCTCCATTGAAAAATTTTTGAAGCTTGGGATCCACTACCTCCAACACATTGATACAATACACCTCCCATGGGACCACCAACCAATGGAACTATAAAATTGACATTTTGGACCGATTCTTGGATTGGTTGTTGAGAGCCTAAATCTTGGAAGTTTGGCTTGGGACTGTGTGTCTGAAAATTGTACCTAATATGTAGACACAACACTTCAATAAAACATTAGAGGTTAGCTATAATCAAAATCATGCAAAATTGAAATCTAATTTAACCAAGCGATTTACTGCCTTCTAGTAGGTGCGAGATTGATGTTCTCACATTGTAATCGAGATCAATGACCTAGACGACACCTAAATGAAGGATTTGGATGCAAAACTGATATGAAATATGAATGCAATTAATCTATATTTTTGATATTTTCTATGCAATGATATGAAAAATGATATGTAAAAATTGATATGTTATGAATTGATCTAACAATAATATGAAAACAAAAGTGATCTCACAACAATGTTGATTCGCAATAAGCTTTGATCCTTCCAATTGCAATTCTCCAGCGTGATTGTGCAAAAATATGAGATGCTTTGAGATGAGCTAAGGCTTTGATTTATAGAAATCCAGGGCTTTGGAGGTGCATGAAAAAAAGCCATAAATCACTTAGATTAACTCAGCTTGATTTTTGAGTTATCTGATAATAAAGATAATTTAATTCACAAAAACATGCAAAAGCATGCAAAAATAGCTTTTTAACTCAAATTAGAAGTTTAGATCAACTTTAAAACTCAAAAAGGATGTTGAGTTCCAAAAAGTCAATAACTTGCATTGATTTTCTAATTTGGAGTTTAAATGTTTCTTTGATTGTGCACATGGATAATTATGAATTAATAAATAAATAAAGTGATTTATGCTCAACTTAACTGATTTTTGAAAATAAATAATTGATTTATGGGTTAATCAATTATTTAATCAAACTTTTATTAAAAAATATATTATTAAATAATGACAACTTGCTTTAATTAATTAAATAAGAATTTAATCAATTATTCATAAGATATTAGATTTATTGTCAAAATTAAATAATACAATTAATAATAGATAGAATTAAATTTAATTACACAATTAAGTGGCAAGATATTAAATCTAATTAATTAAATATGAAAATATTCAATTAATCAAACTTAGGATAAATGTGATTTATCGCCAAATAATCATTAAATTAAAGATAATTAAGATAATTAGGAATATTGCTAGGAATATTCCCCGATGCAGAATTTAAGATAATCAAGTATGATTCGATGATGTTTAGATGTGCCTTAGGTTAGGACTTTGATGTCAATTTCGTTCGATTTGATGATGTAGGAGATTAATGAACTTATAGCCCATTTTTGGGGTATTACAGGAACCACTTGGTTGGTTTTGTGGTACTATCCCAATAGTAACCAGTATTGAGCTACTCGTAGTTGTATTCATATTAGCATGTAGGAAAGAAATTTTCCTCTTCATCTCATTTGCAGTAGCCTCCAACTCCATCTTCTCTAATTGGATAGCTAAATCTTCCTTGTCTTTTCTAGCCTTTTCCAATTCTATATTAGCTCGAGAGACAACATCAGGAATAGACTTGCCCTATTTGGGTTCATTTATACTTATTCCAACCATTTTTTGTTTTCTTTTGTCAGATACATCCCTAGTGTTATTTCTGAGATCCTCATTTCTCTTAATTTCTAACAGATGCAACTATCTTAGGACTGGGCTTTCTCCTTCAAATTTATCCTTCTTAGACTTTGACTCATTATTATCAAATTGTTGTCTCAAGGCTCTGATATCACCAAATAAATCTATGTCTAGACCCTGAAATTCCTGATTGAGACTTTGAGCATTAAGCTTGTTTCTTTTTGTTTTTCTTATGAGTTCTTGTCTTTCCATGAGTAGCACATAAATCTCCTGCTCTCACTTCTTTCTTTTATTATAAATTTCTAGTAATTATTCACGCTCCTTTTTTCTTAAAGCTATGACCTCATCACATAATTTCTCTAAATCATAAGAAGCGGTCTCAACAACAGAAGTTTCTCTTGATTGGTCTAGATGTTCTCGTGTAGGGAAAAAATCTACATCTATAAATTCATCATCTTGGGAAGGATTAACTTCATCGGGGTCCACTCTTCTAAGAGGCTCAAGATTCTCAAAAGAAGAAGAAACCTCCTTAGGGATAGGTGTCAAAACTTGTTCTTTAGAGGGTCTTGGAGAATTTAGGTTAAATAAACCCCTCCTAGATCACTGCTTCCTACTAGGTGTGGGGAGTTCATCACCAATATTGGTGTCTAGGTGATCCCTATAATACAATATATTGTACCTTTGTCAACTCATGGTATATTCAATAAAAAACCTACAAATTTCTATATGTCACACCAGCAACTGGAAAACACATATTTTAGAGTCTCCACCCACATAACTTGTGGTAATGAATTTTAAAACTAGTCTCGAATGAAATAATAGATGGTCAATAAAAATTCTAACAAGCGTATTGCAAAACATTAAACCTCTCCAGCAGAGTCACCAACTTTGTTAGTTCTTAAAATGATTGCAGATGATAAATATAATTTTGAAACTCTGATACATAACTCTATGGATCCAAAAGATGTATCCGACAACATCAAACACTAAGGTGCTAAGGATTCTTGTCCTTCTTCACTTCGAGCTTTAAGCTCAGGTGGGTGTACTTGAAAGATTCAATTCTATAAAGAATCACAATAGTTATCTATGTACTTGACATAGACATGAACATCTAATTTTTTTTATCATACATTTTAAGATAAATTATTATTTTAATTTTATTGATGGTGATGAATGTAAATAAAGCAGAGACTAATGCAAAATCCTAGGGAAAAGAGTCAAAGTATACATCTACAAAAATACCTCAAATCAAATATTTCTAAAACCCAGATGAGATGCCTTACAAATTATCCTCTCACTAACACATACAATCATCAAATTCTTTCATAAACCATGAATTCCTTGAGATCTCCCTTAATATTTACCCTTCCCTTGAAAGAAACTTAAGATTAACACTAAAAATGCCTTACAAATTTAATACACAAAAAAATCAAGATCCATAGAAGAAGACAACAAAATGTGCAAAGGAGTCTCAATATATTTTCATTGATATTTCCATGTATCACTACATTCAAAATATAGAAATTATTAGAATAAAACACAAGATCAGAACTCTCTTTACAAAATGTATTTCACCACCCTTTTACAATACAAAAACCTGCTATATATATCATCACTAGCCATCTTGGAATCCTCATGAAAAGGATGCAACAAGCTTCAGATGGCTAGGATAGTGACAGATACAAGAGGACAAAAAAAATTACATCATTAACAAAAAAGGAAAGAAAAGCCATAATATATGTTTCTACTCATTGTGAATCTTCATAGGTGGCACCTTTGTTTGTAGATGTTCAAGTTAACTACTAAAAGTTGTTACATGAATAATGACCACCTACTAGCTAACTTACATTATTCTCTTTCTGATAATTACCCTCCTTGTACTCAAGGATTAGGTGCCATGTGTGACTCAATCTTCTTCCATTAATTCCAAATCAATGGCTGATGGCTTCTTCTTCTTGGGATTCGTACTCTTATCCCATGATGCAACTTCCTCCTTAGTTGGCCAGGTGTAATATTTCAAACTTTGCAACTGCTTCACCTGCCTATCCCACCTAGAATCTATTATGGCTTTGGTATCATTGGAAAACCTGGTGAAATTATTTTCCACTTTGAACATGTCATCCAGAATATTATTGAACCTGTCCATGTCCAAAGTTCCATCATCATTCAAAAATGCATTCTGTCCAGTCAGCAACTGATCCATGTCTACTTTTCAATTCTCAAAACCTTTGATGTTACCATCTTTTTTATAAATTGGGGGTATGTACTTGCTGAAGTTTGGGCCGAATATATCCAATTTAGCTTTGATCTAATTTTCCTTACCCTTAAAGAAGGAACAAGTTGTACTAATGAGCTCTATATTTTCTCCCACCTCCCCAAATGATTTTGGGATATCAGGCCTATGTGGTTGTAGCATCTCAAGCTTCTCAAAAAGTGCCCCTCTGCTAGACCATACGCTGAATAGTGGCTCCAAATTAGACAGCATCTTTCACAATTTTATTGGTCTTCTGCAACATAATAAATGAATTATGGAGTAGGTCCATCTTTCCTTTTATCATCTCAAATCTATGTTGTTGAATGTTAGACAAGGCATTTAGGGCCACTTCTTTCTGATCCTTATCTGATTTATCAATTGCCATATCAGATTCTATGCTATTGGAGGTACAAGAGCTTCAATTTCAAGGAAAGGAGGGGGAGCAACCTTGGAGACCTCTTCAAGTTTTATCTTCATCCCCTCAAGTTCATCTTCTCGCATCTTAATCTTCATTAGCCCCTTTTTCTCTATCCTTGGCTAGGAAAATTGCCTCATAAAAAAGCCTCCCATATCTATTTGACAGTTGTGCAGTTTTTGCCTCATTTAAATGAGAAAAATGTGTGATAGGCTTGAAGACTTCAAGGTCACTTGTGTTTTTCACAGTCCAAATGATTTTGTTTCCATCCATATTTTCCTTAATACTAACAAGATAAGGCTTTTGAGTCCTTGGGGCAAGATACCACATTGCCAAAGTCTATGACCTAGGGTCATAACTGCATCCTCTTATCATTTCCCCAATCTGGGCTTCATATGACAAGCCACCCTATGGTTATTTCCTTATTTGGTCAATAATGAATTTAGAAGTTAGATCCCATCTTGGAACTAACAACATTCCACTTGATTTAACCAATTGCCTAGCCTCCTTAACATATATACTCTCTGAAGTAGTATCATATAAGATTAGGGATTGTAGGGCCTCACTACTTGGATCGGTGCCCTCAGTCACTTGACTGGAAATTTACTGTTGCTTCCTCCATATCAAGAAGTTTTTGAACTCATCACTCTTGATGAAATCATCATCACTTATCATCTCTTCTTGGTACATTTCTCTTTCACCTCAACACAGAAAGAGGGGCAAATCAACCTCCTCTTGTGTGTCCACTTTCTTCCCATCTCTAATGTTCTTCCTCAGGTGATGGTAATAGGACCTATCTCCTAGCACCAATGCAACAACCCTGCCACTCTTTTCCCTAAATATTTTCTTCTTGATGACTTCCCTGTCTCAAGTCTTTATTTCTTTTGAGGATGCTCATGTGTGTCCTCTATCCATGGAGCATCAATTTCTTATCCATGGGTAGGAGGCTCATATACATTTTGATGGAGGTTCCTACTCATATGACCCTTCACTATCATCATTATACTCTAAGGATGAGTATTCCTTTTCAACTTGTAGCTTTGTATCTAATTGGGAATCTAGTTGATTATACAAGATGTCAAATATCTCAATCATCTTGTTTATTTTGGCAATATAAGGGAGGCCTGGGAAGAATCCTCCAAAGGAAATCCTTGACTTTTTCCGTTGTGCCTCCAAATCCAAAAAATCATGGATTTTGCCCAATCTTTTCTCAATTTCCTCCTGATCAAGGATGTTCCTTGTAATATATTCCTCATCACACCCCTCATGCTCCTTGACATTACCAATACTAGGAATGAGTATCTTCTTTGCATTTTGTATGAAATCCTTCAGGTTGACATATCTGTATGCAATCGAACTCATTTTGAAATGGTTTAACCACAAACTGAGTTGTGATAGGGCTCTCTTTCCAACAATAAAGTTTTTCAACTTAAACTATCGGGGAGTGAATTTTCCTTTCCTGTGTAGAGCCATGTGATCCTTATCAGTCCATACCAATTGCCAGATGAATTCAATCATTTCAATCCTCAGTGGTACATATTTAGGAAGAATATGTGGGGGTTGTTGGCATCCATAAACCTTGATTAATGTGAAGGTTTGGCCCAAATAGAAATCTCCCCAGTTGTGATCAATTGGCCAGTTATCAACATATTCTCTAGGCCTTAGAAGCCTAAGCACTTTGACCGGGAGCCTTGTAATTTTTTTTCCCATCATGTTTAGAATTGGATTGACTATCCAACTCTGGAAACCACAAAACTCATTCTCATTTGATGTATAATTCCAAACCCTCAGCCAGATTTGCACTGGGTTTGGCTTCCCATGATACATCTTCCTCGATCTTAGCATACCTATATCCATGTAATCAATGTTATAAAATAGAATCAAATGCATTAGCATGAAATAGTGCATGAATTTGGGTGGTTTCCTATTCTCTTTGATTGTTACAAAACCCTCATGCATCCTATCGATTACATACTAGATGTAATCATATTCTATGTTCACATGGGAATTTTGTAAGTCCGGGATGATCATCAGCAAGTCAATAGGCATTCTCTCTACATCTCCATCAATTCCTAGAAATTGAAAGAACCCATATGAAAGGTACTTCATGTAGATGTGGAAAGATTTGAATTCTTATGGAGCCTTCATATGGCTTCGAAAAGGGGCAACATATTTCCCAGTCTTGGGCATGTGGTAGAAAATTTGGGACTTTACAAGCTCTATCTCATTGAAATATTTCTCCTTCTCCTTTCTCAAGTCAATATCTGTTGAGGAAGAGGTAAACAGGTTTGGAAGCTTTCATAAATGACCCTCTATCTAGTGTGACTAGGGTAGACTGGTCACTTCTCCTAATAGATTTGGAAATTGGGTCATAGTTTCTGGCCAATTCAATAAGAAGGCCATCATCAAGGAAGATATCAAGGACTACAAGCTTTCCCATACCCAATTTCCAGGCATTACACACTGGAATCTTCTTATTTTTGTTACTATAGAAATAATTGAAAAGATAAAAATCAGAAGCAGAAGGAGTAAGAGGGTCCCTACAATTAGCCATATAATCAGTGAAGGTCTCATCACTAACCTTCTTGTTTTGTGTGGAACCCAAAAGCAAGGTGATGAATTCCTTAGAGTAATTGGGCTTCCCTTTCTGTTCCTCTCCTTGTTCCCTTACTCCTTCACTGGATAAATAATGACTAGATTCTGGCTGACTTATCTTTGCAACTCTAAACAATGCTTGGCTCTATAATTTGGCTCTTCAAAATCACAAACTACAACAACTCTTCTTCTCAATTGCTTTCTGAAAATCTGATATGTGCGAAGAAGGAAAGTCTTGTCTTTATATCTTTTATCAATGAGTGCATATAATTGGCCAAAATCATAGCAAATCTATCCTTTGTCACCTCAAAATTCACTCTTCTTGAAACCAAATTCAAATCTAGGCTAGCCATAAGGTGTGAGGTTGACAGGTTGCATTCAATTTTTAGAAAGAAACAAAAAAGCCATGATTACTATTTTATGTCATAAAAGCCCTCAAAAACTATCAAATACCCTCAACTAAAATCTAATTGGACAACTCATTAATTTTTCCACCTTAGCATGGTACTTTCCACATCAGAAAGACCTTTTATTTTATTTCCTATGAGAACCTAACCATTCATCATTTGGAGATCACGCAGAAATGCCAATCTCATGATCTCTGATCACCTTGCCTAACCTGAGTTTTATCTCAAGAATAAGCGACTGAGATAAATCTTGCAATCTCACAACCCCTTTTCTTAACCACAATTCTATTCAGATAATGAGAGATAAGAGTTTATCTCCAAGTTTCTAGATACTTTTCTTAACCTTGGAAAGTTCTTGAGATTAAACGCCAGCCCTTGATCTTTCTTATCATCTACGGTCATCACCCAATCTTTGAATGAAATAAGACTGCACTATGACCTCATGAAAATCAGAGGTAACCTCCTTCACTGAATCCTTCACTTAACCCAATCTTTGTCTTGATAGTCAATGATAGTTGTAGATCTTGATCTTTATCTATGGTGACCTCTTAATCATTGAATGTTTTATGCCTGGACCATAAAATTGTGAGATCAGGAGATAACTACATACTGCTAAGCCTTTAAACCTTGTGGCTAGATCTCTGAATCCTTTAAGCCTTAACCACCATCTTAAGAGACTAAAAGATAATCATTGTTCCAAATCACCAAAAGTTAATACATCACTGCCAAGTATTTAGAGATTTGGAGAAGGCCCTTATTTCCAAGTCACTGAATAAAACAACTAACTTCCTACCACTTGGAAATAAAGAGATAACCATAAGACTTGTTAAGCTTTTTAACCTTGTCACTCAATCTCTAGATCACTCAAGACTTATCATTTTCAATCCGAGATTAAGAGACATAAAGGAAAAAGATGATAACCATGTGAAAATTAAGGACTTAAGTGCCCAAAAAAAGGTAACTGTAAAACATAATATCTAGGGAATGAATAAGAACACTTGGAGAATAAAACCCTACCAAAGGTAAACAAGACCTAGGGTAAATAATTATAGATATATTTGGCACATGACCATTCTGAGACCCAGACCAGTTAGAAAATTCTTTGTAGGCACATAAAATAAAGGAGACACAAGCACAACTCATATGTCATCAAAACAAATAATGACACCTTTTAGAAAACCTAGACAACACCCCAACATATCCTACTCATGATTGCCTAGGTCACTACTACATTTGGGGCCAAATTTCGACAGCCATTTGTTGGATTTGCAACGCTCATTTGTTAGAATTTTGACACATGAGTCCATCACCATTTTTGTGTAGAAGATTGTGACAGAAGACCTACCTGTCGGTTTACCGACACCTTTTCACGTCGAAAAGTTGTCAATGACAACAACTTCAAAATGGCAATTCCTCCGGTTCATCCATCAGAATTTTGATAACAATACCTATCAGAAATATACAATCTCTATCGGAACTGACTGTCGAACCATACTAATTTTCACGGTATAACTATTGGAATACCGATAATTAGCATCATATTCTGACAGATCTACCTATCAGCGATATGGCCTCACTGTCAAAAGTTCTATCAAAAATGTTCTCTTTATGACACTTAAACTGTCAGAATAGCGACAGTTATGCACTATTCTCTGATAGGGTTTCCTGTCGAACGTATAGCATTATTGTCGCACTAAATGTCAAAAAAAAAAAATTTCAACATTTTGTCTGTCGAATGCATAGCACTTCTGTCGGAATTAATTGTTAATTGTCAAAAAATTGACGGATAGGCACATTAAAGTTAACACAGCTCAAGAGACCATCATAGGTTGTCTCTTTCTTTGGTCTATATTATTGATAGAATGTTTTACCTTTCATTAGCTCATCAAATCCGAGGATTTGAAAGAATTTAATAGAATATTTTCATGACAACGTATATTATTTAAGTTGATGTTGCATGAATTTATCTACTTCGCACACTTGTAGACCATGAGGATGGCGATAAAGAAGCATTGCCATGGGAGGAGATGCTTCTTTATCGCCGTCTTCATAGTATACAAGTGCGTGAAGTAGATAAATTCATGCAATGTCAACTTAAATAATATACGTTGTCATGAAAATATTCTATTAAATTCTTTCAAATCCCTAGATTTGATGAGCTAATGAAAGGTAAAACATTCTGTCAATAATATAGACTGAAGAAAGAGACAACCTATGATGGTCTCTTGAGCTGTGTTATCTTTAGTCCTAGCTACCTGTTGATTGTCGAGAATAATCACCACCTTGCATTTATGTACACTGCAAAAATTGATCACAGTCTCGCAAAAACATTTTACACTTGTACATCTCATCAATATTGGAGGCCTAAAGTAATTTTATACGATCACTAGCACATTTCATGCATGGATGAGAAAACACTATCCAAAGTTTCTAGATAACCATTTTTGAGAAGAGGAATGAGTGGAGGCCAAAGAAGGGATAATTGTGAAGGTTTTATAGATGTAGGTTACTGAATCATCATCTTTGCACTGGTACTCAATCTAGCCTCCACTCCATATACATCTTCTCAGAATCTAAAAACTCTCCATTGATTCTCATCATTTTTTCAGCATCTCCGTGGACTGAGACCTTAAATTATTGAGCTTCTCTTTGTTTTGAGAGTAGTTTAACATTCTCTACTTAACAGGGTCAACCACGTGAAGGTGGAAGCTCACCTAGCCCCTCCTAGGAGCCTCTTATGACCCTTTACGACATTTTAAGACCTCTAAAATGTATTCTTAGGGATTGTAAATGGTCATAAAGGGTCATAAGGGGTCTTGGGACACAATAGCTGAGAAACATAAATGTAGGCATCATGGTCATAATTTTTTGGAGACACAACATAATTGAGTGGTTTTCCGAGATGATGCAAAGTAGTGGTTGCTTTGCATCATCTAGGAATACCACTCAATTATGTTGTGTCTCCAAAAAATTGTTACCATGATGCCTACATTTATGTTTCTCAGCTATTGTGATATGTACATTGTATTCTATCATTGTTGCAACAACAGAACCTATATTCCACAGCAAAAAGGAAGACATCTTTTTAGGCTGGGTCTCGATCCTACCCCAATTGTTGAAGGATCCAGGGCCAGGCTCGAAAGATGTCTTCCCATTTTGTCTGCAACATTGTGTCCATCCATGATCTCAGGAACATCATCATCTTTCCACTCTTCATTTGCCAAAATATATCGCTTCTTCAAGCTTGCAGAGTAATCTTATGAATAAAAGAACTCTTACCAACATTAGGGTACCCACATATCAAAATAGTTGATGTTATTGGTGCTTGTGCTCAAGGATATCGATTCACTATTTTGAAATGGCCAAATCATTTTTATTTTGATTGTAGAGAAAAGGAGTGGGAGAAAATGAGCGGGTGAAAGCTGATCGAGAGTGAGAGAAGGCATTGCATTTTATTTCATCATAAATGCTCTCTGAAATGACCAATCATGTTTTCTATTCGATTCCTTTTGGTTTTTTTTTCCCCCATATTCAATAGATAAAAATCATGGCGGCAGCCACTTAGCCATCTTTTTGATGTTCCAGGTATTTTACAAAGATATAGGTATGTGGATTTATTGTTCAATTGCTTGCAGTTATTGGTCAAATGCAAATATTTTGTCATGTTGCAAGGGTAAGATATCAGTTTGGTGTTTTTGGTTTATGTTAAAAGTTGATTTGGTAAAATCCTCAAAAAACACACTACATGTTCTAAAATGTAAAGAAGTTGAATGTTAAATGTAAGATATATATCTCATCCATAGTAATCAAAAGAAAGGACATGAAACTTATAAGGAGATTTACCAAACCAAAAATATAAGCGAATAGGAAACATGGATTGGTACCTTATGAATTGGTTTTTGAGGTGCACAATCTTCATCAATCTCCTCAGAACAAGACCCCTCCTCACAAAAAATACATTTAACACAAAAAAAAAATCTACAAAACTAAACCAATGGCATGTTTAGAACAAAGAAATAGATTGATAATAATATGCTGAAAATTCTATTATGTTTAATACATGCAAAAGGACCAGTCCCAACAATTCTTAAACATACTTTATCTGATATGATAATAACATGCTACTTGAACTGATAAAGGTGTTATCTGCATTTAATCTTCCAATTACTAATTACACAAAAAACAAATTACAAAACTGAACCAATGGCATGTTCTTCATGTGGTACAAGGAAGATTTGGCTATGAAAAAAAAAGTGAAATGGCCTCATCATTTTTATTTTGATTAGATAGAGGACCGAAAGCTAAGTGTGAGAGAAGGTATGTGATTTCTTCATCTTTCAAGCATTTGGCATCATATTCGACTACAAATTTGAAATGCATTGCATTTTATTTGATCACGAATGCTCTCTGAAATGACCACATTCTACTGGTGTCGTGCCCTAGCCTGTGCTTTATCTCCATTATTTGATATTATTGGTGCTTGTGCTCAAGGATATCGATTCACTATTTTCAAATGTTTGGATCATTTAGACAGTTACATTTCCTGACTGATCCTCTAGTACACAGTCAAGAAATGTAACTGTCTAATGATTATATGTAATGTTGAATGGATTAAATGCTTTATTCTTGGTAGAAATGAATGGAAAGAATAGTGTGTATTAAATACAATCCAGTCACTTATTGAATGCTTTGGAGACTACTGGTTTGACTGTCCATGTGCTACCAGTGACTGAGATTCATTAAAGGATAGAAAACCCTTCATTTTGGGGTTATTGTCTGTGGATTCAAATGTAGGTTTGATTTGGTTAATGTTTAGAAGAGATCAATAAAGTATTTAAAGAAAATCTTACATGTTTGGAGAGGTTTGAGAGGCACTTATCATGATTGTGCCCTCACAAACATCAGCATAGACTAGTTTTACTAAGTTTCCTTTCTCTATTTTGAGGTTTCATTTCTCTGCCGCAGGGGTAAAGTCAGAGGGTTCATTGACAAAATGATCCTTCGAATGGTTACTATGAATATGAATGATTTGATATAGCATATTGCTCATTTTACTTGAATTTTGGAATAGCTTGTGCAAGGGTGAAAGTAGTTTTGATCATTTTGGTCTTGACTGTTCCTCTACACAGTCAGGAAATGTAACTATCTAATGATTATATGTAATGTTGAATGGATTAAATGCTTTATTATTTGTAGAAGTGAATGGAAGGAATAGTGTTGGTGTTAGGTTTCATTTATTATTAAATTCAATGGTTTCCAAGATGTGTTGAGGAGTTTGCTCCTTGTTTAATGTTAACTATTCCTGCACAATCCACTCATACAACAGTGAAATGCTATGTGGAAGGGATGGTTGCTAGTGTTCCTTGAGGGAAGGGGGATTTTGAAAGACTTGTTATCATTGTATTATGTATTTCCAATATTTTTGGTTGCAGGGCAAACCAGGAGAATGAAGGATCACTCACCGATTGCATGATAACCCGATTTTGAAGGGTCACTAGTTGAGGGGACAGTCAAGGTCCCGATGATTGGGCCATTGGAGGACCCTATTTCTTTGTATTAATTTCTATTCAAATTAAATGCATGTATTTCTTGTGAACTAGTAGCTACTATGTATCCTACAACTGCATTCGTAAATCTGCATATACTTCTCTACAGTTGTAAGCCACTTACAGATCAAAATAGAGAAACTAAATCAAAATCGTTCTTTGTCCTATTTCCTTTTAACAAAGTCTCAACTATCAATGATACAATATACATTTGATGCCCTAAGCTATCAAATATACAAATGGCACCTACCTAGAAGCTCACCAGGAGAATGAAGGATCACTCACTGATTGCATGATAACCTTGTTTCGAAGGGTCACTGGTTGACGGTATAGTCAAGGTCTAGATGATTGGGCCATTGGAGGACCCCAGTTCTTTGTATTAATTTCTATTCAAATTGGATGCATGGATTTATTGTGAATTATCAGCTACTATGTATCTTGCAACTGCATCCGTAAATCTGCATATACTTCTCTAGGGTTGTAAGCCACTTAGGGATCAAAATAGAGAAACTAAATAAAAATCATTCTTTGTCCTATTTCCTTTTAACAAAGTATCAACAATCAATGACACAATACATTTGATGCCCTAAGCTATCAATACAAATGGTGCCTAGCTAGAAGCTCACGGGCTATCCATTTGATAACCACAGTCAACATTTCAAAAAAATGGATATCCTTGAGCACAAGCACCAATAACATCAAATAATGGATTTAAAGCATGGGCTAGGACACAACACCAGTAGAATGCGGTCATTTTAGTGACAACAATTTACAATGCGGTCCTTTGGCATGTATTAAACATAATAGAATTTTCAGCATATTATTATCATTCTATTTCTTTGTTGTAAACATGCCATTGGTTTAGCTTTGTAACTTCACTGTTGTATGAGTGGATTTTGCAGGAACAGTTAACATTAAACAAGGAGCAAACTCCTTAACACATCTTGGAAACCATTGAATTCAATAACCTAACACCAACACTATTCCTTCCATAGTTGCAGGATACAGAGCAGTCGATAATTCACAAGAAATCCATGCATCAAATTTTTATAAGGATATCCTACTAATCAATAGGAATTTTCTTGAGATGACCAATGATTATGCATTTTGATGGCAGTGTGCTAGTTCAAAAGGATAATATAAATCTGAAACAATTTTTTCTGATTTTCTCAAACTATAAATGTGGTTAAAGGGAAAATATTATGTGGAAAACCCACAAACCAAGCTAGCAAATGATTGTACATCAAATTATTCCTATATTCATTCAAGTATTGCTATGCTTCACCTACTTGACCTTTGAGCTTCATCTAGAGAAATGTGTAGCTTTAAGATAGAGTTACTTCTTGGGCTTTACAATAGGGTGGAATATGATCAAGATTTGTTTAGGCTGTATCTTTGTTAGTCCCATTGTTAAGTTCTTATAGTTCATGGTTTGAATCTAACATAATTATTGGACACCATGATTGGAACAACTGGTTGTTGGCTATTGTACACATGAATCATATCTGTTAATGGTTCTTTGTGTTCAAGAATCATATCCTAAATTTATCAATTAGGTTTTGGATTGTTATGTCCATGATAGGATTAGTCATTTTATCTCATTAGATTTAGTTATCTTTAACACTCATATCCAACCTTATTACTATTTTAACTCCATGAAGGGAAGCGTAAACATTATCCAAGGTGCCTAGAGACCAACTGCAATGGGCTCCCTCAAAGTTTACAGGTCCAAGCCCAAACTATTGGGACACTGACCCCCACCTTATTTTGGGATAGATAGCCATTGCTTGGATTTAGACAAGCCCCTCCTTGGTAACACTTTAGTCTTCCTTCTTAGCTAAATAGTAATAGGTTCTATATATCTGTTCTTATTTTATTTTAATTAATATATATATTATCAATGTAGATGTTTACTCATTTATGAGCGCTATATATATAAATATATATAAATAATCTTGATTATCAATAATGATATATATTGATTGTCATTATGAGAATATATATATATATATATATATATATATTAGATCATTGGAATATATAGTATAGATTATTTAGATATATAATTCAGATGTATATTTCATATATATAATTTCTATATCAAATACCACTGACAAGGGATTATATATTTATAATCACTTAGATATGTGCTCTACCTTATACAATAATAAGTGATGTATATGTTTATATATATATATATATAATTCTGTATACTGCTGGACTAATATCGATTCTCTAATATATATATATATATATATAAAATAAATAATGTCTGATATTCATTCCCTTATATCTCCCCCATTAGTTGTGAGATTGTATAATATATATACATAAAGTTAAATCCTATGTGTTCCGGTTGTCTGACTTGTTGCCAGATGCTGAATACAGATTTATTAATTTGTTAGTATTTTCCTCTATAATGTTCTCTTCCCTATGTAGGGTAACAAATATATTTTATATTCTCTCTTCTTCGATGCCTGAATTAATGATGGAGAGTGCTTTCTTATATCTTATGCTTAGGATGAGTAGTCGTGTAAAAGACACGACTCATGTCTCTTCATAAATCATATATCATTCCTTTATCAATACTAATCACTGTTATTAGTCTAAATTCTGCACCACTTTATGAAATCGTATTTGTCATTGCACTTATGTGGCACCTTTTCTACCAACTTGTCCTTGCTGACTTTGTTTGACTTCAACAATATCATTGTTCTTTATCTTTCCATCCCACTCTAATATTAATTTAGAATAATTATTAATTTTGTTTAATTAATAATTATCTATGCATTATTAATATATTGCTGATATACAACTGATTAATATTTATTTTAATTATTAATTTTGATAATTATTCATTATATATTCATTGATTGATAATTATTTATTTCAATGTTCAATATATATATATTATTATACAATTATCTATTTGTTAATAACATTGATTAATGTGATAAATATATTTATTTAATATACTTTTGATTATTTTTTAATTTATTATTATTAATTTATTTATGAAATTCTTAATATAGACGAGGGATATCACATCATACCTAGTGTGTCTCTTTCTTTCTCTCTACATTTCACATTAGGAGTATATGTTATAAAATACTAATGAAATCAACTATAGGTCAAATCTAATCAAAATTGCAATATAAAGATTAAAATAGATCTTGAAGAAATACAGGAACCATTTTTGACAAATATTGTACAAATGAAGAGAATACTCCAATGAGGAAATGCTTCAATGTGGAACAATTGAAGGACAATATTTTGCTTTTATATGCACATCTGCAATGTTTTTGATATATTTCTGAGATAACAAAACCATAGAAAGAATAGCATATAGAAGAAAGTAAAGAATAATGATCATACTTTGAGATATTGTGGAAAATTAAAGGAAAGAATGCTTGGTGGGGTTGTCATGCAATCACTGAGTGATCCTTGATTCCCCTCTTCTAGTGACCCTTCAAAACTGGGTTATCATGTAATCAATGAGTGATCCTTCATTCTCCTGGTCTGCCCTGCATCCAAACATATTGGAAATACACAATACAATGATAACAAGTCTTTCAAAATCCCCCTTCCCTCAAGGAACACTATCAACCATCCCTTTCACATAGCATTTCACTATTGTATAAGTGTATTGTGTAGGAATAGTTAACATTAAACAAGGAGAAAACTCCTCAACACATCTTGGATACCATTGAATTCAATAATAAATGAAACCTAACACCAACACTATTCCTTCCATTCACTTCTACCAAGAATAAAGTATTTAATCCATTCAACATTACATATAATCATTAAACAGTTACATTTCCTAACTATGTAGAGGAACAGTCATGATCAAAACTCTTTCACCCTTGCACAAGCTATTCCAAACTTCAAGTAAAATGAGCAATATGCTATATCAAATCATTCATATTCATAGTAACCATTTGAAGGATCATTTTGTCAATGAACCCTCTGACTGTACGCCTATGGCAGAGAAAGGAAACCTCAAAATAGAGAAAGGAAACTTAGTAAAACTA
Organism: Chamaecyparis obtusa; assembly: GCA_027943335.1. Lineage (NCBI taxonomy): Eukaryota > Viridiplantae > Streptophyta > Pinopsida > Cupressales > Cupressaceae > Chamaecyparis > Chamaecyparis obtusa. The sequence goes on along the minus strand of BSBK01002565.1, from coordinate 1,537,709 downwards.
GTCTATGCCGATGTTTGTGAGGGAATCTTAGTCACAAAATCAAGTATCATCTCATCATGGTTTATTCACCATGTTTCAACACCCCATTCACTCTGATCTATTCAACTTACACCATTCTTCTTCTCCAAGACTCAAAGGCTTGAAACAATATATGTGGTAAAAATTCATGAAATACTAAAGAAGACCTACTATTTGTCAGACATATCTTCATTGTCCCCCACAAAAAACTAAGTAATAACTACTCTACCCTTAATTTGTTTAACAATGCACCATATTAGATAAAGTAGGTTCTATCACACATGGCACAAACTCTCTTCAAACACACACTATGTATCATGAGTTTTTTAGCTAACATTAGATAATTGAATTACATATGTAGGTACCTAGACTCCTTTCACGAGCATCCCACAGTCTCATGGATCGACAGGTATAAGTCAATACACCCTATAGAGATTAATGTATTTCACATTTTGAAAAATATCTCACATTACTTGCTATCTATCTCATTTGATGGAGTGTAGGTAGTAGCAAATAGGTATTTGTCAGATGTATCTTCCTCGAGTGAAGAAAGTGAGTCATTTAGTATGTTTGAATTAGGAAGATCAACTAGAGGTCAAAAGACTAGAAGGAAATTCAATAGACGTATGAAATTTTTCCTTGCTCAAGGGGGGTCATGTTCTTATGATGATGAGAGAAAAGGCGACATCAAGGTGCCCTCTAGGTACCAAAATCTACAGAAACAATGGGTCCCCAAGGAACTTCCTCCAATAAACACTGATTTTAGTGTTAAAGGCAAGATATATCGTATTGCACCATCATCAATACATGGTTTGGGCTTATTTTCCATGGATGGCATAAAGGTCTCTTACAACAAAGTTGTTGAATTGATGGATTATGTTGGACCTTGTTATGATTACAAAAGTTGGATGTGAATTCTTCAATATAAAAAAAGTATGCATAGGTATGCACTCTCGAAAAATTATATTCAACAAAAAGACAATGAGAAAAGTAAAAGAGTGGCTATATACATTGACAGAAGGCCAAAAGCATCTGGGAATATTATAGGTTTTATAAATAGCACGCGACCTCTATCAACTATTAAGCAACCCAATTGCATATTTGAGGTGTGCGAGGGAAATCATGTATTTGTATGTGCGATAAAATCAATAAGTGCAGGGCAAGAGTTGCTTATTGATTACAATTTGAATCGCATAAATAAAAATAATGTCACTATCATTAGGGTGCAGGTACATACTATGTACCATTAAATAATTGAGTTTTTTTGCCAACCACATTTAGAGAGTCTCCTCACCATCCACCTCATCTCCATCATCATCTTCTAATGAAATTTATTAATGTAGTCCTTTCTAATTATTGGTTAACTTTAAATAATAACACAAGACCATAATATGGAGCAACCACGTAGTGGGGCCAATGATGTTCGTTCATGCATTTCTTCCTAGCAGGTAAACCTCTTTTTTATTGAACTACAAATTAGATAGAAGCAAAATGTTAAATAAAGTTTTTTATTATATTCTTTTCATCACTGTTTCAAATTAATTCTAGTAGTGTTAGTAATATTGTTGTCACAGACAGGTGGTCTGCAGATAAAGGGAAAGGAACCCACAGTCCCTGAAGAGGAGTCCTTTAACAAGGACCTAGTTGTTGATTTCGGTGCTTGTGATGAGCCGGCCTCTGTAATTAAAAAATGCCTCCACAAAATTGGAAATAGATTGGTTGAATTGGCATCTATATTCCCTTCAACTCTTGAGTCACAAAAGAGGGAAACTAAACTGATGCATCTATCTCAAAATTACCGAGTAAGTATTAATGTAATTTTTAATTATAACAAAAGTTCAATAATAGTTTTTATGTTATAGTAGTCTTTTATGTCATTAAAAAATAAGCGGATGTGTTTCTTTTACAACTTTTTTTGCGTAATTTTGATCCTTGCGGTCATGATGAGGGTACTATAGCTGGTTCAAGTAGATCGCATGTTGGACTATATTTTTTTTACTCTCTAACAATATTGTCCATGCTAATCACTAGTTTTATTATGCTCTAACAATCTTATTCCTCAGCACATGTCAATGATCATTTACTATTGCTGCCTCATACAATGGCAGGCTTAGATGTATCATGTCCTGCAATGTCGAAAACACAGAGCATGGCCACAGATGCCATGGCACCACCTACTTATACAAGTATTCTATTTTCTCTATCATTATATATATGTTTATTTCCCTTGAAGTGTTCTTTCTTAGGGACATTTTGTAATGGATTCAATTTATGCAATAGCGGATGCAACACTTGATGGTGATTTTCTTGGATGTACTAGTATTTCTAGTACAGGAACAGTGAAGGATTGCATATTTCTTGTGTTCGAAGAAGAAGGACTTCCCTTGAAAATAGCAAAACTTCCAGGTACTTTAAAGATTGGACCTTTCTTTTACTATACAATCATATGTTAATTACACCTTGCATTCAATATGAGAAGCTTTCATCTATTTTGTTCTTATTTTATACTATTATATCCTTTGACTAATGATCCCATATGATTATTTTGTAGGGAATGATGTTTTTTATAGTAAACTTAATGATGAGTGTTTGCGGATATTCGGGCCCACCATTTGTATAGTGTGAAACATCATATCCGAACTAAAACCCCAATCCACTATTTTGATTTCATATCATTGCTAGGATAGTTATCATTACATCCATTTTTGAATCTAACACTATTTTCTTTCTTAAAAGGTGGAAAACCCAAAATCAAAAGTTAAAGGATCATCTCGTAGAGAGTATGACAAACTTGTTTGGACCTCATGCATTTGAGAAGGGTAAGCTCCTTCAAAGAGTCGGGATATGTTTGAGGTATATTAGGGACCAGTATAGGTGTACATTAACCAAAAACCCACATTACCAGCACCCCCCTTGCATTCCTGATTTAGAGTGGAAATCTATTATTCTGGATGCGAATGAGAAAACTAAAGTAAAAAAAGGAAATACACCACTAGAGAATAGAAGAAGGTATGTGATACTATTAAGAATGTACTTGTGTACTAAATAATCTTCATATTTATTTGAACTAACATATTTCAATCTCTTCATAGATTGCCCGACACATCAAAGGCAACAAAGGCAAGATTGCAAAAGCACGGGCAACACAAGCTAGGCTCTGGTGGTTATTCGAAACTTGTTGCACGAGTTGTAAGTGTTGGAAAAATACAATCTTTACATGGCTTTTAACACTGAAAATAATTCTTTGATCTTTAAATATTTATTTATAATTTGAAATCTTTTTTTGTTTTAATGAAACAGTAAAATGAAATTTGACGATACCAAGCAAAAATGCAAGGCTCGGAGTTCAATATAAGTCTCACAGAAAAGGACAAGAAAATTGGCTTCCAACAAGGCTATAAAGCCATGGCAGAAAGAATAAGAAGTGCACAAGGTTCTACTAATGGATCCATCGGGGTAAGTAAGCTAAATAGATGATATTTCAAATTTAATTATTTACCAATTAGTTTATTTGATGTTAAGTTCCAACATAAAGTGAGTAAATTTTTTTTAAGTAAGAAAACAATGATAACATGAATGCATATGAAATTGAAATGCAGCCTGCCAATTCTTGTCGTACACAACCTGTGGTTGTTAATGACAATGAGGATGTGCATCACAATAATACAAGTAAACATCTTAAATTGATTGGTGTAGTAATACAAATTTAATTGCAATTGGTGTTTGGATTAATGTAACAATTTGTATTGCAGTTGTAGAGAGTGTAGAGGCTGTTGTTAATGAGCATGTTGAGGTTGAGGCCGAGGCCAGACAAGCTGACCTCGATGTTGATGATGTGACTAGATCAGGTAAAGAGCTATACAATTATGGCTTGTAAAGTACTGAAAGACTTTAAAATGTTTAAAATGTTTTTAATTATAATAAAATGTTTTTAATTTAAGCCTTTTATATGTTATTGCAGATGACCCCCCTTTGCATCAACAAAGAACTAGGCGTGCATTGAGATATAATGAGAGGGTAGATGATCATGATGATGATATCGATGCTCATCTTAACAATTACATCTTAAAAACTAGAAATCAAAAGAAAAAAAAGAAATGATTGTCATCTATGCACTTTAATTGATAATGACTGATTTTTATATGCCAATGAATTTAATTATGTGGTAGTGAATGTTCATAAATTTTCTAATGTGTTAATGAATGTTATCGTGTGATAATTAATGAATGTCACATTTTATTAATGTGTGAATGAATGTTAGATGTTAGATGAACTTTAGAATGTTACATGAACTTTAGATGAATGTTAGATGAACTTTAGATGTTAGATGAATTTTATTAATGGATGAAATAATGAATGAATGTTAGATGTTAATAGGGAATTTAGAGTGATGTTAGGGGGGGGGGGGGGGGTGGGGTGGGGCCAAATGAGCTTCCACCTTCATGTGGTTGGCCTTGTTTAGTATAGAATATAAAACTATTCTTGAAACAAAGTGAAGCTCAATAATTTTGTTCCTTATATAGGGTCTCAAGTGTAGCTTTTATCACACTCTCAACATTGCAAGGCTTCAAGTGGTGTTCTGATATTGGTTTCTCCATCTCCCACTGAAATCTTATCTTTCTCCTAAGAACTCTCACCGAGCTATGATACATGGATGAGAAGAAGATGTCCCTTATAGGCTACACATATTTAATATGGTAGATCTAGGGAACAAATATACTACAACATAGAATGAGTCAACTTGAATCTATAGTTTCTTCATTCACAATAAAAATTCAAATTACAAGCCATATTTTAGATTTAATATTCATATTTATCTTCATCATGATCATAGCCATCACGGTCAACATTTGGTTCAACTTCATTTGAACCATAGTCCACATCAGGTACCAATTGAAGGCATGGAGTGTGGTCATACCCATGTTACCATAATAATGAGTTAGCCTATAAAATTATGAATAAAATACCTCATGTATCATATTTATAATACTTCAAGTGCACCCAAGATTGGCCCAAGTACCCAAGTTCCTACCAAAGGAACCCAATTCAAACCCAGAGGAGAACAAAAGTAGAATTGAAACCCAGCCTCAAACAAAGAACTAGATAACTTGGCTTTTTTCTAATTCAAGTTTATTTCTGAATTCTTCTCCAATTCCAACCTGATTATTCCATATTTTATTTTCCAATTTTCCTTCTTCCTCACTCCAAATTCAAGGATCACCACCCATGACTTATGTTGTTATTTCCTTTTACTAATTATGCTATTTCAAGGATCACCACCCACGACTTGGTTAAGATGATGAATGCTGGCAATGCCTTTATTACCAAGGAATCACCACCCGCCATTAATGAATATTAATGATCATTGTTTCCTAAGGGTAATCACTATTTGTGTATGCTAATCACCCAAGTCTTTGGCTGTGATTTTCATGCTGTGAGGTTTGTCAGAAGTGGGGGTATGACATGTTGGTTGGATTATAACATATTGACACTTACACCATGAAAAAGACAAATAATTAAATAGAAAGAGAGGACCAACTAAACCATCTTGTGGTTAGTCTATATCACATTGAGAAACAACGTTGAGACTCGAGAATCAAAACAATCAAAAGTTTCTTCAAGACCATGAATGATCAACAACATTCCGTTAGAAAACAAAACACTAATCTATATTATCATTAAGCCATAAAATATGTCTTTAAAGTTTAGAAGCATCACAAGAACTTTCAAGAAACATAGTACTATCCAAGGACCAAAACGAATACCCTCCAAATGATTATGATTATGTTGATGTTGATGTCTATAATTTATGTCTAATGATTATGATGATGTTGATGTTGATGTCTATAATTTATTTCACTTACTGATGCTTGCCTAGATTGAATTTTGAATTGCCAGGCTGGAGAATGCTTTCAAAGTTTAGGGTCTGTTCTACATGATACTCTTAGTTACAGCTCAAATGCAACTCAACATATTTTTTATGTTGGGCAACCCACTGCAAAAACTCATCTGTAGGTGAAATTTAATGCTGTGAATCTTGGCATTGTTAATGTTATTACTTTTCCTCACGTTTCATATTTGTGAAGATGTTTCTTGGCACTATCTTATTCTTATTACAATGTTCTTTGTTGTGGGGTAGGAGGTCAATCTTCATTGTCTTCATTGTGGGGGACAGTGAAGATTTCTCTGACAAATAGCAAGTCTTCTTTAGTATATTATAATAACATGCTAAACTGATAAAGGTGTTATGGGCATTTAATCTGCAATTACTAATAGACTAAGCATATTATTACTATGCTTAATGTTCCATTTAAATGCATTTAACACAAAAAACAAATTTACAAAATTGAACCAATGGCATGTTTACAATAAAGATGTGTTGAGGAGTTTGCTCCTTGTTTAATGTTAACTATTCCTACACAATCCACTCATACAATAGTGAAATGCTATGTGGAAGGGATGGTTGATAGTGTTCCTTGAGGGAAGGGGGATTGTGAAAGACTTGTTATCATTGTATTGTGTATTTCCAATATGTTTGGTTGCGGGGCAGACCAGGAGAATGAAGGATCACTCATCGATTGCATGATAACCCAGTTTTGAAGGGTCATTGGAAGAGGGGAATGAAGGATCACTCAGTGATTTCATGATAACCCCACCAAGCATTCTTTCCTTTAATTTTCCACAATATCTCAAAGTATGATCATTATTCTTTACTTTCTTCTATATGCTATTCTTTCTATGGTTTTGTTATCTCAGAAATATATCAAAAACATTACAGATGTGCATATAAAAGTAAAATATTGTCCTTAAATTGTTCCACATCGAAGCATTTCCTCTTTGGAGTATTGTCTTCGTTTGTACAATATCTGTCAAAAATGGTTCCCATATTTCTTCAAGATCTATTTTAATCTTTATATTGCAATTTTGATTAGATTTGACCTATAGTTGATTTCATTAGTATTTTATAACATATACTCCTAATGCAAAATGTGGAGAGAAAGAAAGAGACAGACTAGGTATGAATTACACAATATACCCATCATCACTTAGCACTTAAATAATAAATTATGGATAGGGAACAACCCCCTAACCTCTAGATGTTTGTTTCATGTTGGCCTCTTATTATATGCAAAGGTAGGCCTATCTTAATTAGGCTAACAACCATAGTGTAGGGGCCATAAATTATGGAACCCAAAATACTGCACACTTGTATTAAATTAGGTTCAGTAAACTACAAGGGAATGGAAACCATGTAATAGTGCCTCATGGGGATGGAAGAAACCCTTCACCAAGAAGATGGTTGTGTCTACAATATTTACTAGAGGCAAAGAACATAATTTGGTTCTAGCAATTACCCCTAGAAGATAATGGCACCCACAAAACACTTGGAAAGGATAACACTCACTATATCTTTTATCACTCTTCTAAAGTTGGGACGATAAATCTCAAAGATTGATCAACAAATTCTTGAACACAAAGAACCATTGACAGATATGATTCATGTGTACAATAGCCAACAACCAATTGTTCCAATCATGGTGTCCAATAATTATGTTAGAAAAAGAATCTACAAATCCCTTACACAACCATAATAGATTCAAACCATGAACTATAAGAACCTAACAATGGGACTAACAAAGATACAGCCTAAACAAATCTTAATCATATTCCACCCTATTGTAAGGCCCAAGAAGTAACTCTATCTTAAAGATACACATTCTTCTAGATGAAGCTCAAAGGTCAGGTAGCTAAAGCATAGCAATTCTTGAATGAATATAGGAATAATTTGATGTACAATCATTTGCTAGCTTGGTTTGTGGGTTTTCCACATAATATTTTCCCTTTAACCACATTTATAGTTTGAGAAAATTAGAAAAAATTGTTTCAGATTTATATTATCCTTTTGAACTAGCACACTGCCATCAAAATGCATAATCATTGGTCATCTCAAGAAAATTCCTATTGATTATTAGGATATCCTTATAAAAATTTGATGCATGGATTTCTTGTGAATTATCGACTACTATGTGTCCTGTAACTATGGGAGGAATAGTGTTGGTGTTAGGTTTCATTTATTATTGAATTCAATGGTTTCCAAGATGTGTTGAGGAGTTTGCTCCTTGTTTAATGTTAACTGTTCCTACACACTCCACTCATAAAATAGTGAAATGCTATGTGGAAGGGATGGTTGATAGTGTTCCTTGAGGGAAGGGGGATTGTGAAAGACTTGTTATCATTGTATTGTGTATTTTCAATATGTTTAGATGTAGGGCAGACCGGGAGAATGAAGGATCACTCACTGATTGCATGATAACCCAATTTTAAAGGGTCACTGGTTGAGGGGACAGTCAAGGTCTAGATGATTGCGCCATTGGAGGACCCTATTTCTTTGTAGTAATTGCTATTCAAATTGGATGCATGGATTTCTTGTAAATTATTAGCTGCTATGTATCTTGCAACTTCATCCATAAATCTGCATATACTTCTCTAGGGTTGTAAGCCACTTAGGGATCAAAATACAGAGACTAAATCAAAATCATTCTTTGTCCTATTTCCTTTTAACAAAGTCTCAACTATCAATGATACAATATACATTTGATGCCCTAAGCTATCAAATATACAAATGGCACCTACCTAGAAGCTCACTAGGATAATGAAGGATCACTCACTGATTGCATGATAACCCAGTTTTGAAGGGTCACTAGTTGAGGGGACAATCAAGGTCCAGATGATTGGGCCATTAGAGGACCCTAGTTCTTTGTATTAATTGCTATTCAAATTGGATGCATAGATTTATTGTGAATTATCGGCTGCTATGTATCCTGCAACTACATCCGTAAACCTGCATATACTTCTCTAGGTTTGTAAGCCACTTAGGGATCAAAATAGAGAAACTAAATAAAAATCATTCTTTGTCCTATTTCCTTTTAACAAAGTATCAACTATCAATGATACAATACATTTGATGCCCTAAGCTATCAATACAAATGGTGTCTAGCTAGAAGCTCATGGGCTATCCATTTGATAACCACAGTCAACATTTCAAAAAAATGGATATCCTTGAGCACAAGCACCAATAACATCAAATAATGGAGTTAAAGCATGGGCTAGGGCACGACACTAGTAGAATGCGGTCATTTCAGTGATAGAAATTTACAATGGCATCATTAAACATATATGCCAGTAATATCAACAAATGTGAATCCAAACATTTGAATATAGTGAATTGATATCCTTGAGCACAAGCACCAATAACATCAAATAATAGAGATAAAGCACTGGCTACGACATGACACCAGTAGAATATGATCATTTTAGAGAACATTCATGATCAAATAAAATGAAATGCATTCGAATATGATGCTAGAGGCTCGAAAGATGAAGAAATCACATACCTTCTCCTGCACTTAGCTTTCGCTCCTTTTCTCCCGCTTCCTCTATCCAATCGAAATAATAATGATGAGGTTGTTTCACTTTTTTTTTAAATGTATACCCTGAATCTGTTAGAGTTCCGATGGTCAATTAAACACCCATCGGAATACTGACATTATCGGGGCCTATTACAAAAAAAAACACCAAATTCTTAAGAAAAAGTTACCCGTCGAAAACTTCTGTCGAAATTTGGCCCCAAATGTAGTAGTGGGTCTTTCATATCTTGGTATTTTATGAATGTTGAACATTGATGCATATGTCGATTACAGTATGATCTTGTATTGAATGAAAATATGGACCTATTTTTTGCAAATACAAAACACCAAACAAAATCACATTAGATTTGAGCCATTACAAATGCAAAAAAATAAGTAACTTTCATTACAACCTTTGATGAGCTAAAACAAGGGCACCCAAAGCCTTGTTTGATTTTCTCTTTGAGATTATTGTGGGTATGCTCTCCCAACATAAAATGAAATGCAAAACTATAGGATGCAAGCTAGATAGTGGTGAAGGGATTGAGAACAAGTATGAGGAACTTTCCCCAAGCTTCACAAATGATAATGATTTAAAATGATGAAAGATTGATTCTAGATAATGACAATGAAAATGAAACAAGATTAAGATGTAAGGTGAATGCAACAAGATTAAGAAACTATGCTAAAGCTGCAACAAGATCTAAATTAGAAACAAGATTAGAATGCAAAGAAAATAACTAGAACTAGAATGATTAAGAATGAGCTAGAAGATGCAAGAGCTAAGAGATTAAGAAAAATAAGAACTTTAGGCCTAAAATGAGGAGTGAGGTCTCCTTTTATAGAAAATGAAAAAAATTTGACAGTGGAGATTAAGAGGCAAAATAATGAGTGGTTGGGATTAAAGATTAGGTAGGATTTGTAAAATATGAAGAGGCAAAATGAAATGAGTGGATAGGATTAAGAGGCAAAAGAAATGAGTGGATAGCATTAAGAGGAAAAAAGATGTTAGGTAGGGTTTGAAAAAGGTGAAGTGGCAAAAGATGCAAAAGTCAAACTTCACTTTTAAAGGGAAAGATGAAATTTAAAAATGATTGGTGGAGAAAAAAGATGGGGAGGTGGCTACCTTGGAAAAGGTGATTGTGTACATGATTAGAGGTAATCCCCCTTTTAATTAAGATTAGAGGAATATTGAAAAAAGGTAAGCATATGAAAAAAGGAAAAGTAATTAAATTAAAATAAATTTAATTTAATCATGGTTTAGAAGAATTTTAGGCTATTGGGTGAATAAAATAAATAAAATTTATTTTATAAAGGGAAATGGAGGGATAATATATTAAATTTAATTTAATATTTTAAAGTATTTAAATAGAATTTAAATACAAAGGGAAAATGAATTTATTTAATTAAAATAAATTTAATTAAATAAATAGAAGAATATGACGATTATAGTCAATTAATAAAATTAACCATAATTTTAAGGGAAAATATTAATAAAAATTAATATTAGTGTGAAGGTCAATTTTAGGTGTTTACAGATCTGTTTGTTGATGCTTTATGCATGTTCTTGTTTGTTTTTTAGTCATGATTATGCATACCTTACTAGGGGAAATGGGTTAGCACACTCATGACCTTTCAAATGAACATCAATATGCCTAAACCTCTCCAATAATTATATGTCAATATAGGTTATGTCATGATTAGGTAACCTACACTTATATCCCTTAAGTTATCTAGTCCGTCTGAGAGTCTAGTCCATGTAACAAAACAATGCCATATGTGCTTTTATAACATACGATGCATACCTCTAGTTGAAATATTAAACTAGGGTGTTCTCTCTGACAAAAACATAATATAAATCCCACGAAAGTCATGTAGTTAGGATGCATGTTTTTTGGTCACATTTGCATATTACTCTTGGCATAGTTTCTATTTATTCCCCCTTCTAAAGCTCACGGACTATTCCTATTGATTGTATTTGACACGCTCGCATGTATTTTCTTTAGTTCATTTCTTAATCATTAATCATTAATCATTAGTTCATTTCTTTTCATTAATCATTAGTACATTCATTCATTAATCATTAGTTCATTACATTCATTAATCATTAATCACCATTATATTCATTAATAATTAACCATCAGTTCATTGCATTCATTAATAATTAACCATTAGTTCATTGCATTCATTAACCATTAATCATTATCCTTATTACATTTATTAATCATTAAGTTCATTGCATTCCTTACATCCACCCATTATTACATTACTCATTAAGTTATCCATTCACCATTATTACATATTTTTATATTGCATTTACTCATTATCTTAATCATTACATCATAGTTACATACATATATACATCCATCTAATCATATAATCCATTACATATATAACCTTGCATCATAAACACATCAACAAAAATTGCACATCCTGCATCACACGTGTCACTCCATAGAACCATCATAATCATGTACATATGCATAGAATAATCACATCACATCATACAACACCATCATAATCATGTACATATGCATAAAAAAGTCAAACACATAACATCACATAGGACCATCATAATCATGTCTATATATAAAAGAATCAAGTATACGTGTCCATCAAATACATCAATGCATATACATGTATATATCAAGTGTCATTGTACATATATCGCTCAAAATTTATACAAGTGTCAAAAATAGTAGGTAGGGCTCATGATGTCAGCTGTATGGAAGGACTAGCTCCTCATGTACCATCCCCCCCTCTCTCTTGTGGGGGTCTCATCCATACTGAGGCCTGTGATCCCCCTGCCCCTGTCGTTTGAGAGCCTATCCTCTCATTGTACACCACTTCCCTTTGTCCCTCAGAAACTACCTCATAATAAAAACAACAGTAGTACTCCATCTCCTTGATGGATCTCATCTCTCACCTATGGGTAGCGAAAGTCTCTTGTGCCAACTCCATCACCCCCAGACCTGTCACCACCTGAATTATGATCTCTTGCTGGCCTCTATACTCCTCGGCTCGATGATGGTATAGGTCCCTCTCCTGAGTCATTTCCTGTAACTCTGATCTTAGTTTCTCTATTAGCTCATCCTATGATCCCCTGACCTCCTCTATTTGAGTCACTATAACTATGAACTCACCGATGTCTACCCTAGCCTGTAACCTATCTAGAGCACTTTAAGCACTGTCTACTTATGCTCTCTCCCTTGTCAATAAAACCTATATCTTGGCCACCTTGACCTACAAACCAAGCTTAGATGCCTAAGTTGTTGCTAATAGTCCCTATACCCTTGCTACCTCTACCTAAAGACATAACTCTGATGCCTGTGCAGTAGCCAGTAGTCCATGTACCCCACCCACCTCTATCTACAGGCTATCATGATCTTCCACAACTATGTTATGTATCTCTTGGTCTATATAGTCAGTCCCTATCCCTATCCCTATGTTGGAGTTGGAGGAGGCCCCAATACCTTTCCTTATGCCTATTCTTGCACCTTTTGTATCACTAGTGAGGCTCCACCCACCGGTTTGACCTATACTAACTCCAGGTGACATGGTACTATCACCTACCGATGACCCCTACCTACTCCATCTCCCTCTCCTCCTCTCACACTATCTCCTCCTCCTCCTCTAGCCCCATCACCATCTCCATCTCCATCCCCATCTTCCCTTGCTCTATCTCCTCCTCTAGAAGGTTTCTCTGTTGTAGGCATTGTACCTGGTACTGTCAATGGGATGGGCCAATGTGTCACCCACCACTATGCATAAGCTAGTATCACTACTGTATCTTGTACTTGGTCCTATCCCTACTATTAGAGTACTAGTTCCATGCCTACCCAGGATTCCCTAGTACCTCATAGATCCACTCCTACTCCCCACAAATTCCCCACCTCTCGTCTCACCAATGAATGCAAAAATGAGTCTGGTACTTGGTCCTGTATTCAGTTGAACTGTTGTGCTACCCATGATGACATGTATTAGGAAATCATATACAGTGTTTGACCTATCAACCAACAATCTGGATGAGTGAAACCCATATAGGGGAATTCCTCCCACCCATCCTCTATATAGTCCTCATGTTGCACCACCTTGTGGCCCCATGCCTCACACCCTGCATATGGTGGCTAGTCGAATCCTTGCATCTCATCCAGTAGATGTTGCTAGTACCCAATAGAATCCACCAAATTATAGAAAATCAATGGCCAATATCTACATACATAGGGCTCATATCTAGCTCAGGTCTCCTGTAGTTGGATTGGTCAAGCTACTGTTATATGCTCCTAGGCCCACACCAGTAATAAAGTCACCCCTGGCCCTAGTGTCTTGCCTCTTTGATAGGCACACATATGAAGATCATATTATAGCTTCCCAAGGATGTTGTACCCCCATTAGTACCTATCTCCCTTATCCTCCATCATGTTGCTTAGTACTCATGACTATCCCAAAGGAAGTCCATGTCCTTCCAAATTTGGGACTAGCCTACCCCCAATCAACCCTTCTAAATACAATGCCACTCACCTCAACCATGGTCGAGTTGACATCACTTCTCTCCATAGAAACTACTATCTAGATGTCAGCAACTACTCATAGGATCAGCCAAATGCAACCTCTACATAGGGATCTATTCCCTCCTATATGTACTTTGGAATCAATCCCCATATCTAGACTCGATATATCCTCCAGATGTCAAAAAGAGTAACTGTCTGTTAGGAATAGTCCCAAGAGATAACTAAGAGGGGGAGGGGTGAATCAATTATCTACAAGATTCAATTATTTATTCAATTAAGTATATAAGAACATTAAGCATAAACACAATGAAATAACACTTAGCACAACACTACAATTTTGGTTACGGGGAAACCCAAATAGGTAAAAACCCTGGTGGGAATTGACACCCACTAAGAACTGCACTAGTGTATTATGATTCCTATTAGAAGATCTTACAACCCTATTAGGAGTTGATCTTTACAATGTAGTACGTATAGTGACCTGGTTAAGGGTCAAACCCTGTTAGGAGTCTTTTACAATTAACCCTGTTAGGGGTGAGGATGCAGTGTCTGAGAGCACACTGCTCAAAGGGGTGAAGGTTGCAACCTTCTGTTTAATAGATACACACTATATCTTGATCTTGGTGAACTACGCATAAACTTGTTGTCTTGATCAGTTCTAATGAATAACATATACTCTTTACTTGGTCACATATACCTTCTATTGATGGCTCAACACTTCACACTCTCTAATTTGCTTTGCTCTTCCAACTCTAAACCATGCTTAGCAATCACAAATGACTGCCTATAAATATCTTTCCTCTAAATGATATAATCAATTTGTCCTATTAGAACCATCTTGAAATCATATTAGATAAACAATAAAATTCTCCAATAACACCTCAGTTGGCTCTACTAAGCACACAACATAAATTAGGACTACATAACTCCATGTGAGTAGACGCAACGCTACACACTGTCAGCTTCTCCAAATTAACTCTAACTTTCTTCTCATGCTAAATTATGTCATGTAATCTTAACCAAATAATTTTAACTCTCCTCTTTGCCTAAATCAAAGTGCGCATATCGCAATGATAGGCGCAACTACCACAATCATATAAACATTGTCGGCTCTTCCAGATAAACTTAGGAAACTGTGACTGTCAACTGGAGACTTCATAACTCAACTTGTACTAAATATATGACTCTGTGTTCATGAACATAACATCATACATATGTCTAAAACATAAGTATAAATGTTCAAGGATCTACGATAACCATACGACCAATCACATACAGAACTGTTCCTAGGACCTATTAGGAATACTCACTGATATACACAACTGTATTACTATCTTCACTCAGAATCAACCTTTACATCTATGATATCATTATGATAACATATCCATGCAAAATATGTTGAAGGCTCTCTCCATCAAGCTTCCATGCATGTTTCTTACCATATGTTATCATCAATGACAAACATACAGTCATTAATCTAGCTTGCTCGCAAAACTCCAACAATCTCTCCCTTTGGCATTGATGGCAACATATGGAATGAAAAACACCACCAATCCAAATAATCAATTATTTTATAACATTCACCATTTCCTCAACTAAAACTCCCCCAAGGAAGTATCCTCCAAATGCTATAATATTCTTCAATATTCTCCATTTCCTCAACTCTACTTCTTCCCATGACTATATTTTTACTCCCCCTTTCTACTTATTTTTTATTACTGTATATTCCTTCTTTTTATGTTTTTCATGACTATATACTACTCCCCCTTTGACATCAATGGAAAAGGGTGCCAAAAACATTAAGCACTAGTACTAATCCTAAGGTAGAGTAGTCAACCTTTCATCAATCACTGGGGATTGATGTACTTCTGCTATCTCTAATTAGATTCAGGGAAGGGAATTACTCCCAACTTCTCCCTGAGATACTCAAAAGTATCCTTAGGTAAGGGCTTTGTGAATATGTCTGCTAGCTGGTCTTTTGTACTCACATAGTCCACCATTACTTCTTTCTCTGCTACTTTCTCTCTTAGGAAGTGATATTTTATCTCAATATGTTTTGTCTTTGCATGCATCATAGGGTTCTTTGACATATTGATAGTGCTAGTGTTATCAAAATGAATAACAATAGGGTAGTTAATATGAATACCAAAATATTTTACCATCTACTTGATCCATACAATTGTAGAACAATTTAATGCTACTACAACATACTCTGCTTCTGTTGTTGACTGAGAGATACAATTTTTATTTTTACTTGTCCAAGTAACAAGTATATCTCCAAGGAATATAGCTCCTCTAGAGGTACTCTTTCTATCATCCATGCATCCTGCCCAATTTGCATTTGTATATACATGAAGCTTTACATTCTCAGAATTGGGATACCATAAACCATAGTCTAAGGTTCCATTCAAGTATTTGAATATTCTTTTTACTACCATGAGATGACTTTGCTTAGGTTCTGCTACAAATATTCCAACAATACCAAATGCATTAGAAATATCTGGTCTGGTTTGGGTAAGATATATGAGTTTACCAATCATAGACTTATACAAGGTTATGTCTACTACTAGAGAATAATATTGTTTTGAGAGCTTGCATCCTTTTATCATAGGGGTACTTTCTAGCTTGCAATCATCCATCTTGAATGTCTTCAAGATCTCTTTCACATACTTAGTTTGATTTATGAATATACCTTTGTCTGTCTACTGCACATTCAATCCCAAAAATTACTTGATGGGACCAATCATGCTCATTTCAAATTCACTCTGCATCTCCTTAGAAAATTCTACATTGATCTTATCATTACCACCAAATATAATGTCATCAACAAATATAGCAACTAGAAGTAGTGCATCGGATGTCTCTCTTATGAATAAGTTGCAATCTGATGCTCCTTTCTTGAATCCAATCTTAGTTAAGTAACCATCAAGTCTTTCATACCAAGCTCTAGGGGCTTGCTTAAGTCCATAGAGGGCTTTCTTTAATCTGCTTACCATATCAGGTTTGTTTGATAAAGTAAATCCTTTTGGCTGCTCAATGTATACTTCTTCCTTTAACTCTCCATTCAGGACTGTTGACTTAACATCCATCTGGTATACCTTAAAGTTCTTGAATGTGGCATAAGCTAGAAACAACTTTATGGCCTCCAACCTTCTTACAGGGGCAAATGTATCTGAATAATCAATTCCTTCTCTTTGAGCATATCCTTACATACTAATCTTTCTTTGTTTCTTACCACTGTTCCATCTTCATTCATCTTATTTCTGAATATCCATTTTGTTCCTATTACATTTTTATCACTAGGCCTAGGGACCAATTCCCATGTGTCATTCTTAATTATCTGATCTAGCTCATCTTTCATTGCTTCATGCCAATTTGAATCATTACATGCATCTTCAACACTTAAGGGTTCAATCTGTGTTAGTAAACATACCTCTTCATTTTCTATAGAACTCTTTGCTTTTGATGTTTTCATGATTTTGATGCTCTAATCTCCAATGATGTCTTTCTTTGAATGATATCTTGATGTGAATTTTGGAACATTAGGTTTGACTTTCTCATCTACCTTTTGTGTTTCTTCTTCACTTGATTCAGGGTCATTAAATAGAACATCTATGCTATCAAACGTTTCTTCAAAAACTGCTTCACTACTGGTAGGTCTAGGTTCTTCTTCAATCATATGTGCATAATCATGGTATCTCTCTTGAATCATAAACTTCTCATCAATCTTAACATGATAACTTTCAATGATCTTCTTTAATCTCAAGTTATAACATCTATAAGCTTTTCTTTTAGTGGAGTAACCAAGAAAAATACCTTCATCAATTCTTGCATCAAACTTGCCAATTGCTTCATCTCTCTTGATGTAGCACTTTCTTCCAAAGGTTTTGAAGTATTTGACTATAGGTATGTTTCCAAACCATAGCTCATAAGGTGTCTTGTATGTTCCTTTCCTCAATTGAATTCTATTAATAGTGTAGACTGTTGTATTGACCACATCTCTCCAATAGGTGTGTGCGACCTTTATTTCAATCATGATGGTGTACACTGTGTTAAGAATGATCCTATTCCTTCTCTCTGCAATTCCATTCTGCTGAGGGGTTCTAGGGTCACTTAGCTATCTCTTTATCCCATGTTCTTCGTAGTACTCATAAATCTGTCAGAGGTGAATTCTCCTCCTCTATCCGATCTTAGACATTTAATCTTCAATCCAGACTTATTTTCAACCTTAGATTTGAATATTTTGAACTTTTCAAATTCTTTTGATTTGTCCTTTAAGAATGCAACCCACATCATTCTATAATAATCATCAACAAACAAAATGAAATACCTTTCACCATAGTATGATCTTGTTTGAGTTGGTCCACATAGGTCTGTACATATCAAATCCAACTTGTTCTCTACTGAATTGTGCTTGCTTCTGAATGAATTCCTTACATGCTTTCCCATCACACATTCCCTACATATTGCATCAAGTGGTTTTGCAATGCTAGGAAGATCTCTTACTACTTTTACATTACTTATCTTTACTATGTTATCAAAATTGATATGACATAGTCTTTTGTGCCATAACCAATTGTCATCTACTTTAGCAACAAAACAACTTGCTTGTGGATTAAGCTAAAAAACATTACCTCTAGTCTTTGATCCTGATGCAATCATTTCTCCTTCCTTGTTGTTAATGATGCACTTGTTGTCTTTGAACTCCAACTAGTAACCTTTGTCAAGTAACTGTCCAACACTCAGTAGGTTATGTTGTAAAACATCAACATATAGAATATCATTAGTGTTGTTCTTTCCATCCAGGGTGATAGATCATCTACCAATGATAGGTTTAGGAGTGTTATCTCCAAATCTAACCATAAATCCTTTGTATATATCCATATGTACAAATCTATCTTTGTCTCCTGTCATGTGGTGTGAGCATCCACTATCAATAATCCAATTTGTCCTGATGTCAGCTTGTGAAATCAGTGCTAACTCTTGTGCATTCTTATCATCTTCAAGAGAAATGAATCCAATTTCCTCCTTTTCTGATTCTTCATCTAATACTCCATCTCCAGCATAGTAACATTCATTTGTATACTTGGGCTTGTAGTTATTTTTTAACTTCTTAACTCTTGTAGGACACTTGGATGCAAAGTGACCAATCTTATTACATGAAAAGCATTTGAATGGTAATTGACCTTCATATTTTCCATTTCCTTTCTTTTCTCTTTTAGCAATCATAGCAATGAAATCATCAAGTGTTTTCTCTTCATCATCATCATTGAAATTACCAGAGGTGTTCAAGGATTTCTTACCATGTACTAAATCTTTGAATGTTGTTTCACTTTTAGGCTCTGTCTTCAATCTTGATATTTCAAAGGCTGAAAGCTTGCTAATTAAAGTCTCTCTTTTAAAGTCTTTTTTGGACTACATAGTTTCATATAGGATGCATATCTTGTTGTCATATTCTGGTGTCAAGGTAGTCATCAATTTATCCATTATGTCTTCTTCCAAGATTTCTCCACCATTGTTTCTAATTCCTGCAATTGCTTCAATAATCCTTTGATTGTAAGCTCTGACATTCTCATCAAGTAGCATCTCTAATGTATTTTATCTTTTCTTCCATGTCTTTCCGTGTGCATTCTTGGCTTAAATATCTCCTTCAAACATGTCTTCTAGGTACTTCCATATCTTATAGGCTTTGTCCATTTTCTTGATTTCTAAAAACTCATTGTTAGATAGGGCGCTGATAATGGCTTCTTTGGCAATAGCATTTGAAGTGAAAATTTCCTTTTGCTTCAAGGTTGCATCTTCTTTTGAAAGATCTTCTAGTGAAGGAATCTCAACTTCTTTGGTAGCCACTTCAAAAATCTCAAAGGCAATGCACTGCAAATGTGTCATCATTTTGTTCTTCCAGTCTAGATAGTTCTCTCCATCAAACTTATGACTTTCTTTTCTAAAGAATGCCATCTGATCAACCTCAAGTTGTTAAATTTTTTCTCTGAGGCACTTAGCTCTGATACCAATTGTTAGGAATAGTCCCAAGAGATAACTAAGAGGGGGGGGGGTGAATCAGTTATCTACAAGATTCAGTTCTTTATTCAATTAAGTATATAAGAACATTAAGCATAAACACAATGAAATAACACTTAACACAACACCATAATTTTGGTTACGGGGAAACCCAAATAGGTGAAAACCCCGGTGGGAATTGACACCCACTAAGAACTGCACTAGTGTATTATGATCCCTATTAGAAGATCTTACAACCCTTTTAGGAGTTGATCTTTACAATGAAATAAGTACAATGACCTGGTTAAGGGTCAGACCCTATTAGGATTCTTTTACAATTAACCCTGTTAGGGGTGAGGATGCACTATCCAAGAGCACACTACTCAAAGAGGTGAAGGCTACAACCTTCTCTTTAATAGATAAACACTATATCTGGATCTTGGTGAACTACGCATAGACCTATTGTTTTGATCAATTCCAATGAATAGCATATACTCTTTAATTGGTCACATAAACCTTCTACTGATGACTCAACACTTCACACTCTCTGTTCAACTCTGCTCTTCCAACTCTGAACCATGCTTAGCAATCACAAATGACTACCTATAAATATATTTCCTCTAAATGATATAATCAAGTCATCCTGTTAGAACCATCTTGAAATCATATTAGATAAAAAAATACAATTCTCCAATAACACCTCAGTCGGCTCTACTAAGCACGCAACATAAATTAGGACTGCATAACTCCATGTGAGTAGACGCAACGCTACACACAGTCAGCTTCTCCAAATTAACTCCAACTTTCTTCTCATGTTGAATTATGTCATGCACTCTTAACCAAAATTTTTTAACTCTCCTCTTAGCCTAAATCCAAGTGCGCATACCACGATGATAGGCACAACTACCGCAATCATATAAACACTGTCAGCTCTTCCAAATAAACTCAAGAAACTATGATTGTCAATTGGAGACTTCATAACTCAACCTATACTAAATATCTAACTCTGTGTTCATGAACATAAAATCATACATATGTCTAAAACATAAGTATAAAGGCAAAAGGCTCTATAAAAACTATATGACCAATCACATACAGAACTATTCCCGGGACCTGTCAGGAATACTCACTGATATACACAACTATATTACTGTCTTTACTTAGAATCAACCTCTGCATCTATGATATCATTCTAATAACATATACATGCAACATATGTTGAAGGATCTCTCCATTAAGATTCCACGCATGTTTCTTACCATATGTTGTCATCAATGACAAACATACAGTCATCAATCTGGCTTGTTGGAAAATCTCCAACACTATCATTTGTCCAGTAGAAAAATAGAAGTTAGAGGTCATACTATGCCACCTCTCTATCAACATGGTTAATAGAGTTGTATATTCTCTCAATTGTAGCTATAGGTGTACATGCTCCAGGCTGCACAGTGCAACTTGTCCCCACCCTGTTGGTGTAAGCTCCTTCGCTAAGACCATCGTGTCTAGCCAGCTTTCCCTTAATCAAAACACCACCTCCATCACCTGCAATCATCTAATTCATTATTTTTTAGTCCTTTCTATCTATTATAGGGAATCCTATTCCCTCCCCCCCATCCTCTATATTTTACCCCATTCCCCCATCTACGTATTTTTGGGTTCCTAAGTGGAAATTCCATTGAACCTACACAGATGCCAATCTACACCGACACCAGTCTATGCATACGCCAGTCCGTGCAGATGTAAGTCTATCCAGACACCAATCCACATAGATGACCATCCGTGCAGACACCCATCCTAAGCTGATTTAACCTTTTGTCAACCCTCTTAGTGGAGATGACAACTTAGCTATCATCCCTGCCCTCCCTTTTATCATCTTCGCAGATGATGGTTGAGAGACTTTCATCTTTGTAGACAATAATCTATCAATTGTCATTTGCGCAGACAACAATCTACCAATCATCGTTTCTACCCCAATGACCATTTTGGCCTATTAATGACCCCTTATGCGCAATTAATGATCCTAAAACATTAATGACAAGGTTTGTTTCAACTACTCATTGGTGGTCCTGCATCGATGACCCTCTGGTAGGTCTGAACTCACTCTCCTAACTGCATATGGTCATGTGTATCAGTCATCTCTCTCTCTCTCTCTCTCTCTCTCTCTCTCTCTTCGCTATGAATTTTTTCTTGTAGAAGGTGAAAATGACTTCTCTTAGGGCCCTCGTGGCCTATTTGTAGGCCCGTTGGGCCCCCATTTTCTTCCCAGACCCCATTTGTTTCCTCATTTGTTTCTCATGTCCCTCATAGGCCATGCAATTGTTCTTTTTTCTCCTCTTCTCCCTCTTTTCAAGAAAATTTTCCAAAATTTTGTATTTTGTCTTATTTTCTCAAGGGGTCATGCCTTCTCTATCTCAACCCTAGGACCTTATATTCTCTTTGGGGCATCTTATATTTTTGTTTTCTTTGATGTAATGCAATTCTTGACATCACATCAAAGAGGGGAAAAATGTAGATGCTTAAAATCATCCCATAACATTATAATTATTTAATTATTTCAATTATATTCCTCTTGCTTATTTAATTAAATTTAGCTCATTATTCTATAGTATTTAAATTTAAAATTTAAATACCCCTTTTACAAGTGTATTAAATTTTATTTAATACCCTTTCCTCACATAAACCCTTGTTAAATAAATTCTAATTTATTTAAATCCCTTCACATTCGATTATTCTTCTAAACCATGATTAGTTTAATTTTTAATTAAATTAATCCTAAATCTAAACCTAGATCCTACCCTACACACATCACTCTCAACAAAGAGACCTATTTCTTAATTAAGGTTAATTAAGCTAATTCTTGGATTCCTACACCCATTAGCCTTAATTATTTTCTCACACATGTGAGAGAAAATTTCTAAAAATGGTCTTTTCAAAATAATTTTAAAAAGCCCCAACAAGGTTTCTTACAACCTTGATGACACCTCTTACACATTTTAAAAACATGAAAGTGGACCTTTTCTCTTACACCTTCTTACACATGTGTACTTGAGGTACACATTGACCTGTCACATCTCAAGTTTCTCACACATGTGTGAGAAAACTTGGACTCTTGCATGGCTTATGTGTCCTTCATGTGCACCTATGTGGATTCCACATGTGATCCACCTCACCCCAACCCTCCAAAATCCTATAAATAGGAGCCTTTCCAAGAGTAATTCATCCACCATTTGCATTAGAGTTATTATGCTAGTATCATTTTAGAGTTTTCTTACATTTATGCTTATTTAACTTGTTTGGTATCTCCTTGCATTAATGTTAGAATAGTTTCATGTTAGTTGATAGTTACTTTCTTCATCCATATTGAATGGTTGAGGCTAGTTCTTGATAACTAGACCTTGAGTTCATTCAATGTCATTTTCATGGTAGTTGATAGTTTTGTTTCATGCATTTATTCATTTTCTAATCAAAGTGGGATTTAAATATTGTGTTGGGAGGGAACACCCACATATTTTCTAAGAGCTAAAATCAAGCAAATCTTGGGTGCATTTTCTTATTGCTCATCGTAGGTTGTGGAGAAAGCTTCCTAGTTGGTTTTTTACAAGTTTCATTAAATGTTAGATTTGTATTTGACTAACATGTTTTTCTAATGTTTGAATATTTTAGATTGCTCTCAACAAGAAAGATTTCATCACATACACCCCTATTATTATTATTAAAATTATTATTGGTGTTAGGATAACCTTTGTTCTCTTTGAAAAGCTTGATTTCTCCTTTCTTTAGTAACACCTCTTCAATATTAATCCCATTTTTTATTATATTTTCAAAGGTTGGGGGACATTGAAGTTTAAATTGATATTTCATTTCCATGTTTAAGTTATTCATGAAAATCTCCATTTTCTCCTTTTCAGGTATGCTTCTTGGATATCTCGCAAAAACCGTTCTTCATCTTTGGAGGAAGCATATAAAAGGTAAACCATCTTTTTATTAGTATCACATAGGTTTATCATGGTGATTTCATCCTCAATGTTGTAAGAGTAATGGGTCACAAAGTTGGAGGCCAATTCGTCAAACATTTTTATTCTCGGGGTCAATTAAAAAAACCATTCCATGGCTTGCCCTCCAAGGTTTCTTGGGAATAATCTCATTAGGTAGGTATTGTCATGCATTAAATCAATGCTTAGAGCAAAAAGATCTCTCAAGTAGTATTGTGGGTCAGATTTTCCCATGTACTTTTCAGATCTTGGAAAGACCACATTGGGAGGGAAAGGTACCATAACCAAATTTCTATCAAAAGGAAAAGGACATAATTCTTCGATTGAGAATGGTTTGGGTTCAACCACCTTTTTCATGCTATCAATTTGGGCTTGGAATAAATTTAGTTGTTTGTTAATGAATCCTAATGGATTATATTCTTCCTCATCCTTCTTCAAGGTCAATGTATCATAGTCATGAGCAAGTTTAACTCCTGATTGAGCTAAATTGATAAAATATCTTTCTTTGTCCCTTTCTAAAAAAATTTCCATGACTTCAAGGAATATGGGATCTTGGCCCTATTGGCCCTCTCATCAGTTGTTTCTTCATTTCTTTGAGTTCTTTGGTGATTTTCATCTTGGTTTTCATGGTTTCACCCGTGGTTAAAATTATAGAAATTATTATTTCCCGCCATAGTATCAACTCTTTCTTCAAATAAGTTGGGAATTCTTTCTTCTTGTTATTGTTGTTCTTCAAATGGGCATTGGAAGATAAAATCTTCATATGGAATCTCTTGACTAATGTACATACCTTCTTCTTGAAGGGTCATTATCAAGCAATGAGATCTAGTAAAAACCAGAATTAACAATGGTTGAGTCAATTGAAGTCTTTCCCTCTTGGTGATTGTTCTTTAGGAAAATTTTTAAAATATTAATTGAATCGTAATAGATGCTTCTTCCTTGTAACATGTATTTTCAAATTCCACAAACAAAAGAAAACTTGTCTTTTAATTGACATCTAAACACAAAATGTTTGTATATGTGAGAATGTTTTCACAAGTCTTCCACAAGAAATCACTTCAAGCAATCTACCTAAAGTCAATGTTGGCTTTTAAACATGCTTCTATTGAGGTAGGCTTGCTAATCATCTAGGAGCTAGTATGAATTATGTTCAAAGGAAAATCAATTTTCATCCCCCATTATAGGGGCCTCCCACCACTGGTATGTTGGAGTTTTACGCAATCCCAAAGAACTACTTGAGGAGGTTCAATTCTTGATCTTCCTTTTTCACTCACCCTATTAAGGATGAATGCATTTTATTTTATACTGGGTCAGATTATTGTGACAAAAGAAATTTTATCCCACTTTGGGCTATCCCTCTCACCGACCTGATTAAGGCATGTTCTTAGGAGGCAAGCCTGCTATATCTCTAACATGTTCATAAAAGCAATGAAATGAAATAAAAAAGTAGGTTTGGGAATTTGATTCACCAAAGGTTAAGAGCATATCCCTACTATTTTCCACTTCCAAACACAATAAAACTTGTTCAATTTACAAGCCTCTTTTAATCTAATGGAAATTAAGTACTTCTAGCTTTCTGACTCACCTAAAAGGTGAAGAGCATAATCACCTAATACTCTTTTCCATAAATAATATGCTTAATTTAGTGTTTTTTCATTCCTTTGACCTTTCTTTTAATTAAGGAACTTGATAGGTTTGGCATTCTGATTCACTAAAAGAAGTGAAGAACATAGACCTATTACCAAATCCAATAAACAATAATAGGTATTCTAAATATTCTAGATTCAAATCAAATTGCCACAATTTAAATAAATGCATAAGGCTTTAGGCATATCTTTTTTGAAGCTAGCAAAGCTAGGGGAATTTTTAATTTTATTTACACATTTTTTATACTCACTTAGTGGTGATTGTTCCATCTCCTTAGCATCCTCTTCTCAAAATTGTTAGTTCAACACAAAATCCAAGAAAAGGTGAAGAAATCCAAGCAAATTAAATTTTCATTTCTTCTTTAAATTAATTAAAATTGAAGAATTCTAAGGAACAAAAATCCAATTTAAAGATACAAATTTAGATCTGTATGATTGAATTATTTGCAAATACCTCTCATATACTTCTCCTTCTTGCTTTGAATCCTCCAAAAAGTTGTTTAAGTGAACTAGCTTTTCCTTTTTCAATCTCCTATTTGTTTGTTTGTCCTCCATGTTAGCTCTGGTCTTTGGTTTTTGGACCTTTTTATGCTCTGTCATCTGTAAAACATAGAGAATTAATAATTTTCTGATAGAATTTTAATTTTTTTATAAAACTAGTGCTACGCGCTACATAAATCATTGTACGCATCACTTTGACTAGTGTACGCATTGTCAAATATATTGTAAGCATTATTTAAACTCTTCTATGTGCTACTAAATCATTTAAATACTAACAAATAATTCTTAGTAAGAGACATTTAAAATAAGAAATTTATTGTTACCGCTAATACAGTGCTTGTACGCGCTACGGGGTTAGGGTATAGGCGTTGAGAGAAAATAAGATAGAAAATAGAAGAAACTTCTACGCGCTAACACTTGACGTAAAATCATTGAAATTTAGTGTATACACACTTTTTGACTTTGCAAAGATGCCAAACTTTGCTTTACACGCTCTATTTACCGACTAGTACATGCTTTTTGACCTGTCAAATAGAAAATTGGAACAGAGATTCATGCAATGTAGTCAAATAAACTTGAAATTTAGCATGTAGAGTTAGGATTCCCCATAGTGGGCACCATTTTTGTGTATAAGAAATACCTTCACGAGATTAGTTTTTTCTAACTCAATTCAAATTGAGCTAATTTAACATTTAAAACATAATGAATTGAAAGCTTAAAAAAATGAACATCTCATGGATCCCTATTTAAAGATTCTAATGAAATGCTCTCAGCAAGGATCCATTAGAGATAACTCTAAAATGAGAATATTAAGCTAAGAATGATGAAATAAACCCTAATTTGATCAAAATATGCTAAAACTATGCTTGTAAACCAAATTGACTATAATAAGGATGCAATTCTAAAATAATAATGGGATCCTTTTCTCTTGATTTTTGCCTTCTATTTATATATTTCTCCAAGCTTAGGGGGTAGAGTAAATTTAATCATGATTAAGTTTGGGTTAAGTTGATGGTTTCAAATGTTGAGACAATTTAAATATTTTTTCCTGAAAGCTTGGGATAATGAGACAAAATGAGTGGTCAAGATGCATTATCAAGGTGAGTGATTGAGATTCAATTTGGCTTTGACCTATTTGAGGTCAATTCTCAATTCCTATTGGTTGATCTAATTTCTTCCCGTGGTAGGTGAGAAATTTTAGGAATTAATTAATTTATTTATTTGATTTTCTTTAGCCAAGTGTACCCCTTGAATGAGTTGGATTTTATTTAATTAAAATATATAATTAACTTGATTAATTGCATAATTAAATGATTTTCTTGATTTAATTCATCCTTTTTTTCTTTGATTTTAATTAATTTATGATTTTGTTTTGATTGCTCATTTGGATTATCTTGACCATTTTCAGGTGTCTACATGCCCTGGTAGTCTCTCTAGACCCCGACACTCAAGTGACCATATGTGGCATCGGTGAACCTCTCGTATGGACAAGGCTACTAATCATGCAAGACCTCAATCAAGAATCTTCTCCCACTCCCATCCTAGTCAATACCTCAATCAAGTACTCAGGTATGGGTGATGAACATATATTATTAATTTATTTTAAAACCCTCCATTTAATGTAACATGTTATCACTTTAGTAAGTTACTTACAATAAGTGATCCTAGTAGCCACTTGTGGGCCCTGACGCTTATTGCAAGCCACTCCCATCTATACACTCAAATAACCTACCCTAAGCTCACAAGTCATAAGAATATCTCATAAATCATATAAAGCATGATAATTAATCTTGATTCCATAAAAGATAATTGGAACTCACATCGGTCCTCAAACCATAATCCCACAATTACAAGTTGGTCATCAAACCATAATATGATATAACACACCCTCTCAAAGAGTTCACAAAATAATGAGCTTAAGAAATCAAGTTGGGTAAAAATAATCCTGACCCAGTCATTATTACAAAAATACTGAAAATGCACGTATCACATAGAAGACAAACCTCTCAAAGCCTCTGTATACCACTCCTAAAGGCAACACAATTTCCCCAAATAAACAACATCAAACAAGTCAATAGAATAAACCAAGTAGTCAAACCATAACACAAGTCTTAGTTGTTTGAGAACAATCAATTTTATTTATTAAAGTCTAGTTTGCTTATTAAGAAAACATTCATATAAAACCTCATGAATATACATACTTTTTAAATAAGTATTTAACTAAAATCTCCATGCATATCAAAACACCATGTCTTTAATAATAAAATAATAATATTAATTTTCTAAATATAAATATAAATGAAAACATTAATATTAAAACCCGCATGTAAAAAATTAATTAATCTTTATTGTTAATTATTTTTTTATTTTTTTGAAATAAATAAATAATTATAACTTTAAAAAAAAATTAAATCTGAAAGTTATAAATAATAATATATATATATATATATATATATATATATATATATATATATATATATATATATATATATATAAATTTTAAATATGAAAATTTATAGATAATAATAATATTTTATATAAATTTAAATCCAAAAATTAATAAATAATAATAATAATTTTAAAAATTTTAAATCCAAAAATTAATAAAGAATAATAATTTTTTAAATTCAAAAAATTAATAAATAATAATAATAATACTTAATGTTTTTTATAGAAACTTTCAAAAAAAAATTATAGAACTTAGTTTTGCTATTTAATTTCAATTGGGTTTTCATATTCAAAGGTTTTGATGATTTCAAATTCTATTGTTCTCTCGAATACTCTGTTCAATAATTCAATCAAACTCTTATTGGATCTAAATTTTATATTTTTCTAAAACAATTGTCTGTAGGTTTCCAAATTGAACAACCTAGGGTTTTAACCAAAACATAATTTTCTTTTGAATTTAAATACAAGGGTTTCTAGAATAATATAAAAGATTATGCTTATATACAAAATTAATACATGGATGATCACATGCATATTAAAATACCAGAATTTCTTCTCACACAACAAAAAACCCAAAAAGCTTTTCAAAACCAAAACCTCCAAGAATAAAACCATAAAACTTTCAATTTAAACCATACAACAATCTAGCAAACGCGAAGAAATCAATATTTTCAAAAAGAAGATTTACAAAAGAAAATACAAACCTCACCTCAAATTCAATAGATCCATGAAGACACCAGTCCAAAATCCAAGCTTTCAAGAAAATTCTCAACTTCAAATTCTAAGAAAAACTTGTGATCTCCAAATCTGTCCCCAAAAATGGCTAAAGGGATCTCCCATATAGAAACCCCAACAGATAGAACTTGACATGCAACACCCAATCAAAACTTAGAACTCAACATGCAACACCCAATCAGGAATTAGAATGCAACATGCAACACCCAATCATGAATTAGAATTCAATTTTCTAACCTTGTTTTTATCAATTTCCTTTTTGTATATTTAATTAATTATAATAATAATTATATGCACTTTTCACTTAATAAGCCTTAACTCAACTTTCAACTTAAATTCCTAATATAATTCTATTAAATTGAATGTGCAACTTAAATTGCATATTAATAATTTATTTTTATTTTTTTGGCAAAATTTTTATTTATATTAATATTAATCTGGTTCAAAGGGCTCCTGGAGAAAGAACCAGTAAAGAAAACTTTGTTCGTTATATATACAAAAAGAGCAACAACTTCTCAAAGAAGTTCTCATAGACTACCCAAAAACCCACAAGGTCAAAACAAGACCTGATGATAAGTACAAAAAAGGCCCCTAATCAAAATGGCAGAATAAATTTGCATTACAAGATGTTCCTAACTAGAATTTTGAAATCCCCTTAGAAGACATCCCGCCTTTATGTAGGCCAAAATAAAACTAATTAAAACCCCCTGAGAGAGACCCCTTTACATTGACCATATTATAAGAGATAGAATACATTTACAATGAGAAATTGGCCCTCGTATTAGGAATATGACATCTGCCACATAATGTACATAGAGCACCCAATAGAATGACATAATTTGCATTAAGAGCCCATGTGAGGAAACTGAACAGTAAGAACTGATGAATGCATCTCCATAAACCATATGGGCTGACCAAGAGCAGCATGAAGCACCTCCTGCAAAACTATTTTGAAAGAAAACAAAAATAGATTGCACCACAAAGTATGTTAGAACATCACTACTCATGACTCCCAAAACTAGGATGCAAAGGCGGTGATAGGAACATAGAATTCTAGAGACGGTCTACTTGAGAAACAAGAGAATCCCCTGAAGCCAAGGATGCATGCGATGACAACAAAGCATGAGTAGATGGAGGTGAAACTAGGAAATGAGCAGGTGAAGAGCATGAGCCAGCTGACAATGGAGCCAGAGAATAAGCAGGAACTTCTAATGGACCTAAATTACTAACAGGTGTGATACCATCTAACACAGGAGAGGCCGAAACCAAATCTGAAGTACGAACATGTGACAATAAAGCAAGTAGGGCATACATTTTTGCAAATGCCTTCCCTCTATGTCCCGCATCAAACAGGGTTCTATTAAGAAGGTGATCAAGAGGCACAATAGTATTTGATGAAATGCAATCTTTAACAGTAGCAAGATGCATGACATATTTATCAGAGTTAAAAAGGTGTCAAGGAAATACACCTCTAATATGAGCATCTTGAAGCCAAAAGTTGTACTTTTGGACTGCAAGAAGTAAACCATTTTCATGAAGGAAGTGCAGCCAAATAGAACAATTTGCAATAACTACTAACAAATTCCATGACTAAGACAAATCCAACATATTAGAAAAAAAGACTGACACAATTTGAGATGGAAAGATAATGCTTTGGAAATGTAGAGATAGGACTGAATCACCAATCAGTCTACGAATACTTCAAGCACACTTTGGATAGTGAATAACAAACATGGATGCAAGGGCATAATCAAAAACATTACCTTCAAATGACACTTCCAGATGAGGACTTGATAGTCGAACCTGAAGATTCAATGGTCTAAACTCATCAACATATCTGTGTAATGCCATGGAAACAATACAAATAAAGCCAAGACTATGTTGTCAAAGAAAAGATCAAGTAATTGAAATGAAGCCAAGAACAATAATATAGCACAGGGAGCCATCATGAGGAACCTTTTCCCATACACATAAATAAATGAAACAAGTACGAGCCAGTAATTTCACACATAATTAATCAATACTCAGCAGGGTCCTTATAAAGGTAGACAAGATTACCTTATGCGAGCCAAATCATGAAGTGAACACTTGATCCAAAAATAAATAGAAGGTAGCAATGAAAGGAAATGTTACACATGTGGAGGCAAAGTATTAATAGTACATGCTAATCATGATATATCAAGGAATAAAGTAGCATGATATGTTACACAAGATGATGTAAATGCAGATTATTCATACTTACGACAAAACTAAAATAAGCGTAAATGGTATAAGTTTATGAAGGATAATTAAGGGGAATCCAATTTTATTAAGTTAAAGATGGAGGGGTGAGAACTTGGAGATACAAGGGGAGAAGGGTAGAGGATGGTAGAGCCATTAGCACCAAAATTAGCTAACAAATCCGCCAGACAATTTCCCTCTCTATAAGTGTGGGTTAGAAAACAATCCAAAAATGAATCTAGAAGGGACCAGATTTGAGATAGTACATAATGAATGTGCCTTGAAAAGGCAACTCTTCTAACACATGCATTGATAATAACAGAGGAATCACCTTCAACATGTAGGAATCAGATACTTAACTTCTTAGCAGTAGAGATTCCATACACCAGCGCAAGAGCTTCAGCCAAATTATTGGTTCTTGAAGGGATGGGGCGAGCCTCAAAATAAATAACTAATCCTAGATGATCGTGAAGAACAAAACAAATCCCTGACTTTCCTAGGTTACCTTTAGAGGAACCATCAAAATTTAGTTTAATATATCCATTTTTTTTTTGGGGGGGGGACCATCTAATTAAAGATCTAACATTATATTTATCTTTCGGGCATAAGGGGAAAGGGAGAGAAGGAAACACTAACCCCTACCAATCCTTGGCAATAAAGTTATCCCAAGTAGAAAATCCTTGATTACCTTTGAATTTACACGTATAAGAATTAGTAACCTCAACAATAGAATGCTAAAGTTTTTTAAGAACAACATCAATGTTGGACGGGGAATTTGAAAGATCCTTTTATTTCTCTCCCACCAGATGGCCCAGATCACTAGAGAAGGAGAAAAAATCCAAATAGAGGCAAACATGGATTTAGTAAACAAATATGGCCAAGATTGGAATAAATTCCAAACAGGCACGGGGAGTGGCATAGGAAAATTCAATTTATTTAGAATGAATAACCAACATTCTTGAGGAAAAGAACAATTAAGAAAAAGGTGATCAATAGATTCTTGATCCTGATTACACAAAACACAAGGAAAAACATTTGTAATATTAAGTCTAGCTAATCTGTCACTTGTGAGGGCTCATTTCTTTAGAACAAGCCAAGAGAAAAAACTAGCCTTAGGAAGAACTGATTTGTGCCAACAGAAAATAAAGGCCCTTTGCCTTGAGCTATTCTTTTGACTATTCTGAATTTTCTCATTGCCCAATTTGACTGTATAATTACCATCCAGAGATGAAGCCCAGAAGAGACAATTAGGAGATCTAGAAAGGAAAATAGTTTGAGAAGAGAGAAACTGATTTGCAACACTAGCTTCCTGGGAAGAAATCGAAAGAAGAGAAAAGTCAATCCATATTACTAAACCTGTGTGAATTGAAACTACAGATATATAAGAAGAGAAATTAGAACCCCACACAGAAGAGGCCACTTCCTAGATGTTTAAAAAGGGTTGAAGAGTGCATAAAGGCGACAAACCATTCCATGAGTCAAGCCAAAAATTAATTGATTCACCATTATGAACTTCCCATGAAATAGAGGAAGTAATAACAAATCTAGCTTTCATCATAAAATTCCAAATGGCTGAGCCTTTCGGAGGATCAAGAACATAAATGATTCTAGAAGGATCTAAATTGTCAAGATATTTCTCTTGCATTAAACGACAACATTTAATATTGGGTTGAGAAAATAATTTCCATAACAATTTTCCACCAAAGGCTAAATTACGAGATGACAAGTTATGAAGGCCCATTCCACCAGTAGATAAAGAAGAAGCCATATCCGAGAGTGAGACAAGCGGAATTTTATTTTCACCTATCATATCGGTAGTCCAAAGGAAGTCCCTAATTAGTTTATCAATCTGATTTATCATTGATTTTGGGGCTTGAAGAACTAAAAAATAATAATTGGGAATAGCTGACAAAATAGTTTTGATTAACAAAATTCTCCCAGACAAGGAAAGCCATCTTGCTTTCCATGCTAGAACCCTTGACTTAATACGAGCAATAACCGTTTGCTAATATAGTGATTTATTAGAGCCTAAAAAGAAAGGAACTCCTAAATAAGTAGAAGGCAGTTCATCCATAGGGAACCCAAGGATGTCAACAATCCTTTGGGCTAATGATGGTTGTACATTAAAAATGTATATCTTTGATTTTTGACTATTAACTTTCTGACTAGATGCTAAACAATATAAATCTAAGACTTTCTTGACTTGTTTAGCCTCAGCTATGGAAGCCTTACCAAAGAGAAGTGTGTCATCAACAAATAAAGAGTGTGTAATCGAAATAGAAGTGTTCGGAATGAGGATACCATGCCACAAACTTGCAGAATGGGATGCATTAATGGATCGACTAAGGGCCTCAACCATTATTATAAACAAAAAGGGGGACAAAGGGTCTCCTTGCCTTACACCCTAAGAAGATGGAAAGAAACCAGTGGGTGCTCCATTAATTATCATAGAAAAGTGAGCACCAGCTATACAGGCCTTAATCCATTTACACCATTTTTTTGAAAAACCAACTCTTAACAAAACTTCTAGCAAAAAGGACCAACTTACCCTATCATATGCCTTCATCATGTCCAACTTAACAAAAAAAGAAGGAATGGAATGTGATTTTATTGAATGTAGGGTTTTGTGAGCCAGGATGGCCTCGTCTGTGGTGTCCGTACTAGGAAAACCCCCTTGCTCACGATAGATGATTCTCGGGATAATATGCTAAAGACACGGGTAAATGGGTTTAGTAATAATTTTATAAATTGTATTACAAAGTGAAATAGGATGGAAGTCCGCAAAAGTTTGAGGATCATTCACTTTCGGAATAAGCACAATATTTGTAGTGTTAAAGCACTTTAACATAGTTGAATTTTTCCTAGACTCTTCTAGGACAACTAGTAAATCAAAAGCAATAACATCCCAAGTTTTCTGAAAGAAGAGGCTTGTAAACCCATCAGGGCTAGGAGCCTTGTCAGGAGATAAAGAAAAAACTACATTTCTAACTTCTTACAAGGTAAAGGGAGCCATTAAACTCAGATTGTCCTGGGGTGAAATAGAGGAAGGAATATGTTGAAGGATATCAGTGAAGGAATATGTTTTTAAAAATGGCCCAATAAATTATCATAGAATAAAACCATCTCAGCATCCTAAATAACAAAGCATTGATGCCAAGATCCCCATTTTGATTGCAATTCAATTCCTTTGGGAAAAGGTTTAGAAGAATCTAGCATAAGACAAACACGAACATACCCATGTAAATGTTCAAAGGGAAACAAATCGTGTCGAACAAAAGATCCAACTTTATTCACAATGATTTCAATAATGTCAGTATCCCTATATTCAATTGGCAAGGCTGACATCTCAATCTAGTAAGGAATTAGGGCACATGCCGATTCATCCATTTTAAAGTTAGGGTACTAAGATTCAAAGAAATGCCAAAACCCTTACAAAACCAAAATCTAGAACAAAGAACATTATTTCGTGTAGAAGGCGATGAGAAAATAGTAACAAAGAAATTAGCAGCATGATCCATATAGAATAAGTCACGTAAACCTGACTAGTTCTCAAAAGCCCAATTTTAGAGGTCCAAAATAGGGATGAACGAGCAGATCTTACCAATTAGGGCATTTTCTTGCATGTGAGAAATTTGTGGTGCTAACAAACCATCTTCTAAGAAAATCACCGATTCAGAATTGCTCACCTGATTCAAGGAATTATGACTCTGATCCGAAGAAAATGTACCTGTTTGACAAAGGCTCTTATGGTATACAGTAACCTTACCATGAGGTGATTTGAACTGTGTAGAAGCTCCATCAAAGGGAAGAGGAGTATCCAAAATGCCCTTGTAAACATAATCTTTGGAAGAAGAAACCCTAGGCTCCAAGTATGATTGCTTGTGCGGAGGCGGTGGATGCGGGTGAACAAGAATGTTATTTAGAGAAGAAACAAAGGAGGGAGACTGAACAAGCAGGGAATTGGGCCAAGAAACAAAAGAAGGGGCCTTAGGATCAAAATTTCCAATGTGGTTACCCTTTGCATCAGAGATGGGAATTGGCAAAAGAGGGCCCGAGCCAATATCAAAAGAAGGTCTAAGATGGGATTGGCAAGAAGAAGGGGGAGGAATCAAATTTCTTCTTCCAGATCTGACAGAGAAACCATTATTCTCAAAACATCCAAATTGAAATTGAGGGTTACCATTTCATACATATCTTGATTTCTGAAAGGATGCCGAAGGCTGATGAAAACTATCATTTTCTCCCACGCGTGTATCCTGGAACCCAGATTGAAACCCTAGCCTCAACGCATCGGCACCTTGCTTCCCTAACCTCTACTTCTTATCATGTCACTTTCGATACACTTGTTGCTACCACTGAATATTTTTGCTCCTCATAGTAAAGCTACTTTTCCCGTTTATATTTTTTTTATTCCATATTAATAATTTATTACAAATAATATTTTAGCATATTAATAATTATGAAACTAATATTAATTTTCAATTCATTAATTATACTTTCAATTTCTATTTTTAATTTAATAATTAATTAAATATTTTATTCTTAACATTGGACTTTTTAACTAAGCCTTTTAAATTAAATAAATGTATTTAATTAATTCTCATTAATTAAATACCCTGATATTAATATTTCTATTTTTAATAGGATTTAATTATTTAATCACTTGATTAACTTTAATTAAATCATTTATCTATTTCAACACAAAATCATGTCAAACCACCGACATGCAAACTTGAAGAACTGACTACATAAAAAATACTATAATCAAGCATAAAGGAGGGTTCATGAATTCATGTCATCTTGGTGAATTCAAAGGGTAGTAAAATAGATATCTATCCATTATTTTAGGATAATTATTGGCTTAGGATTGGGATTTAAACCTATCTGTTATCTCCCCTCTCTTACCATTGAGATGTTGCGATAGGGAACACTCATCTTGAAAATTTAGGGAAGTCGATGCTCGGTACGCAAAATCCTACATAAAAAACAAGCATGTACATACATGTATAAATATATAATAGACAATGGTGGGGATCAACCGATCGTGTAGATCTCACAAGAAAGTAACTATGACTCTGTCCCTCAACCACAGTGGGCACATCAAACAAAAATATAAAATATTCACGCAAACCATACACATGCAAGTATGGAGTTAGTAAAACCATAAACATAAATACACATAACATCAAATCTATCTGAAGATTTATACACACATGAAAAGTGGCCTAAAAGAGTCTGGCCAATTAAACTAAAAACTAAACTATGGGAGGGGTATTACATCCACCTCCCCTACAATTAGGCTTACTCTTGGAAGCCTACAAATATATAAGGATATGCATCCCTCAATCACGAAGCGTCCTACTCAAACAAAAGACAAAATGATATCCAAAAACAAGATTGAAAATAAAGACATGATATATACTCATTAAGAGCAATATAATTCTAGTTTAAGATTAAATTGAAAATCACATTGATCAATCATTCATTATTTAACCATTTAAATAGATCTAAATATTTATTCATTCATCATTATAGAAAAAATATAGTAATCAATTGTATAAAGAACACATTCGTATTTACATCAAATAATAAGTTGATAAGTTCATGCAAATCTTTTAATGCAACACTAATATAAAATATAATCTGAACATACAAGTCTAATATCATACCTCTAGGGTCATAATATGTCTAAGTTTTATTTCAAGTTTTTAACTATTTAGACATCTAGTGGGCATACAAATTCTGAGAGTTCCCAGTGTAGAAACTCAGGCTCTAATACCAAGTGTAATGCCCTATTAGGGAACCCAAGAGAAATTATCCTAAACATGTTACTAAGTTTACATAATAATTTTGTTTTTCTTAAGAGTTTCAATCAACAAGTACATTAATGCAGAAGCAAAACAATGTAATAAAAAATATACTCATAAAAGTAACTCAACACATAGATTACAATTCACAATGGTTCCTTAACATAGGATTATGCATGCATTAATTAATTACTTTAGATTAAATAAAATTAAAAATCTCATAAATATATAATTGAATAATAAGTACACCATCATATAAATGAAACATAAATACAACTGATACCATGAGGTATACACAATGAACCATCATCCACCACACAAGTCACATGGTATGCAATAACCAATCATATACAAGGTATATGTACAATATTCTGAAAGATAAGACCAAGTCCCCAATAATGATGAACAAGCAATAAGGTAACCATAAAAAGGATCATCCAGCATCGGTTTAGGAATGTCAAAATCTTAATGGTAAAAAAAAAATTACCACCCGACCACGTGGAATCAAGAAGTCCACTCCCACTATGCTGAGGATATAACATCAGACCTCATTCAGATAACAATACCACAACCAATCATAAGGTAAAACCTAGCAAGGGATCCTAAAGGATCTCTATCTCAAATGGTACAACTCAATTGCAAAGGTGTACAAACTAATCCAGAGGTAACCAACACATGTAAGAAACTTGAGATGTATATAGGGAAGTGTCATCACATATGTCTAACCCTTGTGTTTTATCCTAGCATTATTTCTAGACCTTGGCACTCAAGTGACCATATGCGGTATCAGTGAACCTCTTGTACAGACAAGGCTACTAATCCTACAAGACCTCAATCAAGAATATTCTCCCACTCCCATCCTAGTCAAGACCTCAATCGAGTACTTAGGTATGGGTGAGAAACATATCTTATTAATTCATTTTAAAACCCCCTATTTAATGTAACATGTTATCACTTTATTAAGTTACTTAGAATAAGTGATCCTGGCAGCCACTTGTGGGCCACGACGCTTATTGAAAGTCACTCCCATATATACACCTAGATAACCTACCCTAAGCTCATAAGTTATAAAAATATCTCAAATCATATAAAGCATGATAATCAATTTCAGTTCCATAAAAGATAATTGGAACTCACACTAGTCCTCAAACCATAATCCCATAGTTACAAGTTGGTCCTCAAACCATAACATGATATTAGACACCCTCTCAAAGAGTTCACAAAATAATGAGCTTAAGAAATGAGGTTGGGTAAAAATAATCGTGACCAAGTCAACATTACAAGAATACTAAAAATGCACG
Organism: Chamaecyparis obtusa; assembly: GCA_027943335.1. Classification (NCBI taxonomy): domain Eukaryota; kingdom Viridiplantae; phylum Streptophyta; class Pinopsida; order Cupressales; family Cupressaceae; genus Chamaecyparis; species Chamaecyparis obtusa. The sequence goes on along the minus strand of BSBK01002565.1, from coordinate 1,499,123 downwards.
TCATATAGAGGTCAAGCCCCTCGAAGCCTTTGTATACCACCACTAAAGGCAACATAATTTCCCCAAATAAACAACATCAAACAAGGCAATAGAATAAACCAAGTATTCAAACCATAACACAAGTCTCATTTGTTTAAGAACAATCAATTTTGTTTATTAAAGTCTAGTTTGACTTATTAAGAAAACATTCATATAAAATCTCATGCATATATATACTTTTTAAATAAGTATTTAGCTAAAATCTACATGCATATCAAAACACCATGTATTTAATAATAAAATAATATTATTAATTTTCTAAATATAAATATAAATGAAAACATTAATATTAAAACCCACATGTAAAAAAAATCAATTAATCTTTATTATTAATTTTTAATTTTTTTTGAAATAAATAAATAATAATTATTTAATTTTTTATTTTTAAAATTTAAATCTAAAAATTAATAAATAATAATAATTTATTATTTTTAATAATTTTAAATCCGAAAATTAATAAATAATAATTTTTTTAAAATCTAAAAATTAATAAATAATAATAATATTTAATTATTCTCTATAGAAACTTTCAAATTATATATACATGTAATTTTCTCTCTATGAAGCAATTGATTTTCAAGATCCTAGTTTTGCTATTTAATTTCAATTGGGTTTTCATATTCAATTGTTTTGATGATTTCAATTTCTATTGTTTTCTTGAATACTGTGTTCAATAATTCAATCAAACTCTTATTGGATCTAAATTTCATATTTTTCTAAAATAATTATTTGTAGGTCTCCAACTTGAACTGTTAAGATCAAGCAATACTGAGAGGGGGTGAATCAGTATTGCAACACTTTTGTTCCTTTTATACCAAATTAAACTTAACCAAATGATAACTGAAATAAGGACATATACATAAAGTAAATAAATCATAACATCATGATTTATTCTCGAGGAAACCCTAGCTAAGGGAAAACCCCAATGGGAATGGTACCCACAAATGATGTACTAAAAGTATTGTGTCTGTATGAGGAGACCTTGCCCTGTAAGGAGAAGAATATTACATTAGTACAAGTCCTTGTTAGAGGACATACCCTTTTAGGATTCTATAACCATGTTATAGGTGAATAAAAATAGAGCTCACTACTCTTACAAAGGATTTTGTCTAGTATTACACAAGTCTCATGAAAAAACAAAAAATGAACTAAACAACATCTATTATGCCAAAGAAGTTCTAGTGATAGCTTGAAACATTCTTTTCATCATCCTAACATCCCAATGCATGAAGACACACAATCACAACTTTTCATCTCAAGACATATACTTGATCTCATAACCTTTCCAGTCGGCTCACAAATATATCACAAAATGTGTCCAAAACTTATTCAAATAGAAAATACATAGTCAGTGATAATATATTGACAATGATAGGATAGGACCCAAACCAAATCCAAATTAGCACTCCCGAAATCCCCAAGTTACTCTCTTAAACATCATGACCTCTTGTCTTCCCTGCTACACTGTTGTACTGTCTTCGTGTAACCACAAGAAGTTGTAATTCTCTCTAGTTGACTCCAAAATCTATGTGACCTTAACTAAAGGTCTACTAAATCTCATATAACATTTCTCTAAGCTCTCAAGCCTTAGTTCTTCACATATTGTACTTTCCAAGAAAAGTTGTGCAACTATACCATGTCATTTTCTTTCTAAACTTAGTCATTTTTCCAATGTGAATATCCAAAACTAAATTGAACTCCAAGAGATCATGCCAATGAGTAGTGTTTCCATAAATGACAACCTCTATACTATAATCATTAGGCCACTTGCTAACAATCTCCCCCTTTTGAATTGATGGCAACACTTAGTGAAAAATGACAAAGTGTCAAATGCCAAACTATTGAATATATATCTCTTATATATTTATCTATACATTTTTCAATCTTATTAATCCCCCTTTGACATCAATGACAAAGGTGTACTAAAAAATGTGGCTATATACAATTCAAGAATGTAGAGCTTCTCACCACAATAATTCATACCATATGAAGTGTATCTTGGAAAGAGGTTTGCAAGATCTTTACATCTTCTTCCCATGTCTTCTCCAATGTCTGACCAACATGAATAAGGCCATTCAACACAAAGGATGATATCTCAACATCCTTTAGTAGTGTAGGCAGAGCATCATCAAGATACTTCTTTATGGTCTCCATGTCCTTAAGATACTTTTTTAAAATTGACAGTCTAGGAGTAAGCATACTCCTCAACATAGAAAATCTTCCCAGCACTCTTATCCTCTTTGTCTCTAACACACTGATCTTATCCAATAACTTGGATATTTCCATGTTCATCTTTGAAATAGATTGTGAGGAGGACCCAAAATTATTCACCAGGTCTTCCAGTGTCTTCTCATCATTGTGGATTATATCCAACACATTCTTTACATGCTTGAAAGGGTTTATGCGATAGTTGTATATCTTCTACAAATGCATGATGCAAGACCTAATAATAGAGATAATGGTGTCCAATATGTTGACATACCAATTTAATGACTAGCACTCATCTAGCTTCTTTGACATGTATTCTCTTTCAACTTTCAAGGTTGCGGCCTTCTCCAAAGAAGTAAAATGAACATCAAAGTCATCAAGGAATTTGTTAAGATTATCCAATGTGTCATTTTCTTGAAAAGTGAAAGGTATGGGAAGAATATTGTTAATTATATCTAATGCCCTGTCCAATAATTTTGATTTCTTCTATATCCTTTATTTTGATTTCTCCTTAGCCTTATCAAAGGCTATGAATGAAAACTTTATCAGTTCATCTTCATCCATGCCATCAACATTGAAGTTCAAAGGTTTACTATAACTTTTCAACAATAGAGTTAAAGAGATAGGAATGGATACATTTGTTTCTTTCTCAGCTTCAAATTCCTCCTTTACATCATCTAAACTTACATTAAGTTCTTTCTTAGTGCCTCATTCTTCTTTCTCAGTAGCTTCTTCCATTTATTCCCCAGTCAATGTGCCAAGATTGACTTTATTTTGTTCATTGCTACCACCTACCTCAATAGTAGTATCAACAATCCCTTGAAAAGGGTCACCAATATCCTGTGAAGTGTCTAGAGTCACAAGAATATCAGAAAAAAAGAAGTTTGGTTGCTTAAATATATTGAAGAACTAGTTACTATCATCTTCATCCTTAGATGAGTCAATGTGTACTTGTGCAGATTTGGAAGACTCTCCTTTCAGAATAGTTTTAGGTTTAGTAGCCTTAGACTTGGGAGGTGAAGGATTTTCTAATTCAACTTTCATTAATACCTTATCAATAGCCTTCTGAGTTTTTTCTATTACTTCATCATACTGAATAGAGGTAAAATTGAATCACCTCTATTGAGTGTGATGTATGGGAAAAAATGAGATCCACTCCTAAATCCAAATTCCCAAAGGAGAGATCCAATTTGATCAACCAAAAGGTTAATGCACAATTGAATTAATCTATGGAGAATATGAAAGAGAGAGAAAAACCCTATATTTCCCTATCGAGAATTATGCTTGAAATCTAAAATAATTGAAATATAAGTACTAACCTCAAATTAGGGCAAATCTGGAAAATGCCAATTTCTGATGTCTATGTGTACTTTTGGGCAATTTTGCAACCTGTTTTAGACTAGAAATGTCGAGATGGAGAAAAATCAGAAATCTTTTATCTTTCTGATAGTAGGTAGTCTTTGACCCTCATAAAAGTTCAAATGCTAGATTCTTTATTTGAAGGTCAATCCTGACTTTGTTCATAGATCTCGAAAGTTCATCGAAAAGGGTATCCAAATCATATCTCAAATCCAAAATTCCACACCTGTACCTACAAGAAAAAGGGTTTTTTTTTTGTATGGGGGGTTTGCCTTGGTCAAACCCCAATTTAGGAATTAACCTTGAAATTGAATTGAAATGTAGTGTGCATAAACAAAGCAATTGAAACAATTCACCTCGCTTATGTTGAAGTCCTTGTAGAGGATTTGAATCGTCAAATCCACAAGTAGGAATGCTTCAATGGATGTAGAATGAATGTAGGATGTCTCAAATCAATTGCATTTGATCTTTAACACCAATCTTGAATAGATCTTTGCATATGAGGAGGCTTGGATGAATGTAGAAGGATGGATCTTCAAGGGGGCTCCAAAGAGATTGAATCCTTCAATGGCTAACAATGGATCTCCTTGATGGATGAATGCTTGAATTCACTTGCTTGCACTTGAGAGCTTGCTCATGAAATTGCTTGAGAGATGTGGATGATGGATGGAGAAAATGAGAGAGGAAGGCCTCCTTTTATAGTGAACTAGGGCACAATCCTCTAAAGGGGCCACCTTGGAGAATTAAATCCCAATTAGGTCCTAAACTTTAGAAAATATACCTAGATTAAATGAAATTTAAGGATTTACCATTTTGAAACCCGAAATGGCTGACCCGAAGGCAGGAAAAAAATATCCCTGAAACCTAACACCCAGAAATCAAGGAAATTTAAAATCTGGACAGGGGGTCAAGGACGACCTCAAATCTAACCAAGTCAGGGTTGAGGTCGATCCTAACTAGGACAGGGTTGAGATCTATCCTGACCAGGTTAGGGTTGAGGTCAACTTTGACCCCATAAGGTCAACTTTGACCTTGTGGTCAAAAACCTTAGGATCCTGATCCAGAATGCTAGGAAATGCATATATGAAGTGAAAATCGGGGATAGAGGAAAGTAGAACATGGGGAAAAGCTAGATACATGAAAAGAACTAATCAAGGCACTTAACATGACCCTAGACCACTTACTCAGAGGGCTAAATGATCTTATCATGGAAGTGCTTCCATTTTAAGATGATACATTAAGCCCCCACTTTAGCAAGAGTATGAACTCGATGCAAACTCTTGGTAAAGGAGATCAGAATGAAAAGATAATCTTATCGTAATCCAAGGGACAAAGAGAAATCTTAAGCCCCTAGGGACTCAATTCTTCATTGACTCCTAGATCACAATAAGAGAGACATCTCTAGAGAGAGAAAGAAAGGGTGTGATTACCTCACCCAATGAGAACTTATGTCCCATTGTGAACCACACAAGGAAATGACGCAACTGGAAAGATGAAATTGAACTGCCTAGTGAATGTGGCTACTCACTAGTCAACCCATCAAGGATTCACCCTTAGGAATATTCTATTCCATAAGAATAAAACCAAAAACAAAAGAGATCCAGTCTTAAGGACACCTCTGACCTTAAGGGATCAAAATATATGTATATTTGAAACTAGAGGGATCAAGAGATCCTAAAATATAAATCCATGCTTTAAGGATTAGTTACTAATCCAATATTTTGAAAAATATGTGCGTATCAAAAAGTGTGTGTGTGTGCAATAAGTGAGCAGAGCATATGCCCCCACATTAAAGTCATTGCTGACACTTTAACAGGAGTAATGGCTTTAATGGAAACATAAACAACTTCACTAATTACGTTTCCACGTCAAGATGCCCCCAGGCGAAGACAAATCAAGGGAAATATCACAAAAACATATAGAGAACACAAAAGGGATCTACCTACTATGGGGTTAGTATGATCATAAGATAATATATATATGATATTATTGCAAATGAATTGACATCATTCCCAAAAGAAAGTAGAACTACAATCACAAAGGAGGAAAGATCACATAAGATATACAAAGGAGAATCTTTTCAGACCATGACATGGAGACCAAAAATAATTTAGTGCTACCACATCTCGAATCCAAGAAAATTACACAAGAAAACATTCATGAACAATAGAACAATTACAACATAACATTGAACAATGCATAGAAAAATAGAGATACATATAGAGGAATTTGAACAATAGTTTTGATTCCTTTATCACCTTTTACCAACTGAGTAACAAGGATCATATAAAAGAATCTAACAAAATTTAGCAAACACATTATGGGAGAAGAACAGTACAATAGACAAACACACAACAAAGCTACAATGAAGGACAAGTCGATCAAGCATGCTGCCTACTCTCCCCATCTTGTTGTATATCATTTAGGGAAGGTGGGTAACTCGCAAGAGGGACTATATCCAACATAGTAGGAATGATAGCCAGTTCCAAACAAGGATCCTCTTGAGAATCACAATGTTCGACACTAGGTGTAAGAGTTAATTGTGATGAAAGCATATTAGGTAAATGAATGTCAATGTCAATAGTCTCATATTCATCATTAATATCATCAATATCATCAAGAGTATCTTCTTCATCCAAATTAATCAAAATAAGATCTAAGATACGAATAGAATCATCATAATCATGCATATTAACATCATTATTAGTAACAACTTCTTCTAGCACATCATGCATAGATTTATCCGAAGAAGGTAGAGATATTTGAAGAATAGAATTATGAGTTTTAGCATGAGAATGAAGCTTCTTACAATGTTCATTAGCATATCGATTACATTTTGATTTATTTGAAATAGGTTGAGAACTAGGAGGAACAATCACATGATCCATCATAGGTTCTTTAGGAAGATCAATAGGATTATGAACAATAGGAGGAACAAACACAGGATCTTTGATAGGTTCTTTAGGAAGAACGATAGAAGAAACTTGATTAACAGAACTAGAAGTCATAGTTAAAGGAGGTATAGAAGGTGTAGGCAAAAGACCATGATCAATATCCATAGGAGGTATTCTTAATTCAAGAATCTTACAATGTTTATAAGCTTGATATGAATGAAAAAGATTATCAGGTCGAGGAGGACATGAATTAGGTAATGAAGGCCAAAAGAAATCAAGAACAACACAATCGCTGGGCCTAGAAGGTTGATATAAACTATGATTAATCATCTTCAATTCTTCATGAACTTAAGACACTTATGGATAGGTGAAGCAACAACATGCATGGAATTAAACCAAGGAAAACCTAGCTTAACATGAAATTGATCGGAAGTAGGAACCACAACAAAGGTAGTGTTCACAATTTTTCCACAAAGTTCAACCGGTAAAGTAATAGAACCAAATGATGAATAAAGAAAACCATTACAAGTTTGAATCCATACATCTGATGTATCATAAGAATCACATTGTAAGCTTTTCATAAAAATATTTTCTTTAGTAATAACATTGACTAAGGATGTAGGATCAACAAGACAACCACGAGTAGGTTTCTGAGAAATCCTAGCATAGATGTAAAAGGGACCATCAGGATCTTTAATAGTCTCAAATTCATCAAAGGTAATCAAAAGTTCTCGAGGTCTTTTATTCATAGGTTGTTATCAAGGTTTAGGTTGAGTTTTCAGTTTAGGTTTTGGTTTTGGTCGAGGTTGAGATTGAACTTGAGGTTAATCTGAGGTTGAGGTGGAGGTTGCGATGGAGATACATATTGACCAAAATGCTCCACTTGATTAACAACATGATTGAGATCATCCATCTTTGGATCATACATAATTTCCATAGTAGATGGTTGAGCAATTGTATTAGTATCATGCATAGGTAAAGGATTCATATAGATTTGAAGGCTTTGATTAGGAGGAGAGACATATTTGTTTCCACTACCATCAAGATTATCAACAAATAAGGCATTAGAGTCAATTAAGTCTTGAACCTTATGTTTTAAAGAATAAAATTTCTCAGTATCATGACCATTCTAATGATGATATTGATAAAAAGCATTTTGATCAAAAGATTTAGAGGCAATCGTAATAGGTAAAAGAGGTTGAATAGGAGGTAAAGTAATCATATTAGCAGTTAACAACCTATTCATAATAGTATGTAAAGATTCAGAAAGAGGAGTAAATATACGATTTAATCAAAAAGTAGTGGATGCAGAAGTGGCATTGTGAGATGCAACAACTTGATCAGCAACTACATTCCCTTGTTTGTTTATCTTGACATAGTTGTTGAATTTTTTAAATTTTTTTAGATTAGGAGCAGCATCATTCTTATCAACTAGAATAGGAGCCATTGGAGTGTTGCTCTCAAATTGACTCACTTGTAATTGATAATGATGAAGTGCTCAAATTAGGGAAAATCTGGAAAATGCCAATTTTTTATGTCTGTGTATACTTTTAGGCAATTCTACAACCTATTTTGGACTGAAAATGTCAAGACGGAGAAAACCTAGAAATCTTTTATCTTTCTAACAGCAGGTAGTCTTTGACCCTCATAAAAGGTCAAAGGCTAGATTATTTATTTGAAGGTTGATTCTGACTTTATTCACAAACCTCAAAAGTTCACCGAAAAGGGTATCCAAATCCTATCTCAGATCCAAAATTCTGCACCTGTACCTACAAGAAAAAGGGGGTTTTTGTTTGTATGGGGGATTTGCCTTGGTCAAACCCCAATTTAGGAATTAACCTTGAAATTGAATTGAAATGTAGTGTGCATAAACAAAGCAATTGAAACAATTCACCTCGCTTATGTTGAAGTCCTTGTAGAGGATTCAAATCCTCAAATCCACAAGTAGGAATGCTTCAATGGATGTAGAATGAATGTAGGATGTCTCAAATCAATGGCATTTGATCTTCAAAACCAATCTTGAATAGATCTTTGCATATGAGGAGGCTTGGATGAATGTAGAAGGATGGATCTTCAAGGGGGCTCCAAAGAGATTGAATCCTTCAATGGCTAACAATGGATCTCCTTGATGTATGAATGCTTGAAAACTTGAATGCTTGAATTTACTTGTTTTCACTTGAGATCTTGCTCATGAAATTGCTTGAGAGATGTGGATAATGGATGGAGAAAATGAGAGAGGAAGGCCTCCTTTTATAGTGAACTAGGGCACAATCCTCTAGAGGGGCCACCTTGGAGAATTAAATCCCAATTAGGTCCTAACCTTTAGAAAATATACCTAGATTAAATGCAATTTAAGGATTTACCATTTTGAAACCTAAAATGGTCGACCTAGAGGTGGGAAAACAAATATCCCCGAAACTCGACACCCGAAAATCAAGGAAATTTAAAATCTGGACAGGGGGTCAAGGATGATCTCGAATCTAACCAGGTCAGGGTCAAGGTCAATCCTGACCAGGTTAGGGTCAAGGTCAATCCTAACCAGGTCAGGGTCAAGGTCAACTTTGACCCCATAAGGTCAACTTTGACCTTGTGGTCAAAAACCTCAAGATCCTAACCTAGAATGCTAGGAAATGCAGATATGAAGTGAAAATCAGGGACAAAGGAAAGCATAATAGGGGGAAAAGCCAGATACATGCAAAGACATGATCAAGGTGCTTAACATGACTCCAGACCACTTACTCAGAGGGCTAAATGCTCTTATCATGGAAGTGCTTCCATTTTAAGACAATACACATACTATCTTCCCATAATCTTTACTAATCTTATTTTTACTCTCAGTAGGGGTTTAATGGCTTTCATTATTCTAGCATGCTCATTGAATTAAATAATAGGTAGCATGTCTTCTATGGCTTTTATATTTATCTTTTCATCTTCTTTAAGTGCTAACTATTTTCTTACTTCCATTTTCTCATATAAATCCTCAGGAATGCTACCTTTGAGTTCCAGTAAATTCCTTTTAAATGCTAACATGTGATTAATGATAATATCTTCAATTAGAATTTTATCATTTTCATCATACCTCTCATAGTATTTAGATAATTGATTTATCTTTCCTTGTTTAACTATCCTCTTTGCCAATATTTTTAGATAAAGTTTCCAAAGTTGTCTCATAGCTAGTTTGTCTTGTGCTATTGCTTATTTTTCTATATTCTCTTCTTCAACCTTATTTTATTCTTTCCTTTCCACACTTTTCCTCTTCTTCTTTCGAGGTAAATTTTGTTTGGATGATCTTTTTCTTCTTGTAGTAATCTCTACTACCTTCAGAGGTTCAGCTGTGTTGGTTCTTTGCGATGAATTTTTAGGTGGTGAATGAGTGGTAACAAGTATGGTGACCATAGTAGGAGGTGAGTCAACAACTTCTTCAACTTTAGGAGGTGGAAGGGAAGTAAGACCAATTCTCGCTAACCTAGAAGCTCTTTATGCTATCTTCTTTCTTACTTCTTTCCTCTATTTTAGAATTATACTTGCCTTCTGTGAAAGGTTGTCAACTATTTTCTCAAATTTTCTTTTCCTTACTATCTTAGTTTGTTCATCTCTAATTTTGGTAGATTTTTCTTCATAAGTACCTCATCTTTCTTCAGTAGAATCAATCTCATAGGATAGAACATGTTCTACTTGCATAGTAAGAACTTCTATATTGACCTCATAACTAGGGAAAACTTTAAGAAACCCCCTCCCCAGGAAAAGTGTAAAATCCTGGCGAATCCTACATTATTTTGGGTAAAAAAAAATAATATTGTTGGCGAATTTTTTTAATTTGAAAGGAAAAAATATTATTTTTACTAGTGATTTTTTTTCAATTATATGAAAATTCTATAAAATATTGGTGAATCTTTCATTATTGAAGAAAATCACGATGACAGGAACCTATACCTAGAAATCATCATTATTTGATAGGAGATAATTTATTAAGGTACTCTGAGTTAAGGACAAAAATCATCATTTATTAAGGTACTCTGAGTTAATTTTATATCTCTTGACATGAGATAACCCTACTTTTTGTAACCATTTGATGATCCAAGATTAATGGCAGGAATTCTATTTCAGGCCAAGGTTTTAAATGACACAAAGATTCCCCCGAAAGTCTCCAGAATAGAGACATGTGTCAAATCTATTTCGGGCCAAAGTTTTAAAAGCCATAAAGTTTCATTGAAAGTCTCTGGAATAGAGACATGTGTCAAATCTATGTACTTAACCCATACTCTAACTTAAATTTTGACTGCATATTGGCGAATATGACCATCGATTAAGACAAGCTTAGGAAATTGTAGGCAAAAATATTCAATTTATTGTGTGGAAAAATTAATTCAATTGGCGAAGTCATTGCTGAAATAAAAATAATTCCATGTCACTATTAGCGATTTGCCTATGCATGGGACCCAATTTTTATAAAGCGCGAGCAACATGGCCACCCCAAAAGTCTGATTTTTTTGCCAAATTTTGGGTCCCCGATGAGTGAAATTCACCAATTGATGAATATTTTCCACTAAAGTTATCCCTGCTCATAACCCATAGGGTAAATTCATTTCTTCCTTGGTTCAACTTATTCAAAACATACACAATCAGCTTCAACCATGAAACAAATTATATCTTTGTACTTCTCAACCATTTCATTAAGAATTTTCTTTCTTTCCTTTATTTCCCTTTGAATAATTTTAAACATGTCGATTTTAAACATGCCAAAGAGTTCTCCATCTACCCATTTACTATTTTTTCTTCTACACTGTTACTTACTTGGATACTTTTGGGTACATTGTCTTTCCATGCCCTAGGATGCATTCCAAGAAACTTGTGTACCACATGAATATAGATATGTATAAGGAGTGATCAAAACCTGAATATTTTTGATTTGTCTCGCTTGATCTATTTTATATTCTCCAAGAACTATTGTCTCATTTATTTACATAAATTGTATTGAACATTTTCTTTTGTCATTTTATATTCCATCATGATTATACCCATGGAGACAGAGTTAGGTCAGCTTCTATAGTGAAGTTTGTATCCCAAAATCATTGAAATCAATCTCACATCTTGCTAAAAGATGACGTCAATTATCATTTCCCTCTTATCCCACTTAGAGTGAGTTAGGGTTTCTACCTATTTCTTTGTGTTATTTTTTGTGGTAGGGATAATGTCAGTATTATCTAATCTAGTCACATCATGAATCAAATTGTTGGGAATATTAATAGGCTTCTCTCATATCCATAGAAACTAATCATGGACTCTATTAAGAATGGTCTTGATCCACTCTTCTTTATGGAACTCATATAGTTTCTCCATTCGCATGATACTAAGATTTTACAAATGAGAGAAGTCATCCTTCTAAGTTCCATCATCCTTAATCATGTCCTCCTTCTCCTTGATGATCTCAAAGTCCCCTATTGTCTCATACTTGCAATGAATTTTTGCGCTAATGTCTTCCACATGAACCATTTTGTATGGTGTTTGAGAAAATGTGCCTTCAAGATCATCCTTCGTGGATTTGTAAGGGTGTTTCTTGAATTTGTACCTTGGCCTCTCATGTATATCCATAGTAAACAAAGCTTGCAGAAGATAAACATACCTTTTACTTGATGAGATTAGATATGCACACTCAATAATCACATAAATGCTTTATCTCCTTTTCTTTCTCTTCTGATCCCTTTTTCCCTTTTTTTGTTTTGTTCAAATGGTGATAAAAAAGTTTGAGAATAATGAACTTATACTTCCCAATGTTCAAATTTACACTTTTCTCGATATACAAGTAAGCCTAAAAGGATCCAGTCATCCATATTTCTTGGTGATCATCAAGTATTATCTGTATAACTATGAGACCATAGATATAGACTTCAGATATATTAAAATATGTGTCTATAAGCTCATATCAACTCATTCTTCATACAAGGGGCTAGATAGGTTATTGTTATATTTCTCCAAAGCTCCATCTAAGGCCATGCTTGGCCAATTAGGTTGAAATAGAGACATTAGCATCACATAAAGAGCCAGTGGTATCCACTGTCTCTCCCTGACCATTTGAATCACTCTAGTTCTTTTCCTTCCATATTTTTCTATTATCTTTTCTTCTTTCTTTTCTAAAAATGCAATCAAACTTAGCCTTATAATCTACTAAGATCTTCCCAGTATCAATGTTCTACTTTTTTGTTTTAGGTGCTCCTCTATTTTCAATTGGTCCATCATATCTACAGTACTTGGATATATGTCCCTTATTGTTGCAATTGAAACAAGTAAGAGGCGGTCTTCTAGGCTGAATTCTACCTTGTCTAACATGTAATTTACAATTCCTTGTAATTTGCCCAAGATTATTGCATTTATGGAAAATGATCTTATTGGATGCAGAAGGATTTCTAAAATAATCTTGACTCTTCCATCTTTCATCTAGTTTTCTACACTCATTTCTTCTGTGTACATATGCCCAACAATTAAAGAAATAATCAGAAAAAGGTTTGGAAACATTCTTACCTTTACAATCCTTCTTCATGTGACCAAAATTGTTGCATCCAAAGAATCTCCTTATGAAAGGTTTGGTCTTCTCCTTTTGATTATGTTCTTTTTTTTTATTGGGTGTCTCATGTGTCCTACCTTCATATCTCCTCTCTTGAGATTTGGAACATTTGTCTTTATTGAAGCCAACTCCTGACTTGTTATTATTCGCATGAAGTTTTTCTATATGATTATTTGCCTTGACAAGCTCTTATTTAATGATGATATTGTACTTCTCTAGTTATTCATAATTGGTTTTGACATCATTGATTTTGAGCTGCAATCTTCCCATTTGTATATTTTCACACTTCAAGGATTCTTCAAGTTTTCTCTTTTCTTCTTTATCTTGTCAAATTTATTTAGATATTTGCATAGTGATGATCTCATACTCATTCTTTATTGTATCCTTTTCTTGTTTGAGTTTTGATTTTATCAGATGAATCATTCTCAAGTTCCCTCATCTTTTCAACAAGTTCTTTCCTTTTTTTGTTTAAAATGTCAATCTATTCTTTGAGTCTTTTGATGTAGTCTTAAACTTTCTTTAGCTTATGCTTTAATTTATAATTTTTAGTATTAGCCTTATCGAGGTCTTCTAGTGTTTCCTCAAAGTTTTCTTCCAAACTTCTTGAATCCATTCAAATCTCCCTTAAGCTGTTAGGCATTATTTTCAAGGGCCTTGCGCTTTGATACCAATTGTTAAGATCAAGCAATACTAAGAGGAGGGATGAATAAGTATTGCAATACTTTTGTTCTTTTTATACCAAATTAAACTTAACAAAATGATAACTGAAATAAGGACATATACATAAATTAAATAACTCATAACACCATGATTTTTTCTCAAGGAAACCTTGGCTAAGGGAAAACCCTGGTAGGGATGGTACCCAAAAATGATGTACTAAAAGTATTGTGTCCCTTTTAGAAGACATTTCCTTGTTTGGAGCAGAATATTACATTAGTACAAGTCATTGTTAGAGGATAGACCCTATTAGGAGTCTATAACCCTATTAGAGGTGAATACAAAATTGAGCTCACTACTCTTACAAAGGACTTTATGTCTAGTATTACACAAGTCTCATGAAACAACAAAAAATGAAATAAACAACATTTTTTATGCCAAAGAAGTTCTAGTGATATCTCACAACATTCTCTGCATTATCCTAACATCCCAATGCATGAAGATACACAATGACAACTTCACATCTCAAGACATATATACTCGATCTGATAATCTTTCTAGTCTGCTCACAAATATATCACAAACCATGTCCAAAACATATTCAAATAGAAAATACATAGTCAATGATCATATCTTAAAAATGATAGGGTAGGATCCAAACCAAATCCAAAGTAGCACTCCTAGAATCCTCATATTACTCCCTTAAACATCGCGACCTCTTGTCTGCCATGTTACATTATTGTACTATCTTCGCGTAACCACAAGAAGTTGTAACTCTATCTAGTCAACTCCAAAATCCATGCGAGCTTAACTAAAGATCTACTCCATCTCATATAACATTACTCTAATCTTGCAAGCCTTAGTTCTTCACATACTATGCTCGCCAGGAAAAGTTGTGCAACTGTACCTTGTCAACTGCTTCCTGAACTTAGTCATTTTTCCAATGCGAACTTCCAAAACTAAACTGAACTCCAAGCGATCATGCTAATGATTTATATTTCCATAAATGAAAAAAAATATGCTATAATCATTAGGCCACTTGCCAACATGAACAACCTAGGGTTTTAACCAAAACATAATTTTCTTTTGAATTCAAGGGTTTCTAGAATAATATAAAAGATTATGCTTATATAAAAAAAAAATACACGTATGCTCACATGCATATTAAAATACCATAATTTATTCTCACGTAAAAAAAAACCCAAAAATATTTTCAAAACCAAAACCTCCAACAATAAAACCAAAACCTTCAATTCAAACCCTACAACAATCTAGAAAATGCGAAGAAAAAAATGTTTTCGAAAAGAATATTTGCAAAGTAAAATAAAAGCCCTACCTCAAATTCAATAGATCTGTGACAATACTTGTCCAAAATCCAAGCTTTCAAGAAATTTTTTTAACTTCAAATTAAAAGAAAAACTTGTAATCTCCAAACATGTCTCCCCAAAAATGGTTGAAGGGATCTCCCATATAGAAACCCCAACAGATAGAACTCAACATGCAACACCCAATCAAAAATTAGAACTCAACATGAAACACACAATCAGGGATTAGAACTCAACTTCCTAACCTTGTTTTTATCAATTTCCTTTTTACATATTTAATTAATAATAATAATAATAATATGCATTTTTCACTTAATAATCCTTAACTCAACTTTCAACTTAAATTTCTAATTTAATTCTATTAAACTGAATTTACAACTTAAATTGCATATTAATAATTTATTAACAAATAATATTTTAACATATTAATAATTATGAAATTGATATTAAATATCAATTCATTAATTATACTTTTAATTTCTATTTTAAATTTAATGATTAATTAAATCTTTTATTCTCAACATTGGACTTTTTAACTAAGCCTTTTAAATTAAACAAATGTATTTAATTAATTCTCATTAATTAAATATTGTCATATTAATATTTCCATTGTTAATAGGATTTAATTATTTATTCACTTACTTAACTTTAATTAAATCATTTATCTATTTCAACACAAAATCACGTCAAACCACCGATATGTAAACCTGAAGAAATGAGTACATCAAAAATACTATAATCAAGTATAACGAAGGGTTCACAAATTCACGTCACCTTGACAAATTCAAAGGGTAGTAAAATAGATACATGTCCATTATTTCATGACAATTATTGGCTTAGGATTGAGATGTGGACTTGTCTATTATCTCCCCTCTCTTACCATTGAGATGTTGCGATAGGGCACGCTCATCCTTATAATTCAGTGAAGTCGATGCTTGATACCTGTAATCCTTCATAAAAGACAAGCATGTACATACATGTATAAATATATAACAGACAATTGCAAGGATTGGCCAATTGTGTGGATTTCACAAGAAAGTAACTATGACTCCATCCATCAACCACATCAGGCACATAAAATATAAATATAAAACAATCATGCAAACCATACACATGCAAGTATGGGATCAGTAGAACCATAAAATAAATATACATAACATCAAATCTATCTGAAGATTTATACACACATGAAAAGTGGCCTAAAATATTTTGGCCAATTAAACTAAAAATTAAACTATGGGAGGGTTATTACACTAAACTATAGGTCAGAGACACCAAAGAGAAAGGAAGTTTGTTAAAGAACATAGACACTGGTCCAAAGTTGGCAATTTTCCTGAGACTGAAAAAATCTCAGACCAAAGAGGTGGAGATGCCACTCTATAGGTCAGAGGTGTTGATCAAAATATATACACACTAGATACATGCACAGACATTGATTTGTAGCTCTGATCAAATACTAATACATTAAGGCACAAACCTATGTCAACTCCAATGTATGAAAAAAATGCAACTAGCACTACCTCAAAGAATGATTAAATTATCATCCAAACCTACACAAAGCACCACTACATTCATTTTA